>BSBK01001371.1:0-320000 GCA_027943335.1 Chamaecyparis obtusa
CATCCAACTACCTTGCTAAAAATAATATGGGTCCCTCTCTAACAACCATCGACTTACCATAAATAGTAAGTCCATCAAACTAAGTCCAAAAGCCACTAAGAAGGCGAAATTCATAACCTAGCAAAACACTAGAGTAGAGTAATGTCACCAAACACCCACGTAACTACCTTTGAAGACCCTCTATCCATAAAAATTATCCTATGAGGGTCAAGGTAATCAGCTAATCCAATCACAAATCGTATCATCCCAGAAAGGGAACATTACATTATACTAGATGATGGTCTTGACACACTGATCTATATCCAAACCTACCACACCACATCTTTTCCCTTTGTCCCCTCCCTATCCCTAGGATACTTGTACTTGTGTCCCTCCACTGCCTCCATCCCTTGGACCTACCCTTAGTTTTAGTACCCACCTAATAAGTATTTCTACATGTCTTGGTGTGCCTCCCCTTGTAGGTGTTTCTACCTGCCTCCTCCCTTGTAGTTCCATTGCTAGTAATATCCTCAACCACTAAGCTAACTTGTATGTGTCTATTTGATGCCCCTATGCGTGTACTTCTCATCTCCATGTGCCTGGAGTTGGGAGACTTTCCCTATCCACATTTGTTAGTATTTTTCCTACCCACCATGTTGTGTATGTTGTAGTAGCCCTTGGATACATTGGTCCTACCTGTGGGTTCCAATCTACTAGCACTATCATTGTCCACTCCCATACAATCCCTCTCTTATCCAATTATCATCCAAATACTTCTAATCTCTCTTTCATCCTCCACCAAAATTTATGCTCTAGTGGTGGCACTTCTTGTACAAATCCAAATTGACGGTAGACTCTATCAGGGTGGTAGCACTCCATTATATGCTCCCATATGCCTCTAATCTATATGGGTGCCATAAAAAATAGGATGTTCCCGTGGTCCTCTAACCATCCTTGAATTTCTATGTATGGTCTCCACATAATGACATCTTTGATCCTATCAAGCATCACTCACTAGTGATCTATGCCATCTACACCCTCATAGTATAGATTTGCTCACCAACTAAAAATGATTGGTTGCCCGTCCTCCCTACCTAATCTCCTTGTCAGTCACATGATCACAATATGCTCCCACCCCACCTCTAGGAGTTTAACAAAACCAAAACTATGACCCTTGTGGTAACAGATCACATCTAGCTCCCGATACAACTCTGTAATCACCGATGTCCCCCATGCCATCGGTTATCCTCCATCTTAGGCCTCAATCACTGATTAAAGGATGTCCAACCTAATGGCTTCACCTCCCCTGTTTGGCATAATGAAACCGCTCACCAAAGTACAAATGTATACATAGATCTATCAATGCTACTACTAATGCCTTTGTCAATACTAATAATCCTTACTAGAGTGGAACATTTGCTTCAACTAGTTCATGACTAATTTTTCTATCCTCCTTAGTGCAATAACTCACACTCCTCATATTAGTGGCCATAGTATGCAACAAACGTCCTCCCCTGTCATTGCAATCTTCCTAGTAAGAAGATGAAATGTAGAGGTGTCACACCTCCACCGCTCCACGAAAGCCATCAATAATACCCTGTGAGCCCAGATATGTGGCATCCTCTCTATAATTCCCTTGTCCAATAGCATCAATCCTCACCCTGTATGTCGAAGTGAACTACTTTGCTATCCTAAAAATTGTCGATTGTCTCTCCTGACTAATCATGAATATAACCATGCTCCACTACACCCAAACCCATATGATCAAACAATTAGATACACTACTAACATCATTTATCCCTTTGTCACCTTTGAAATGATAATTTCCCTCCCCCCATCCGCCTATTTCCCCATTCTTTTTTTTCCCAAGCAGGACCTCAATCTTGCCCATTTCCCCCCTCGAACTAGGAATCCCACTGTGCCACAATGCATTCTCACTACGGTGGAATTGCCCTCCTAGTTTTTCCTCTTGTAATACCACTATGAGGGATTTCACCCTAAAACATCAACATCACTATCTCTTTCTTCCTTCCCTATTGTTAAACTTGCTAGTTTGACATAGCGGTGGAAATGCAATCTTGCGTAAACCGTACTGCATGAGAATGCATTTTTCTAACCTACAATGGTAATAAATGCATAAAAATGAAAGGCACAAGATCAATTTTTTATGCCTACCTCTCTTGCTAGGACTCGAAGATGCCTGATGCTCACCACCCCATCAATCTCGTGCCTTAGACCTCTTGTATCAACCATTGTGCACTATAGCTAAAATTCTCTCAACAAGGGTTAAATTATTGGGAAATCATAACCCATTTAATTAATTAATTCCTCCCTTATTCTTCTATTAAATAAATAAATTTAATTATTTATTTTATTTAATTCATTTCACCCTCTTCCTCCATGCTCCAAAATTAAATTAATTTGATTAATTCATTAATTCATTTAATTTTGTCACATGTCCCCTCTTTTGACCAAACTCTTCAACCTTAACCACTAACTAACCCTAAGGTCCTAACCAACCTTATCCCCTTAACCTTCACCTAACCCCTAACCACTAACTAACCCTCTAACCAACCCAAGATTCAAACCAATCTTATCCTTTCAAACCTCTCCCAAATGAATCTTATCCTAACCTCTTCCAAATATGTACACATTCCTATTTTTTTTAAATAGGAAAATAACCTCCATTTTTGGTGACATCTCTCCAAAATGGACACCTATCATCATCTACTTGTCACGCTCTTGAATGCCACTTGCCATTTATGATGACATGTGTTGTATTTTATAGGCCCCTCACTTTGCACCCAAATCCTATTTAAACCCCTTCCATTTCCTTCACAAACCATCCATTATCACTGAAAGTAACATCATAATGTCATTTTAGCATAATTCCATAATATTCTAGAGCATTAAATCCATAGTTTCATCTTTATTTTGCATTCGTGATGGATTGTGGCATAAGTTTGTAAAACCCATCAACATCAACACCTTGTAGTGTCTCAATGAACAATCTCACAGAGATGTCTTCATGTTCAATGCCAAGGAATCCACATGAAATGTAGAAGGCCTTGATGTGTTGATTAAGATGTTGCTTCTCGTCCCCATAGAACTTAGGAAAGCTCTTACACAAACTTTGAAGAAGAGGATGAATGGGTAGTGTCAAATTTAGTGGACCAAAAGCATTCCCCCAAGGACCTTCGACAAACATTTACATGTCCTTAGTGAAAGCTTGATAAAGTAAAACAAAATAAAATTACAATGAGTATACTTCAAATGAAAGCGTGTGGATCTCAAATGCGTATCGTTTCCTTGATAGAGTTGCAAAATACTGTTGAGTGGGTATTTTGCAACGAACAATTTTTGGGATCAATTGCAAAATAATGGTTCCAACCCCAATGTGTGAGACATAGTCCCTCCCACTTCTAAGAGAAGTCTATCCCTTCTTACAACTACTAGAATCAACCAAACACTTAACTATCTCTATTTACACTAAGCTAAATGGGGTGGGACATTTGTCATATCTCTTATTTCAGAATAGATGTTACCTTTATAATACGATCTTCAAACAATAGTGTAATTCACTTTGAAAGTATTAGTTGAAGCAATAATCCAGATAAAAAGAAGATTAGATGTAAAAATAAACTATTTTATTCCATACATTTTCAAACAAAATTTAGTACTTTATAAATAGACTATTAGATTGAATACCCTAATTTTGGTCACGTTTACATATCCTTACATAATGTTAGTAAAACCAACTTCAAATCATTTGAATCTAAACTACCAAAGAAAAAGTAAATAACAAATATGTTTTAAAAATGCGTGATATGACTAATTTTAACTATTAAAATATAATTATATTTTACCTTTAATTTCCTATAAGTTTATCTCTTGAACATAATGTAGATGCAAGTGTTAGCATAGATAAAAAATTTAATAAATAATTAAAATCTAATATTTTAAACCATTAAAATATTTTTATTGAACCCCGTTAGCAACAATAGCAGTTTTCTCAATTGTTCTCCAAACAAAAAAACAAAAACAAAAAACAGGAGCAGTTCTCTCTTCCAAAACATCCCGGCTAAAGTTAACGGGCCAAAATGCAATTTGAAAGCGGTCGCAATTTGAAACCATAACACAAAGTGCTCACAGAGAATAGCACAAACGTCCCTTTTGAAATCATAACACAAAAGGCAAAAGAACAGGCGGCAACTTGTTAGAAAACAAATACCTCCACGAACAAAAATAATCAGGCAGCGTTCTGGAATTAAGATTATGGAGGTTCCGCGTGATCAATTACAGCTTCTCATCGACAATGGCCTTTACGACTCTGCTGAGATGCTGGTTCTTATTATCACACTTATCGCTTTTCATTTTGTCAAATGCATTGTAGAACTACTATATTTTTTTAGTCAGGGTTTCTTCAGCCGGAACTCTTTGAAGAAGAGTTTAAATGACGTCTTGCTTTTATGTTTAATATTTATGCATTATGTTATAGTTCTTTAGTTTTCGCACTTTAAATGGTCGCTTAATATGCAGTTTTTAAGCATTTAATAGCAAAGGGTTCAGCAAGCTTTTGAATTCCCTGACTCTTTTAATAGAGCGCAGTTATAGTATTTTGTGATTTGTGCTCTATATAACCCAGGGCACGATTTAGTTACAATATCTTTCGCAAAACCTGGCAGAAAGGATTAGTAATGGTTTCTGGGATTTTAATTTTTTAAATCTTTTATCTTAGTTTTGAGAAATGGCGATTTAGTTTTCGTGTTATACCTAAAAACTAGAGATCAACAGTTACTGAGATCTAATGGAAAGCAACAGCCTAATGGGCTTATCACATCTGACAGAGAGGATTATCCAGTTTCACAGTAAAACCCTAGGAGCCATTTACTGGACACTAATTGTCATGTAGAAACCATGCGAAAACACTGTAGCCCATAGTTTTGATCAGAAAAATGGCTAATACTTCGGCATACAAGATCAACAGAAAAACACAGCTGTCATAGAGGGCACTCCCTCTGCCAAAATGTGATGCTAGAAATATAAAATAACAAAAGTTAAATAGCATTGAAATTAGTGGGCTCAGCTGTGTACCGACCTCTACTGCTTGCTTCCTTATCTCAATCAATTTATCAAAGGCTTCTCTCCAGCATAAGCAACTAACCAAGCTAAATTCTCATGAACTTTGTAGCCTACAAACGGATTAGTCATGAGATGAAATCAAAGGTTGTAAAGAGTCTCTCAACTGTCAAGCGGGAGGGGTCTTGGTATTGATGTTAGAAATGCATTTAAAATAGGCTATAACGTAATTTTTTTATTCTGTTTGACATCCTTTATGCCACATGTTTAAGGGGCATAGGATCCTAGAACAAGTCATTTCTTTGCTCCTCTAATCAGAAGAGAACTTTCTGATCTTCTCCTGCAGCTGAATAAGCAACTCCCTGTGCTCCTCTAGCCCTTTCCTCAGGGAACTATAAGCCTGGAGATAGGTGCTAACAGCAATGTCCTTTCTTGAAGATGCAGCAGAATAGGTCCCAAGATGGGATTTATGCAATTGAAACATAAATGAGGTAGTGTGTTCTTTGAGGATAGCCAATTCTTTAGCCACTGTATTGATTTTTTTCTGAAGAGTCCCTCAATGTCAATCAATTTTCCCTCTACGAACTAGTGATTCAGGCTTGGTTGAATTGAGTTATGGCTATGGAAATGCCTAGTCCACGTGTCTTGACAATTGAGAGGGAAAGGACCAGAAGCCAGGATAGTGAATAATCTAGAGGGCAACAGAACTTTGGGAATCCTTCTCCAGGTCAGAGACCTCGACATTCTTAAGCACTTCACTACCTGAAACTGAAACAGAATCACAATGCTTAGCTATAGACTTGTGAGTTGCTTATCAGGATCAGAGTGGTATTTATTTTGCTGTTACATTTTGCCTTGTAGGATGTTTGACAGTAGTTTGTGATGGATTTGGCTTTCTCCTTTCTGGAGTTCTTCAAGGATTGAGAAGAGTTTCTACTTGCCATGAGAGATCAGAAGGAAGCAAGACCTAAACAACAGAGGAACATCTTAAGAAAACAACAAACTACAAATGGTCAAAGGAGAAAACAGAATAAATCTTAAGAAAACAACAAACCGCAAATGGTCAAAGGAGAAAACAGAAAACTGAAAGCTTTGATGACCAAGTTAAATTTAATCAAGGCTGGAGAATATCCCAACTAGTGACAAGCCCTGCATGAAATCTTTTGATTACACTGGCAACTGAAGAAAAACTTTCCTCTGTCAATATGGTTAAGAAGAAGGACGAGATGATGAGAATATGCATTGACTACGGGGTGCTCAATAAGAAAACTATCAAGAACTGGTATCCTATTCCTACAGTTGATGAGCTCGTAGATGAACTTCACATAGCAGTCTACTCTAAAATTGTTCTTTGTTCTGGGTATCATCAGATCAAAGAGAAGGAAGAAGACGTACATAAGATAGCCTTTCGATGCCATTAGGGACATTGTGTTTTTGGGCATGCCTTTTGGGATTACCAACACTCCTGCCACCTTCCAATCGTGTATGAATCATATATTCAACAAGCACTTGCATACATTTGTATTGGTATTCTTTGATGATATTTTAATTTACAGTAAAACATGGGAGGACCACCTTTGACAACTTGATGAGTTATTGGGTCTCATGGAGGCACATTGTTTGTCTGCAAAAATGTCCAAATGTGAACTTGGAATGACAAAAGTATTATATTTGGGAGATGTAATTGGAGATGATGGGATGAAGGTGGACCAAGAAAAGACCCAAGCTATCATTGATTGGCCTCCATCGAGACTATTATGCATTTGAGGGGAATCCCTGGGCTTTGCAGTTAATGTAGAAGGTTTGTGAAGGGATTCTCACAACATACCACACCCCTTACTTGGTCAGAATCAGCTCAGCAGGTGTTTGATCACCTCAAGGAGGTAATGAGAACTTGCTCTATTTTGGCACTTCTAGACTTTTTCCAAGCACCCCTTACAGATTTGACAAAGAAGGGGGATTTTACTTGGTCAGAATCAGCTTACTAGGTATTTGATCGCCTCAAGGAGGTAATGAGCACTTGCTTGGTTTGGCATTTCTAGAATTTTCCCAGCCTTTTGTGCTTGAATGTGATGCCTTAGGAGAGGGAATTAGAGCAATGCTTATGCAAATTAAGCACTCCATAAATATGAAAAAACTATGCTTGCTATAATGCACACCCTAGCTGAATTTAGACAATATCTTGTGGGAGTAAAATTTGTGGTGAAGACATATCACAACACCTTTAAGTCTTTCCTTGAGCAGAATGATCTCATATCAGAGACAACAAAAGTGGGTGAGCAAGCTAGTAGTGTATGATTTTGATATCGAGTATGTTAAGGGGAAGAAAAATGTAGCAATAGATGCCTTGCCTAGGAGGCCCACTCTATATGCTCTATTTGAGATTAGAAATCTCACCTTCTAGTTGGGTACTCCAAGAACACTTTGGCTTGCGAGATCATGGATGGGAAGATGCATGACAATTGGTATAAGATCATTGATGACATTATCTATTATAAGGACCGATTTTACTTGGCGCCAAAATAAAAGTTGAAGGAGAAGATCCTTAGAGCCATTCATGATGCTCCCCTATTAGAACATCTAAGATCCTTAAAGATCTACATGTAGATTAGAGAGAGTTTTTCTTGGATGGGTATAAAGGATGATGTTTTGTGACATGTGAGGTAGTGTGTGACTTGTCAACAGAACAAGTCAGTGAATACTTTGTTAGTAGGATTGTTGCAACTACCTATTCCAGATCAAAGTTGGGAGAGCCTATCTATGGAATTCACCATTGGTCTTCCCAGGGTTCAAGGCAGCGATTGTAGCTTCGTAGTGGTTGACGGATTAACAAAGTACGCCCATTTCTTTGCTATTTCCATTGAGTATTCAGTAGTGCATGTTGCAGAATTATTCTTCAGAGATTTTCTTAGGTTGAATGGGTTACCAATAAACATTGTCAGTGAACGAGATAACAAGTTTATCGGCATGTTCTGGAAGGAACTCTTTAGATTGACAAGGACGAAGTTAACTACCAACATTAGTTGCCACCCCGAATGGATGGACATATAGCTATGTTCCACGATGTTTCTGGGACAGGGATGGGGGCATTGTAGGGTCGTGTTTCTAGGACATTTCCTAAAGAGCCAAAAATATGGGATGATAGTTTACAATTGTGTGTGTGTGTGTATTTTTCAAAATATATTAAGATATTATAGATAGAGAGAGGGAAAGAGAGAGAGATATGTCAATAATTGATAACAACAAGATAATATGCAAATAAATCACTGATTCACAAGTTACAGCAGTAGTATAACAACATGAATGATAATAGCAGCATAAATCAGTATAACAGCATTATAACAATAGTCTCAAACATCAAAACCATGGTCTATCAATATAAATATCCAAATCAAAATGTCTCAAACATGTATCTGGAAGTCTCAAACATCAAAATATAACAAGCTACAGGCACACCATATGAAGCTTAGCCTATGCATGTATACACACACACACATATATACATATATACACACATATACACACACATATATGTGTGTGTGTGAATTTTTCAAAATATATTAAGATATTAATAATTATCAAAAGAGAGAGGGAAAGAGAGAAATATATCAATAATTGATAACAACAAGACAATATGCAAATAATTCACCGATTCACAATTTACAATAGTAGTATAACAACATAAACGATAATAGCAGCAATATAAATCAGTATAACAACATTGTAACAATAGTCTCAAACATCAAAACCATGGTCTATCAATATAAATATCCAAATCAAAATGTCTCAAACATGTATCTGAAAGTCTCAAACATCAAAATATAATAGGCTACAGGCACACCATATGAAACTAGGCCTCATTCTAGCTATCAATATCCAAAAGCCTAGAATCATCCAAGTCACTATCTCCCTTTAGCAGAAGTGGATCATCCAATGGTTGCCTGATCAGTCTTGGTTGTGCCTCCTTCATTTGAATTTTATGGTCTGTGGACACGAATTCGAACCTTGTGGGCCCCCACATTGCCGGTTTGGCAATTTTTAAAAAAAGTGTTTTTTTTTGGTTTTTTAATGCCAAAAATCATCCAAATGTGTAGGGGACACTTTTTTGTTTTGGGGATTGATCGAGGATGTTTTGGGTGTCCCCTAGGCATTTCGGAGATGGCAAATGTCAAGGGACGTTTCTTGCAGATTTTTGAAATCGGGGACGGCTGGGGGATGTCTCCTTTTCGTCCCACTATCCTCGAAACATTTCAGGGATGAAAATGAGTCCCTTGGGGACAAGAAACACGTCCCCGTGTAGCATAGACAAATAGAGAATGTTAATAAATGGGTGTAAGGATCCTTGTGCAATGTTTGGGATAACAAAGAGCTTGGATTAAGTGGTTTCTTTTAGGGGAATATTGTTACAATACTAGTTACCACATGTACATTTGCATGTCTCCTTTTAGAGCCTTGTATGGCTATGACCACATGACACTAGTGGATTTGGTTATTTCTAACAATATGGTGCACATGGCTCATGATTAGGTGAAGGAGAGTCAAGATTTCCTTAAGGATCAAACAAATAATCAACAAAAACTCTATGTAGATAGGCAAAGGACAAAGAGGGCATTTGAGATTGGTGGTCAAGTCTTCCCGAGGTTGCAATTGTGCAAGCAATATCCTTTGAAGAAGAGTGGTGCAAAAAACCTAAGCCCATGTATTATGGTCTATATAGATTACAAGGAGAATGGGAGAAGTTGCCCATGAGTTGGAGTTGCCCTAATATTGCAGAATTTATAATGTATTCCATGTATTGTGCCTCAAGAAGGCATTGAGACAACACATTTAGGTACAGCCCCTGCTTGGAGGGTGGGAAGTCGATCTTAGAGCTTGAGGCTATATTAGGTTAAGGAAGACTTATCGAAGAATATTTGTTTTTGTGGAAGCACACTATCAAATGATGCCAAATGGGAAGGTGAAGAGATTTTACAACATCCAAATCTTCAATTGCTCTAGGACAAGCAGTTTCTAGAAGGGAGGACTATATAATGTTTCCTTTCGTGGAGTAGTTAGAAGTGTCCCTTTTAGCCTATCTAATTCCCATAGGCTAATGCCATGCTTTGTCAAGGAGCAATATAATTAATCAAATTAAGTTGTCCGATAAAGCAATATTTTTGGATGACATAATTTTAATTAATCAAAAAGGTGTCTTAAGTGGTTTGAAAGGATAAATACTATAAAGTCACTATATAAAAGTGCTTTATTGATCTATTTTAAGGTGGAATTTAAAAAGTATCTCTGTGAATGTTCTAGGGAAAACATGAAATCAAAACCCCTAAGGGAGTTGGTTTTTATAGTTAGACATCTACCCTAACCGATTTGCAAGTGGAATCACATAGGTTTCACATAGGTGTTGAAAGATTGAAGATACATTAATTTGTCAGAGGTTTGTAGGCAAATGATAAATTCAGATTATCAGATTAGATACCAAATTCATGAGGAGGTTTGGGATGCCATAACTAATAAGGAATAAATATATAGTTCGGCGATGGAAATATTCTGTGATTTAGGCGAGTAAACTGCACCTTGCTGGCTGCCATACAAATTCATCAGCTAGGTGTGAGACAGGACAGGTCAATGAAGGAGTGTGGATGTTTACAGAAATGTTGCCGGCTGCTCTATCCCTAGAAAATCTGAGCACTGACCTTGGAGGAAGCCATGGGTCATAGAAACCCACCATCAATCAACAGGAGGACATAAAGGATTTTTAGAGGAGCAGCAGACTTTGGGACTGATGTGGATGGTGGAAATCTTTACCGTAACAATTTGGAGGGGTCACAAGGATGGACAAAGTCAATTGCTGGAGCTGGGAAGACTTAAAGCCACTTGTACTTGGGGCGATTCATGCCAAAGAGTCACTTGATGCTCATATCTGCTGACAGAAAGGTCAGAAAAGTAATTTTTCTGAGTGTAATGTGTTAACAGCAAATAGTATAGGCTTTTATTGGTCATTGTTGATTTTGGAATGAATGATAAATGTTTGATGTATCTCCTTTAAGATTTATGAATGGAAATATAATGGAAACTTGTTCAAAACCATAGAGATCATTCATCCAACACATTGCAATTAGAAATTTCTTGGAAAAGAATGTACATGAATTGTTTGACGAAACACTCATGCAAAACTCTCTGAAAAATGGCAAAAAATTGGTATAGAAAATTGGAGTAGGCCATTACAGTCAGGTCTGCACTGCAAATGGAGCTAAATACCAAATCACTGCAGGTTGATTCTCACGTTGCTGCTCCTTCCCTCCCATTTCTCCTACTTATCCTTCTAGGTATCTTCCCATCACTTCACTCTTTGCCTTTGTCACCTGAAGATAATATGTATGCATAAACTTCTAACACTTCTTCCATGTCATGTCCTTCTTCATCTCATCCTTAAACCCTCCTTTGATAGCTTCCATTTATCTTTCCCTTGTGCAACCCATTGTCACCATTTTATTTCCTGTGCGAGCCCAACTGAGAATTAACTACAAGGGGAAGAGACACCTGAGTGGATCTGTTAATCCTAACCGGTTACTGAGAGGGGGGGGGGGGTGAATCAATAAATACAATTTCTATTCCAATTAAACCTTATATATATATTCTTGCAGAATTAATAGAATATAATCAATCACTCATAAACAAAAATAGAAATACACAGGTCAACACAACATATATATGTGGAAACCCTCGGTTAGAAGGAGAAAACCATGGTGGGATAGAACCCACACCTTTACTATTGCAGTAATAAAGATACCCTATTAAAGGCTTACAATGCACTAGTAAGAGTGCTACCCGGTAAAGGGATTTGGTAGAAGACCTGTTAAGATCTTGACCCTGTTAGGAGTCACCTTGTGAAAGGACTTTTAACACCAATTAAGATGTCACCCGGTGAAGGGATTTATACAAGAACTTGTTAGGGTTCACCCTGATTGAGGGATTTAAATTTGCTCTCACAATTCAAAACAATGATCTATTAGGACACCTTTTGTCCGATTTGATCATACCTGTTATCCTTTTTCTCTGCTTGGCTGTTGAACCCTTCTCTGTCTTTCACTTCTCAGAAGACTTTCCTTCCTCTGCTTTGTATGCTCTCAACATTCAACAACACTTCTTGTGTATACCATGACCTGTATTTATAAGACATTATTCTTATTAAAAATACTTTCTCATAGTTCCGCCAAGCTGTAAACTCACCCATAAATCATGCATGCAAAAAGCTTGCAAAATGGTCTTGAGTTTACCTTGAAACATTCGCGTAGAAATAAAGCTAACTCCAGTTAAAAGCTAACTTTAGTTTCAATTGTGAATGTTCCGTATAATCCGGTTTTAACTGAGACAGCTCCGCATAATCTGGTTCGAATTATCATGCAGTCGACCGGTATTAAACTTATACCCGATTGGTCATACATTCCCTGTATGTCTTGTAAGACGGGTTGAAAACACGTTGTTTGGTCTACTAGTGCATATTACAGAGTATGATCAGTCTACCGGTTTGATTAGTCTATAGGTGCTCCAGTGGGATTGATGTTTGCATTTTACTTAACCAATGACAACTTAAATATGTCAACAATCTTCCCCTTTGGCATTGGTGGCAAAACATCACCTTACATTCCCTGTCGTTTAGACTTCCCTTGTGTTGTCTGTTAATTTCTTCTTCTTTCTTCCTTTGTATCTGAATCTGCTTACCAGTATCCTGATCTCTTCCCTGATCTCTTCCCATCCTGATTTTCTTCAAGTCCTGATCTTCTTCTTCCCCTTTTTGCCTCCATAGGACAAAGGGTAGTCACAGAATGTCCCTGTTTAAATCTGTAACTTTGTGAAGATATCCTTATATATTTTCTTTGCTGAGTGAAGAAACAGATTCCATAGACCGGTGACATGCTCTAGGTTTTTTTGTGCTGCTTGCAGTGATACTATTATGTTTTCCATGTCTTCTATGGTTTTGTAGTCCGGTTCCTTGATCAGGTTTTCGGCCTCGGTTGCTGTCATTTGCATGAGATCAAACGTAGGGCCAAGAAATAATTGGAATCCAATGAGATCTTGGATTCTCTTAGTCTTCTCTTCTGAAGCTTTCCTAATACTTAGAGCAAGACTGGTCATTTCTCTGCTGTATTCTATTGCAGAGGAGTTCTTTGCATCAAACTTGGAGGAAAGAACTCTTATTTCTTCTGAAGTTTGGGATGTGTTTTTAGTGATATCTTGAACAAAGACTTCAAAGTTTGAAGTCCTTGTCATTAGACTTTCTGCATCCTATAGCTGTTGCTGGAGTACTCTTGTGTTTGTAGATACTATTACCTTTAAATCTTCAACCTATTTATGTAGAATTTCTTCTCGCTTCTTCTCATAGTGATCAATGACTATTGTCTCTAGATTAGTGACATCTTCTCCAATTGCTTGTGCCAATATTTCCAATTGATAAATAACAGGTTCTTCATCAATATCTGCATTCGATACAAAGTTGTACAAGATGTTCCTTACACTAGAGAGGACCATGTCTTGTTTCCTCTTAGTGAGCTCCTTAAGTTGTCTAGTTGACATATTGCTTATGTCAACCACAATTTCACTAACTTTGCTCTTTTTGGCTTCAATTTCTGTTGCAAAAGTTAGTTTCCTTTTAGATGAGGATGAGCTTGGAACATCTACCGGTTCTTTCTGACTCTTTTCTTGTTCCGGTTGTTCTTCTGCAGGCTTTTCTTGTTTAGTGTTGACAGGTACTTACTGTTTTTGAGGAATGTCATCATGTTGCACCTCTTGTTGCTGATGGAATTCCTTTTGTGGTGCTTCTTCTTGTTGTACTTCCCCTTCCGGTAGGACTACCATATGGACTTTTTGTTCAGGATGTACGAGCTCTTCTGGTGGAGCTTCCTCTCCATGATTTACTTGTTCTTCTGGTGGAGCTTCCCCTTCTGGATTTACTGCTACTTTTGGTAAAGGCTCGGTATGCTGCTCCTCATCTGCATGTTGCTTATCCTCAACAGTTTCTTTCTCATCTACCCCTTTTTCAATGGTCATCTTGTCTGATGACTCTCCTAGTACGTGTTCCTCTGGTAGAACTTGTTCTCCCAGATTTACTTGTTCACTAGTTGTGAACGTTTCTGTGGGAACTCCTTGCTCACCAGTTTGTTCATGAGCAGTGAATTGAACTGGTGGTTCCCGTATTGTCTCAGGTTCTTCCTGTGGACCTGTTGACTTCAGAGTACTGAAGTCATATTGTTGCCAGAATTCTAGTGTATCATTAGACACTCCCTCTTCATATCCATTGATAATTTTGGCAACCTTGTTCTTTGTGTCCAGATTCATTGACACTTCCTCCATTAGAAGTTTAGTTGTCTCTTCATTGAGACCTGGTTTTACCTATGTCAATGTTTCCTTTGCTATTTAATTGTTGGTTGCCACACCGGTTTGCCATTTTGCCATAATTCTTTGGTTCAGTTCTGGAGGAAATTTGGTCCTATAATCTCTAGGACTTCTGTTGAAATCTAAGAAAGTTTCCAATAGGGCAACCTTTATTTTCTGCTTATCTTCTTCTACTAACACATTGAACCATTCGGCTGTGTTTGATACTTCGCCAAAATCCCATGACTTCATCAACAATGTTATCTACAATCAGTGTTCGAGCCTTACCTTTTATTGGGGATGACAATAGAGTTTGGGGAGTCGGATCATCAACTTTATCATCAATTATGTCAACAATCACCGGTACTCCTACGGGTTTGTTCTTGATAGAAGTCTCAGTGCCCAATATACCCTTTCCTTTTCCGCTGTCTTTGACCGGTGGCTTTGTGGTTTTTTGGTATTCTTCTTCTGCCTGGTGTATATTACAGAGTATGATTAGTCTACCGGTGCTCCAGTGGGATTGATGTTTGCATTTTACTTAACCAATGACAACTTAAATATGTCAATAGGATCAGCACAAAAGTTTCTAGGAAGATGAAGATCATACCGGGACAACCTTCAAAATTTCAAATATTACAATACTTTCGTTTCTTCTTGTACGGTTGGCTCCCAAGAAGCCAAAGAGATATCCTCAGTTGAAAAGAATACTAAGAGCATGTTGTTGTAAGATAATGATTCTTTTGGAGGATGCTTAACTCAAATACACACACACACCCTACATATCACTTGAAACTCAAATATTACTACCATGTAATTATGAGGAGCATTGTGAGGGCAAGTGCTGCTAGATCACATTCCCATGGACAAATACTCAGGATCCTTTAGCCATGCAATCCCAAAGTCATTTTCCTCAATTAAAAACTGCTTCATCTTTCATGTGGTGAAAACCATCTGCCAACTAGCAGGTGAAGTGGTTGGATAGTTGCACAATCTAGAATTGAAGCTATGGACTTACTCCTGGCTAGCGAGCTGTGTCATTGCTGAACTCACCGAACTTGTTGATGAGATTTTCAAGTTATATCTAGGAGTGTGAATCACAACTTCCAACAGCTCTTACAGAATAGTGTACATGAAGACTTGGCTTTATACAAGTCAATAGGAAAAGTTTAGAAAATGTCAAAGCAAATATGTTGTTTTGTTTACTGAGTGGCTGTGGATAAATACTCTTTGTTGTAGATTGAAAAAATAATAACTTTTGTAGGTACACAAATTCAGTTCTTGGATCATTTATGTTCATTAAAGATATGTTGTATCAGTCAGGAGTGGTTTATTGGTTGTGATGCAAAATCTTATTGTAATGTTTGATGTGTGTTGGGAAGTGCCCATTGGATGGAGTTGGAAACGAGAAGAATGCTGTCGAATTCTGACTGGACAAATTCCTGTTTTACAAGATTTGAGTAGGCTTTGCTTATGTCTCTCTTATGTTACGAAAGGAAATGATTCTGCAAGATTTGTGGAGGATTTTTCGTTTAAGTACCAAGAAATTCGAGCTGCAGACAGTGAATCATTCTGTGGGGAATCGGAATAGTGAATCTTGCGTTGTTTGTGAGGGAAGTGAACCAGCCAGATGTTTGAGGGCATCAGCTGTGGACAGTGGAACGAAGGAGCGGCTTGACGAACAATGTGGATCAAGACAAGCGGGGATAGTGAGGACTTTTGGATTTTGGCGGTCTGTGGCAGTGGGGACAATAGTGTAGTGAGGGCCATAGGGTTTTGAGAGTAGGCACAATGGAAAGGGTTTAAAAGATTAAGTGGGTACAACAAAGCAGACAATAGTTTCAAAGGTGTTTGTTGTAGACTGTGCCTGTGGGCCCTGTCTGCTGTTTTCTTACAAGGAACATGTTAGGTTGCGGTTCTCATCCTCTCTTTTATCACCTTAGTGAAGTGTTTCTTTTTATTGTTGTCTTTTGCCCTGGTTCCAAAACTGCTCCCTACAAACTCATGATTATGCTTCAAGAAAAACCACCAAACCCTTTGGTCATTAGAAACATCTGGCTTTCCAACAAGAAAATCTTCTCTACCAATAGGAAACAAGCAAATGCTAGTAGATAACAAACGCCTAAATTTTTTTGGACCAGTTCTAAATGACTCTAGCATGCAACCTTCTGAATCTTGGTTGAAGTGGTTATGTAAAGAAGCTGAGAAATATGGATGAGTTGGTTTAAGTCGTCTTTCACATATGGAAAGATGGATGTCAAAAATACAATCGTATAGTGTATGCTAACAATAGAAGACATAAGATGGTGTATATAAAAACGTTTTTAATGAAATAGAGACATTATTGCTGAGGAATCAGATATAAGAAAATATAGGGCTTACATTTTTTATTTGAATTTTTTGGTGCTTGCACATGAATTACTTCGGGGAATTGCATGCCAAGAAAGGAGTCTTAGAAATGTATAAGGTGCTTTGGTCACTTCGTACAATAATAAGAACACTTTAACAGAATTAAGTATAGACGAGAAAAAATGATGTCTTTATATTGAACATGTTAAATGAGGAAATCTTGAAATTATTCTTTATATTGTATTAAACTTTCTGACATTTTTAATGAGAGTCTTGTGGGGAACATTAGAAGGGTTTTAGGAGGATAACCAATTCAAGGAGCATTAGTCTCGATTTTTCCTACCTGATAACTATAAAAATGGAATATTACAAGGGTCAAAACAGTCTTGAAATTATTCTTTATATTGTATTAAACTTTGTGACATTTTTAATGAGAGTCTTGTGGGGAACGTTAGAAGGGTTTTAGGAGGATAACCAATTCAAGGAGCATTGGTCTCGATTTTTCCTACCTGAATACTATAAAAATGGAATATAACAAGGGTCAAAACAGTCAAGAAATATGAAATTGATAGATATAGAATACGATTTCATTAATATTAGAATAGTAAGTCTGGATAACTGAAACATGGAACAATAATGACTGTCCATTCCCCCGTATTACATAGCCAATTGACTTTGTTATACTTGAATTCAAAATTTTAAGGAAATACTGTTACATAGTATACATTTTGAAAGCATAGATGCCTTGAATAGAATTGACTCAACTGATGATTGGGGTACGCACTCTTGTTTTTTCCATGAAATACAGTTGAGTTTGTTAGGATAATGAATATAAGTTGCTCTAGAACAATCAATCCGTTTTAATTGAGCTCGGCATAAATTGTTTATTAACAGACTGAAATATTTCAACATTGCAATGTATTGAGATCATTGAAAGCTAACTAGTTGCCGTAGTATTTGTTATAATAACTCTTAGTAGAGTTTCAAAAAAATAATTTACTGCTTTTTCAATTAGTAATTGATTGTATTTGTGCTTTCCTGATTTTTATGACTAGTTTTTATGTTTATAATATAAAAAAGGCAAGGTAACATGCAATAGTGATCAGTGTTTATACCACAAAATGGAGGAAACAAAACATTTGTGAAATCTGTAGTTCTTAGCTAAAGGAGTTTGGGAGATATTAGTGTATTTTGTACAAAGTGCTTTGTTGGTTGGAAATCAAAATTGATAAAATTATGTCTGTCATTTTCTTGAAGCTGTTTAATTGTTGATTTCTTTGCTGGTATGTTTTTATAATACACATGGTGGAATCTAACTATCTTTCTTACAAATAGGGATGCTTTTTGATGTCTTCGACCACTTCTGGCATTGATATCTCTCCAAGTGTAAGGGCTGAAAACATGGTAATAGTAAATACCTTGGTAACTAAATAAATTTGAGAAAAATTGCTTGGATATTTGCTGAAGTTCTATTTTGATATGCTAGATTAGTTTCAAATAATTTGAAAGGGTTCAATAGGAAAGTATAGCAATGATGTTGAATTTTAGTGTCCTTTAGACCAAATCGGTTTGTAGGGACTTGTGAAGATGTATCATCTAACTCTACAATTTAATTAGTATTTGGCTTCTTTGCCCTATGTATTAGTGGAGTGCTCTAGTTATCATAGCCATCCTTCCTGTTTTCCATGTCTTTGAATTCTTTACCTTGTTTTATTAATGTCTTTGAATTCTTTATCTTGTTTTGTTAAATTGAGAGTTTTAGTGTTCCATTTTCCTTAGCAGCAACAAAGAACAACTATCTAGCATTGTGGGGTCAGTATGGATATAAATATGCTAGAGCACAACATGTATGCAATGGTGAAGGCCAATATTCTTTATAAATTGGCTCATCCCACAATTGTAGGGAAATTCAAATGGCTTGCCAAACCTTCTATGTATTCTATCCTACAAGGAATAATACAACATGTGATCACCCATGCCATATCTACTAGAAGATGATTTTTATTATTATGTGATTCTACACTTCATTACGTTTCCATGGCTGCTGGTTGACTATCCTCAGTGTCTTTAGATTTCTCATTTCATAGAATATCCGTTTGTGTCCATTGCTCTTACGTGTTTAGACAAGGGTAATGAAATCACTAATAGCAAACATGAATAATAAATTATTGATCGGGCCTTGCTCCAACACAAACCAAGTCAATTATAGGGAAAGTTTTTGTAGATTTTACCGGTAGCTATCATTTCCTCCTTGTAGGCACCCCTTGCAACTCATACCTCCATCTATCTGGCCCTTGGTTTGACCATAACCATTTTGGAAATACTACAAACTCATTACGTCTTTCTTGGGGATAATAACATGTCTTTCATAGCAATGATATGATTGTAGTAATAATGAACTACCTTGCATCCTCTAGCTTCTGAATACTACTTGTGTGTTATTGTAATTAAGTGAAAGTCACATCTAACAATTGAATTGCTTTCCAAAATAGTCTTGTATGGAAGCCATATGGGCTCATGTGAGTTGGTACAAAGTGTTATGTGAAAATCTGGTGAAAATTATTCTCAGAACAATGAAATCTTACCTCTACAGATCACTATTGAGTTGCCAAGCACCTGCTATGCATGGGGGCCCAAAGTTTTTTAAATTAATGGTATCATTTAACTGGCTAGGGTGCAACAATTGAAGCTGGTACCCATGATGCTAAATTACAAGAGAAGACCTTTAGCAATGGCATATATATTATCTTAGAGGATCTTGAATGCATAGAATAATCTACATAAGCTAAGAAGGAATGTTCTTAATAATGAGCACAATCACCTCTTTGTTTTGCATGTAGAAGCAAGTTAAATAACTATTTTGTAATGATTGTTGATACTTAGTATCGCTTGTAGACTACATTGCAAATCCTCCAAGATATGAATGTTGAATTTTTAGAATGGACTTTTTAACATTGCTTCCTTTAATAATCTTAAAAAAGTGTATGTTTGTAGCTGATGTTGGCATCACCAACCGGTAAGCTCTCTACTGGTCCAAGTGTTGTCATTGATTGGCAAAAGAGGATAGAGATTTGTTGTCTCTATTATAGAGGGGACTCTTCATCAAGAGAGGCTGTGAAACCGGTCACTACACTAGGCATCAGCAAACCGGATAAAGCACTCAGCAGAGAAGAGTGTATCCTAGTATCAACCAAGGACCGACCTCAACCGGTATAGACAAGCCCAAATAAAAGCATATCCAACTAATGTCTATAACACAATTGGAACAGTGCAACCGGTAATCTGCCACACCAAGGGTGTGTACCCGGTAAGCCAAGAAAGAGATGTTCTAAGACTCTTACCTATTTATAGCATGAAGAACTCAATCGAAATGTTATAAGACTTCGGTATGAATCGAGGAAGTCATAGTCAACTGTCTGTTCCAACAAACTCTTCTTGACCGGGATTTATTGCAGTAAATCCAAGTGATCTTGAGTTGTCTTGGTGATCAGTTTGAGGTGCAGGTAAAGGATTTAAAGCCGGAATCAATGGTTTCTTGAGGCGCGACTGAAGGATTTAAAGCCAGATTCAGTGGCTTTAAATCGAAGTGTTATCTCTTGTGAAGAAAGGTTGCCTGACACACAACTGTTGTTTTCTTCACGTAGTGGATGAAGCCAGAGCTTGCATCAGATACTTGCTCAGAGAACAAACACTTCACCGAGTGATGGATTCGTTGAATCTCAGGATTAGGCCATGCATTTGAGGCGCAGTCAGGGGAACAAAACTGAATATATTCTAATGACTGTTGAGAAGAAGAATTGCCTTCATTCTGCCGGGAAATAGAGTGAACCTATATGCTACAGTGGCAAGGGTTAGAGAAGTAGCAAGGGTTAGAGAAAATCGACAAAGAGATAATAGGTTGTGCAAGGGAGCACAACAACAGTTGAGAATACTCCTGTGTTAACCGGTGATAATTCTCAGAAGAGCACAAATAGAGATCACATCTGGCTGAGCAGAGCCTTCGGTGAAGATCTTGATTCTATTGTTTTCCAGCAAACTACAATAGATAAATCCCAGTATTTGGGTGGACTCTAACAAGTCCCTTATATCAAAATCCCTTAACCGGGCGACATCTTTTAAGGTGTTTGAAGTCCCTTAACCGGGCGACATCTTTTAAGGTGTTTGAAGTCTCTTAACCGGGCAGGTCTTAACAGACCTTACTGTAACAAATCCCTTGACCGGGTTGCACCTAGCAAGTGCGTTTTATCCCTTGACCAGGTAGGCTCTTAACAGGGTGTACTTCAGAAGAGTACAAATTTTGTGAGGTCTCCTCACATCGTGGTTTTCACCCTAACTGAGTTTCCACGTGATAAATCTGGTGTCACTTTGTGTTTGTTCACTTGCTATTTTATTTGCTTAGAATTGCTTGTGTTTGTGCTGCAAGTTTACTTCATTGGATTAAATAAAAAAAAAGAAAGATTTTTCAGAGTGCCGATTCACCCCTCCCCTCTCAGCACCGGTTGGGACTGTCAATTGGTATCAGAGCCAAGTTCTGTTTTTCTTTGTTGCTTAACCGCACAGAGAGAAAGCTATGATGATGAGAAAGGAAGGACCAAAGTTTTCAAAAGAAAACTTCACCTTATGGTGCAGCAGGATGAAGCTATATATGAAGATCAATGGTGACCAGTACTGGAATCATGTTACCAATGACTACAGTGAGCTCGCTGACACCTTGACACCTGATGAAGAGAAAATTAAGACTAAGCACACGACTGCCATGGACATGATAGCTAGCACCTTACCCGACCACGTGTTTGCTGAAATTGAACATCTTAACTCCGCTTGCAAAATGTGGAAAAAGTTACAAATAGTCTATGGAGGAGATCCCAATGTTCAGAGAGCCAAGGTCGATAGCCTCAGGGGAAAGTATGACGACATGAGAATGAATGATGGAGAAGATATTGAGCAATATAGCAACCGAATCAAGGAAGTGATCAACTCCATCAGAAGTGCTGGAGGCAAGCTGACTGAAGAAGAGGTGGTGAGCAAAATACTGAGAACTCTCAGACCTCAGTATGCCATCAAGATCTCTGCCATTCAAGAGCTCAGATCCGTAAGCAACGATCAAGTCACCTTAGACTCCCTAATCGGTAAGTTGGCTGCTTTTGAATTAAGCAACTTTGATAATAGCCTATCTGTTCAGGAAGTAGCATTTAAATCATTGGTCAATGCCTCTTCCACCAAAAAGGGAAGAGAAACCGGTAACTCCTCTACCGGTAAGATCGGCAACCTCATTGAGAATCTGCTCTCAGAGGAGACAGAGCAAGATGAGTTTGAAGCTCTGATTGCTAAGAGATTCCCTAGAGGGAAAGGGAAGTATAAAGGGAAACTCCCTTTAAAATGCTTCTCTTGTAACCAAATATGACACATTGCTGCCCGATGTCCAGATAATGAAAACAGAGACAAAAGAGATTGGTTCAAGAACAAAGCAAAGCAAGAATGCTATCTTGCGGAGGAAGGAGTCACAGACTATGAGTCTGAAGACTCAGAAGATCCAGAAATTGCGTTTGTTGCAAAAAAAGAGGAGAGCCCAACTCTTGATGAAGTTGTAGTCATATCCAAATTTCATCAGTATAATGATTGGATCATTGACAGTGGATGTACTCACCATATGACCAGTGACAAGAGCAAGTTCATCAACTTGGAGCTCAACGACAGCGGATTAGTCACATTTGGAAACAATGCCCCTTGTGCCATCAAGGGTAAGGGATCTATTGTTCTCTACAATAATGCTGTTTGTGAAGACGTGTACTGGGTCGAAGGACTTAGGTATAATCTGACGAGTGTTGCACAACTCAACAACAAAGGTCTCTAGCTGGAATTCGGCCAAGGCTCCTGCGTAGTCAAAAATCAATCTAGATCTCATGTTCCAATTGGTAGACAGAGCAAAGGCAATCTGTTCTACCTAGACTCAACAGAAGGAGCTTGTTTAATTGCTTCTGTCAAAGGAGAATCAAGCAAGATTGGTCTTATCTCCAAAGAAGACAATAGCTGGCTATGGCATAAGAGACTCTGCCATATAAACTTTGACAGCATTGTCAAAGTGAGCAGGAAGAGATCGGTCAGAGGACTCCCAGAAATTGCAAAACCCATGGGAGGCATTTGTAAGGATTGTCAGTTAGGAAAACTGATAGGAGCAAGTTTCGGTAGCAAGTCCTCTGCTAAAAATGTCCTAGATCTTGTACACACAGACCTATGTGGACCAATGAGGACAAAGAGTTATCATGGAGACCGGTATTTCATGTTGTTTGTAGATGATTTCTCGAGAATGATGTGGACACTCTTTCTCTATGAGAAATGGGAAGCCTTTCACATGTTCAAAGTTTACAAGGCTAGAGTGGAAAAGGAAACTGGTAGAAGCTTGAAATGTCTGAGGTCAGACAGAGGAGGTGAGTACACCTCTCAGGAGTTTACTCATTACTGTGAGGAACATGGCATACAGAGACAGTTCTTTGCACCTAGGACTCCTCAGTAGAATGGAGTAGTAGAAAGAAGAAACAGAACGTTGATCGACCGTGCCAGAACACTGTTGATCCAAAAGAATCTTCTTCATCACTTCTAGAGAGAAGCTGTCAGCACCGCTGTGTATACAATCAGCCGAGTTCAAGTCAAAAAGGGAACCGGTAAGACACCTTACGAACTTTGGTTTAAGCATACTCCCAGTGTAGGCTACTTCAGAATCTTTGGTAGTAAATGTTATATCAAAAGAGAAATGTTTTCTGGGAAGTTTGATCCCAAGAGCGATGAAGGAACATTTCTGGGTTATTCTACCAAAAGCAAAGCTCATCGGTGTCTGAACAAAAGAACATGCAAGATAATTGAAAGCATCAATGTAAAAATTGATGAATCATCAGAACCAAACAAGAGGACCGGACATGTCAATCATAAAAATTTTAAACTTACTAATGGAGGAGATGTCTTTGAGTTTCATGAAGCAACAACCGAAGAAGAGGAGGCAACTCTCATTGACAGAAATCAAGAGCAAGAGACTGTGCTCGAAGCTGACATGACACCCCAGGATGGTGAACAAGCAGATGATCAGAACCATAACGAAGATATTGCTCAACAAGATGAACCGGACTAGGAACAGAGGCCGGCTCTTCCAAGGTATGTCACATATCACTCTACTGACAATATAATTGGTGACAGACATGGGAACATCCTGACTAGGAAAAAGGCTAAAGAGAACGTCTGTCTTCTCTCGTGTGTTGAGCCCAAAACCACTAGAGAAGCCCTTGAAGATGAAAATTGGGTCAAGGCCATGGACGAAGAAATTGAGCAAATAGAAAAGAATGACACATGGGAACTTGTGCCAAGACCTCATGACAAAAACATAATTGGGACTAAATGGGTTTACAGAAACAAACTGAATGAGGATGGTAAAGTCATCAGAAATAAAGCAAGACTGGTTTGCAAAGGCTATGCTCAGGAAGCTGGACTAGACTATGGAGAAACTTTTGCACCAGTAGCCAGACTGGAAGGGGTGAGAATTCTTCTTGCCTATGCAGCTCACAAAGGCTTTAAAGTGTACCAGATGGATGTGAAGTCTGCATTCCTCAATGGAATACTAGAAGAAGAAGTCTACATTGAGCAACCAGAAGGGTTTACATCTGCTCAAAAGACTGATATGGTTTGCAAACTAAAAAAGGCTCTCTATTGGCTCAAGCAAGCCCCAAGGGCTTGGTATGAAAGGTTGCATTCATATCTTCTGACAATTGGATTCATCAGAACCGGTGACAACAACAATATGTATATTAAAACCGGAAAGGATGGAAATCTAATTGCTGAAACCTTTGTTGATGACATCATCTTTGGAGGAGATGACAAAATGAGCAAAACATTTGCTGAAGAAATGAAGAAAGAATTTGAGATGTCTATGATAGGGCCCATCAAATTCTTTATTGGACTACAGGTCCATCAGCTAAAAGAAGGTATCTTCATCTCTCAGTCCAAGTACATAAAAGAAATTCTCAAGACTTTTGGACTAGAAGAATCCAAACCGGTTGGAACTCCAATGATAACTAATCTTAAGTTATCAAAGGAGGATGATGCCAAAGAAGTAAATGAAACAATGTATCGGTCCATGATAGGAAAATTGCAGTATGCTGTTCACAGCAGACCGGACATTGCTCATGCAGTTGGCATAGTGGCAAGATTTTTTGCTAATCCCAAAGAAACACATGTAATTGCAGTAAAGAGAATCTTCAGATATCTAAAGGGAACCGAGGAATATGGCTTATGGTTTCCACACAAAGGTGGATTCCAAATTAAAGTCTACACAGATGCAGACTGGGCTGGCAACGTGGATGATAGAAAAAGCACAAGTGGTGGTGCATTCTTTCTAGGTGGAAGAATAGTATCATGGACAAGTAAGAAGCAGAATTGCATTTCACAATCTACTGCTGAAGTTGAATATGTTGCTGCTGCAATAAACTGCACACAAGTGATCCGGATCAAACAATTGCTGGAAGGTATTCAGGATGTTAAGATATAGCTTCATTCGTATTATATATATATATATATATATATACAATACAATGTTAATAATGAAGAGTTGTGATTATATTATTACTATCATATTATCATTATTATATTTATAATATAATAATGATAATACCATAGTTATATATTAATGAGGTCACATTGATATTAATCGAACTATGTTCGATAATCTGCAAGCATCGACTAATGAGTCGAATGCATAACCGAACACGCAGCATTCGTTTGTTAATGCAGCGATCTTAAAGTAAACTAAGTCGTTATTATTAGTACTAGCGACTGTTGTTAACAGTCGCTAGCACTAATACTAACAACGACTTCACAAAGAGACATGATTGTTCGGTATTAAGAGACGCATTGTTTACGAAGGTGACCGTTCATCAGCATATATATATATATATATATATATATATATATATATATATATATATATATATATATATATATATATATATATATATATATATATATATATATGCTGTGATCGTAGGGTTGAAACAATCAATTACAGTGTTCATTGCTTCCTTCACCTGCGGTCACAGCATAATATATATTTAGTATAATTTATAAAAGCATCACAATATATTTATATATCAGAACAATTATTTATCAGTAATATAATAAATTCCCAAAGATTTGATTTCCTAACATGGTATCAGAGCAGAGTTAAAGGGAATTAATCTCTGAATTATTCTTTGACTGGAATACAAAATAAAATATTACTTAAAAGTAAAGAGTTATCATAAATCATAAAAATGACTACCAGAATCAGAATGGAAGATAGATTGGAAGGAGCATCAAATTTTCTATCATGGAAAATTAGGATCACCACACTATTGCAAGAATTGGAATTAGAATCATTCATAGAAGTGGAAAAAGAAATGCCTACAGATGAAGCAGAGAAAACAACTTGGAAAAGAAGGAACAATAAAGCAAAGAAATTAATAGTTGATTCAGTTAAAGATTCCATTCTCCCAAGTATAGCAAGATTAACAACAGCATATGAAGTCTTCAAGAAAATTCAAGAATCAAATGAAATAAACAATACAAGTCGAATATTAACCTTGAAGGAACAACTATTGACCATAAAGATGAATAAAGGGGAAACAGTTACATCTTATTTCCTAAGAATTGCTGAAATTCGAGATCAACTATTCTCAATTGGTAACAATATAGAAGACATGGAATTATCTCTAATAGCACTAAGGGGACTACCAACATCTTGGGAGAATTTCATTCAATGTATAAGCACTCGTCCACCATTACCAAAATTTGATCAACTTAAAAATGACTGCACTCAGGAAGAATCAAGACTCATTACCAGAGGACTAGGTTCAAAGAAAGAGGGAGAAACACAAGCTCTCAACACAAAGTCTCACAACAAGAAGAAAAAATCCTTCAAAAGAAAGAGGGGATACAAAAGAGATTTTTCTAAGATTCAATGTTACAAATGTGATAAATATGGGCACACTCATCGACACTGTCCTGAAAGACAAAAGACTCAAGCCACCGTAGCTGAAGCAAAAGAAATTCCACTTTTCTTTATAGCTCTCTCAAGTGAACTAAATTCAAACAATAGAACTTGGATAATTGATAGTGGTGCATCAAGACACATAACCGGATTCAAAAATCAGTTTGAAACACTTGAAAATTATTCAACCGAAGAAGTAACTATTGGGGATAACTCCACCTACCCAGTAAAAGGAATAGGGACCTGTACTATCAAGGTAAAGAACAGAGTATCCTTACAACTAAAAGATGTTCTATTTGTACCCGAAATCAAAAGAAATTTAGTTTCTATATTAGGACTAGCAGATCAAGGATTTTGTGTCACCTTTAATGAAGACAAAGTTCTATTATGGCCTAAGAATTCAAATATGAAAAATGCCACAATCATAGGGACAAGAGATGGTAGTCTATACAAACTATGTAATGACCAGAAAGCTGCACTAACTCATGAAATTACAAGCCACAGTGAATTATGGCATAAGAGGTTGGGACATCTAAGATATAATGCCCTACCTATGATAAACAAAATTACTACGGGTCTTCCACACTTAAAAGCTGATCATTCTGGTATTTGTAAAGGTTGTGCACTAGGGAAGAATATAAAAGGATCATTCTCTACAATTGAGCACAAATCTAAAGTAATCTTAGAATTGATCCATACTGACTTGTGTGGACCCATGTCAACACCTTCATTAACAGGATCACTATACCATATTATCTTTGTTGATGACTATTCTCGGAAAACTTGGATATACTTTCTTAAGGTTAAAGAATCAAGTGAGGTACTATCTAAATTCAGAGAATTCAAAGCACTAGTAGAAAATCAAACAAACAAGAGAATAAAAGTATTAAGATCAGATAATGGAGGTGAATACAAATCTGACATATTTAAAGAGTTCTGTAATTTTGTTGGGATTAAGAGGGAGTATACTGTGCCGTATAATCCTCAACAAAACGGAGTAGCAGAAAGGAAGAATAGATCCATAATCGAAGCAGCAAAAGCCATGATGCTCGATCAAAACCTTCATACTTCCTTCTGGGCAGAAGCTTCAAATACAGTGGTATATATTCAAAATCGGTGTCCACACTCCATACTAGAAAACATAACACCAGAAGAAGCATTCACAGGGATCAAGCCAGATCCAAGTCATCTCAGGATATTTGGATGTCCAGTATATATTCATGTACCTAAAGAAAAAAGGACTAAACTAGAACCATCAGGTAAGAGAAGCATACTTGTTGGTTATAGTGAAAACACAAAAGGGTATTGAATCTATATTCCAGGACAAAAGTCTGTTGAGATGAGTAGAGATGTAAAATTTGATGAAAATAACACATTTAAAAACTTTGAAGAGGATAACATCCCGGAGATAGAAGAAGATCACACTGCTGAAATTGAGAGGGAGGATATGGAAGAACCTGAACTACTAGTCATTGAAAATGAAAATACTGAAGTAATCAATGACAAGAAAAAGCCATTATGGGCAAGGAAAATGATTAAAGAAAATAATGTAGAACCTAATGAAATATCTCATGAAAATAAAAGGACAAGAACTCAGAAATGTTATGCAGCTCTTATAATTGAAATCAATAATTCAGAACCATCAAATCCTACGGAAGCATTATCTAATCAAGCTTGGAGAGAGGCAATGATTGAAGAATATCGTTCCATAATAAAAAATGATGTTTGGGACATAGTACCCAGACCTAAAAACAAACCCGTTGTCTCTTCTAGCTGGCTATTCAAAACTAAATATGCTCCTGATGGAAGTATTGAAAAACATAAAGCTCGGTTTGTTGCTAGAGGGTTCTCACAGAAAGTAGGTATTGATTATGAAGAAACATTTGCTCCTGTAGCTCGGTATACATCAGTCAGAACTATTATTGCTATAGCAGCCTCTAAAGGGTGGAAGATACACCAGATGGATGTGAAAACGGCATTCCTAAATGACACTATTGAAGAAGAAGTATACTTAGAGCAGCCAGAAGGGTTCATTATACATGAAGCATCAAAATATGTTTGCAAACTAAAGAAAGCACTATATGGATTAAAACAAGCTCCTAGAGCTTGGTATGAAAGAATAAACAACTATCTTTTAAAGTTAGGATATTCTAAAAATGATGCAGATCCTAACATTTACTGCAAGATATCAGATGGCAACATGGTTATTTTGGTTCTTTATGTAGATGATCTCTTGATAACAGGAGAAGATCATCTTATTGCAAAATGTAAGCAAGAGCTAACTGCTGAATTTGACATGAAGGATTTAGGACTCTTACATTATTTCTTAGGTTTGGAAGTTTTTCAAAAGAAAGACTATATTTTGCTAAATCAACAAAAGTACACTATTGATATACTAACCAAATTTGGAATGATGGAATGTAAGCCTTTATCCACACCTATGGAAACAAATTTGCACAAACTCAAAGTTGAAGCAGAAGAGTTTGAACCCACTGATCCTACATTATATAGAGAAATTGTTGGATCCCTTATGCACTTGGTGAACACTAGACCTGACATCTGCTATGCAACTAATGTAGTGAGTCACTTTATGTGTGAGCCCAAGAAAATACACTTAATGGCAGCTAAGCACATTTTGAGATACCTATGAGGCTCTATTGGATTCGGGCTAAAGTATGAAAAGGTAGAAATCAATCTTCAAGGTTATTTTGATTCTGATTGGGCTGGAAGTACTATTGATCGGAAAAGTACTACAGGGTGTTGTTTTAGTCTTGGGTCAGCTATGATCTCTTGGTTCAGCCGGAAATAGTCAGCAGTAGCACTAAGCTCCACTGAAGCTGAATACATGGCAGCATCCATGGGAGCATGTGAAGCTGTATGGTTAAGAAAGCTATTATTTGGATTGTTTGGAAAACCTCTAAATCCAACTGTGATTCACTGTGACAATCAAAGTTGTATCAAGTTATCTGTTAATCGAGTTTTCCATAACAGGTCCAAACATATTGAGATTCCATATCACTACATAAGAGATATGGTAGAGAGAAATATCATAAAGCTAGAGTTCATTAGTACTGAAGAACAGAGTCCTGATATTTTCACTAAGCCTCTTGCAAAGCTGAAGATAGAATACTTCAGAAACAAACTTGGCATGATCAAGTTGTAATGTATGGTTTAAATTCCTCCTAATTGTAAGTTTTTTATTCATGAATAAATATAAAAAATATATATTGCAATATTGTGTAAAAAATGATCATTTTTGTGTGTGGGTTAATATTTCAAGGTGACGATCTTTTAAATAGTTAACCAAAGTGTCAAGATTGACTACTTAAGTGTGTGTCCCGACTGTGCGGAGATCCTGACTCTTGTTATTACTGGTTGTGTAATAACGAAACCATATCATGATAGACTACTTAATTGTGTGTCCCGACTGTGCGGAGATCATGATATTCAAGTCTATTTTCATGACGAGACTACATTAACTTGTGTGTCCCGAAGTGGCGGATGTCATGATAGACTTTTGATATTTAATACTCACTCGCTAAGAGGGAGTGTTAAGATATAGCTTCATTTGTATTATATATATATATATATATATATATATATATATATATATATATATATATATATAAAATACAATGTTAATAATGAAGAGTTGTGATTATATTATTACTATCATATTATCATTATTATATTTATAATATAATAATGATAATACCATAGTTATATATTAATGAGGTCACATTGATATTAATTGAACTATGTTCGATAATCTGCAAGCATCAACTAATGAGTCGAATGCATAACCGAACACATAGCATTCGTTTGTTAATGCAACGATCTTAAAGTAAACTAAGTCGCTGTTATTATTAGTACTAGCGACTGTTGTTAATAGTCGCTAGCACTAATACTAACAGCGACTTCACAAAGAGACATGACTGTTCGGTATTAAGAGACACATTGTTTACGAAGGTGACCGTTCATCAGCATATATATATATGCTGTGATCGCAGGGTTGAAACAATCAATTACAGTGTTAATTGCTTCCTTCACCTGCGGTCACAGCATAATATATATTCAGTATAATTTATAAAAGCATCACAATATATTTATATATCAGAACAGTTATTTATCAGTAATATAATAAATTCCCAAAGATTTGATTTCCTAACATGGAACAAGTACTTGAACCGATCGCAATTCACTGTGACAGTACTAGTGCCATAAACATATCCAAAAATCCTGTTATGCACTCCAAGACCAAGCACATTGCCATCAAGTATCACTACTTGAGGGAACTTGTACAGAACAAAGAAGTAAGATTGGAGTATGTGTCCACCAAAGAACAAATTGCTGATATATTCACAAAGCCATTACCAAAGAGTACTTTTGAGTATCTCGGAGGTAGATTGGGGGTTGTACCCCTCTCAGATCATCAGTAATCATCAATAGGAAGTTATCAGTTCATTATGATTCAAACAAAATATTACATCTTATCTTTTATGAACTGATGAAAAGGACTGCTGCTCGTGGGGGGAGCAGTGTATGCAAATCTTCCTGATTAGCCTTTTGGCATTCTATTGTCAAAAAGGGGGAGAATATGATTACCTATCATATTTTTGCCATCAATGCCAAAGGGGGAGATTGTTGGCATCACCAACCGGTAAGCTCTCTACCGGTCCAAGTGTTGTCATTGATTGGCAAAAGAGCATAGAGATTTGTTGTCTCTATTATAGAGGGGACTCTTCATCAAGAGAGGCTGTTAAACCGGTCACTACACTAAGCATCAACAAACCGGATAAAGAACTCAGCAGAGAAGAGTGTATCCTAGTATCAACCAAGGACCGACCTCGACCGGTATAGACAAGTCCAAATAAAAGCATATCCAACTAATGTCTATAACACAACTGAAACAGTGCAACCGGTAATTTGCCACACCAAGGGCGTGTACCCGGTAAGCCAAGAAAGAGACATTCTAAGACTCTTACTTGTTTATAGCATGAAGAACTCAACCAAAATATTATAAGACTTCGGTATGAACCGAGGAAGTCATAGTCAACTGTCTGTTCCAACCAACTCTTCTTGACTGGGATTTATTGTAGTAAATCCGAGTGATCTTGAGTTGTCTTAGTGATTAGTTTGAGGCGTAGGTAAAGGATTTAAAGCCGGAATCAATGGTTTCTTGAGGCGCGACTGAAGGATTTAAAGCCGGATTCAGTGGCTTTAAATCAAAGTGTTATTTCTTGTGAAGAAAGGTTGCCTGACACACAACTGTTGTTTTCTTCATGTAGTGGATGAAGCCAGAGCTTGCATCGGATACTTGCTCAGAGAACAAACACTTCACTGAGTGATGGATTTGTTGGATCTCAAGATTAGGTCATGCATTTGAGGTGCAGTTAGGGGAACAAACTGAATATATTCTAATAACTGTTGAGAAGAAGAATTGCCTTCATTCTACTGGGAAAAAGAGTGAACCTATATGCTACAGTGGTAAGGGTTAGAGAAGTAGCAAGGGTTAGAGAAAATCGACAAAGAGATAATAGGTTGTGCAAGGGAGCACAGCAACAGTTGAGAATACTCCTGAGTTAACCGGTGATAATTCTCAGAAGAGCACAAATAGATATCACATCTGGCTGAGTAGAGCCTTTGGTGAAGATCTTGATTCTATTTTTTTCCAGCAAACTACAATAGACAAATCCCAGTATTTGGGTGGACTCTAACAGGTCCCTTGTATCAAAATCCCTTAACCGGGCGACATCTTTTAAGGTGTTTGAAGTCTCTTAACCGGGCAGGTCTTAACAGACCTTACTGTAACAAATCCCTTGACCGGGTCGCACTTAGCAAGTGCGTTTTATCCCTTGAGCGAGTAGGCTCTTAACAGGGCATACTTCAGAAGAGTAAAAATTTTGTGAGGTCTCCTCACACCGTGGTTTCCACCCTAACCGGGTTTCTACGTGATAAATCTGGTGTCACTTTGTGTTTGTTCACTTGCTATTTTATTTGCTTAGAACTGCTTGTTTTTGTGTTGCAAGTTTACTTCATTGTATTAAAGAAAAAAAAAGAAAGATTTTTCAAAGTGCTGATTCACCCCTCTCCTCTCAGCACTGGTTGGGACTGTCAGCTGACACACTATGTCTGTAAACATTTTTCTTTTTTGAAAAGACGAAATACGATGTACCAATTGACCAATCTTCATAGGGCTCTTTTTCTGGGATCCCCATTGCAACCATTACTGTTTCTCTATCTATATTAACTAGGACACTTCCATCAATTTTCAGAATACACCTATTTTCAAAATCATACCGGTTCATGCATTCCATTACCAATTTTGGGCAGGGTGCAAGTAGGAAATGTGACCGCTTCTATCAAACCACTTTGTACTATCCTATCCATCATGGATTTTTCTTCTGGGTTCTTGGTTCTTCCAAAAAATTCCTCTAAATTAGCCTGAGCTAAAGAGGTGTCATCTAATTTAGGCAAAGTACTGACCAGGCAAGTGTTGCGCCCTAAATTTGGGAGGACTGGCCTCATGGCGGCTATTAACAAATTCTCCAAAAAATTCAAAGACGCAAAAGAATTCTATTTAAGAACAAGAAATCCTACTTCTGCTTCCTTCTTTCTTAATAAGTAACAACAATGCAAGAAAGGATTTTCAATTTTCATCAGCCGTATTGATCAAATTTCTGCTACTTCTGAAATGGGATGCTACGTTTACCTCCGGCGCCTTTTACTTAACACTTCACAACTTCTGAATAAGGGAAGAAATTAAATCTCATACATATAAAGGCGAGCAAATCTAAACAGGACATTCACATGCCTCGAAACAACTAATATGATCATGCGAAAAAACTCCTAATTAGATGGAAATCTGACACCATATTTATTATAAATCACTTCCACACGAAAGACTCAAATTTTCATGATTACTTTCCATGATTTGATTTTCAAATCCCGATATTCTTGGAATATTCCTTCCCATGCATCAAACTTTCCATCCATTTACTTTTAGTGTATCTTTGTCACCAAAATTGTAAGAACCCTGCTGGTTCTAACTTTTGAAACCCAATTTCAAACCTTTTGACATTTCGTCAAACGGTTGGTATGCAATGTTTAAGTTCTGATTTTCTGAATGTGTATGCAAAAGTTTGTTTTGTAATTGAATAGTTTGCAATGTAAAATCATTTACCTATGCATAAAGTTTAATAACAATGCATGGAGGGCAATTTACAACAGCAGTTAATTTTTTAACTCCAAAGGCTCACCAAACTAACCAATTCAATTACTTGCAAAGTTCATTAAGTGATACATAAAACTAATGCAAACTACCACCTCTTAATCAAACACAGCTGCCTGGATATGAACTGCAGCCTCTAGGAAATGGCTCACTTCAATCTACAAATAAATGTCTTCAAATTGATCCCCAAATGATCAGATAAGACCCTTGTAATTGCACAAACCTTTGAAAGGCTGATGTAGAACAATGGCTAGCACAACCAGCAATCTCAGTGCAATCTTTCAGCACCTCAAAATTGAGTAATAATGGCTTCCAAACTTGCAATGGCTCCTTGAAACCCTTGCTGGAGAAGCTCATAAAATTCGATTCTTTCAATTTGCATAATAATGATATCATTGAATGAATTGCCTTTGCCCAAAGCAATTGCTTTTATAATAAAAGATATCTTCTCTCACACACTTTTCACGTACAAAAGACTTTGCTTTATGTGCACATTTCAAACTTAATAAACTATTATACTTCTCTTCACTTTAATGTTGAAAAAGACCCTTTCATTAAAATAATGTTACTCTGACACATAGAGTCCCTGTTTTATGAGCTCAAGATTTAAAACTACTCAACCTGGTTCCAACGAGCTAGAACACCAAGGTGCCCAATAGACAATCCCAATAAAAATAGCAACCTTAGCCAATTTAATTAAATAATAATCATAATTCACCCATCTTGCGAAAACAACTGAGGAAACAACAAAATCAAAATCTGGCAGCACGAGTGATCTTGATGATGAAAGATGATGAATGAATTTGATAAGGGTGGCTTACTAAAAATAGACGCTCCCCCCAAGAATCTTGGAGTCCAGACTGAAAGTCGGAAATAAAATCTGAGAACATCATATAGCTCCTCTAAATCATCTGAGCTCAATAGAACCATATGTTGACTTACTATAAATAGTAAGTCCCTCAAAACAGGGCCAAAACCCACAACAAGGTCCTCTAATCACCAAAATTAGCCTACAAGGACCCAATGATAGGCTAAATCCACTAACTCCAATGCTCGCTCAAAATGGGGACATTACAAAAATGAATTGAATTTTGAACCGTGAACCGTCCTGAAAGAGGTTCAAAGGTTCAAATTCATTATAGAAAGTAACACTGGACTGACCAAGACACACATAAGACAAGTCACACCGCAACTTGATACTTGTGAAGACCAAAAATAAATAAATGCCTTTAGACTATCTAATCGATGAACTGTGAACCTTGAACCTTGAACCGAAAGAGGTTCAAAGGTTCAAGTTCAATGACCGACGCTACATATCGACTCTTATAGACAAAGCCGCAAAAAAACATGCACTGGGTGAACTTTGAACCATGAACTTTTGAACTCTGAGCATCGGTTCAACCCTTTGGTTCATAATGACAAAATACATAAATGCCAAAAAGGGTCAAGAAGAGAGAAAAATTGGACCAATCATTAAGCATGAAAACATAAACTACATCTTATATTTGCTAGATATGGAAGTTTTAAACATATGCAAAAATAAGGGGGTAACAAACTTGCAACTCCTATAGACAAAGAAAAGGAATTTTTTTTGGTTATAATCATGTATGCAACAAGGATTACAAGTTTATATTTGGACATAGAATAAGAGGTGAAGTTTTAGCCTAGATGAGAAGGGTAAGATGTCTTGGTTGTACATGTAGGGTGAGACAAAATAGGGTGTGCCCATATAGTCCATTCAAATTTCAATTTATAATGTCTAGTATGGAAATTGAGAGTTGGAGAGGAGAGGATAATACACAAAGTAAGGGAGGGGCTACTAGTGTTGTAGAGATATCGAATGTATCATCATGGAAGAGACAAATTATTTTGTTGGCAAAATTTTATTTGACCACTCCATTTTATTTCATTTGGCACATTCTCCTTTTTTCAAAAAATATTGACAAAGTCAAATGCCATTGGTTTCTCATATGCCCTATGAAGATTATATACTACACACCCCTCTATTTGATAATGATTATTTTAAGATGAGTTTGTTGATGGAGGACATAAGACAAACCTGGCTAAGGAAATGTTGCCGAAATTTCATTGATAGATGGACCAACATTAGACATTTCCCACTCATTAATATCATAGTTACATTTGCAGCTAACTTTTAATTTCTTAGAGCTCTTGATGGTTTAGGAAAGTGTAAGGATGTAGATTTCTAATTCCAGATTTCCATATTTTTATAATTGAAGTTGACATCTCTCAACGTTTTACAGAAATTTGCATTTAAGATATATAAACTAGTTGGAGCGAGATGTCAATATCAAAGCTACACCTTTGTATTGAAAATTAGATAGCTTTATATCTTGCAAGGCAACAATAATTGTCTATTTTCTTGATGTGGTGTCAAAGCTTGGATGGAAGGCAGGGCATACTTTTTTCATTTTGGACTACATGAGATGTGTAGATTACGTACTCTTCTGGCTGATTTGAGTTAAAGAATTTGCCTGGAGAAAGAAGACATGTATATTTGAAGTTAAAATGTCTGGTGTAATCTGTATCTCTTAATTACATGTGTGCCATTGATAATGAAATAAATTGGTAATTCCAGGTTGAATGCCTGCTATTCAGAGGAATACATTATCAGTTTTATTTATCATTCCATTGATCTTTTAATAAGTATCATTGGTCTTGTTTGGGAGTTATCGCCAGTTCTTATTTTATACTTGAAATTCATTGTATAATGTGGAACAGACTAAGCTTTTGTTTCTTTCAGGTACTCTTTGCAGATGCATTGTATGGAAAGAAGGAATACCGAAGAGCATTGGTAAAATTCTAGATTCTAACATGATTCGTAATTTTCCTCTTCCAGATGTTTGTTTTATAGTTCTGCAAACCTGCAAAAGCTAGTTGCTAACTTGATAGTCTCTAATGTCACTAAAATGCTGGAGGGCCTGTGTTCTCTGGATCATTGATATCTTCTATTGTTGCATCACCCCTGAATTGCAAGCTATGAATGTTGAAATAAATATTAATTTTTCTAAATAGAACAGTAGTAACTGAGTGGAATGCCTGCTTGTGCAAAAGAGCCAATCTAAAATGTCTCTCCAGCCCATACTAGCTCCATGGTTTAGCTTCACACATTAGCAGTGAGCAGCAAACTCAAAGTTTTGAGAAACCAATAACAGTAGTTTTACATATAATTGCATTTAGAATAATCCGTTTCTGCTTGATGTAATAAATCTGTTTATTATAAGTAGTTGTACAACCTATAATGAAAAGCAGATGTTTTGATTCTTGAATGATGATTTATGAAAATCCATATGTGAACTACAAGCATATCAATATTGACAATCCCTATGCTAATGCATGCCGACAATTGTCATTGACAATTTATGCTGACACAAACTAATCAAACTCATATTACTAGAAATTTATCATTGATAGGTATTTCCTCATCACCCAACATGCCTTTATATGCTGTGCATATTCTTAAGTTTAATTATACCATCCTTATTGTTCTGGTTTTCTCCAACATTATTTGTGTCATCATCGCCTTAGGGATCCTTTTGTCCAACTGAGGGTATGGCTACACTAGTTGGGAATTGAGAGTGCTAATGGATCACCATATTCAATGAGGTAATATGTTTTTTGTTGTTTTTTGCCTTTCTAGGTTGTGTAGGTGAAGTACTTATTCTTGGATCTTATGGACTTGAATTTAACATTAATTGTTTAGTAATTTTCAGTTTCTAGGGTTCTTTGAGCTTTAGTATTAAAACTAACAACTTGCACAATAGAAGAGTATAATAGGAAATATGCTGCAAATAAGTGATAATAGTATCACTAACCACTACCCCCTATATATAGCATATTTATGCCTTGGATGCCACCCGGGCTGGCTGACCTAACTATTTAAGCTCATATGAATGATTATATAACTCATTAAGGGTTAAAGTAGCACCGACCGACTTATATAACCCTATGTGTACTATAGCCTTAAGAACATAGCATGCCCCCCTTTCACACATTTTGTTGTTGACATTGATCAATTGTGCATGCTTCTGCATAAATTTTTAATCTGCCCATGTGGCAACTTTGACATATAATCAACCCCATATTCAACCATTTAACATCTTATTTTCTGATCTTATACACATAGAAGACAACCTAACATTTGTCCCAATCCTACAATAATGTTCACAGAAACTCTATTAAATGCAAGAAATTTTTTGGCAGAGTTTCCTTTTGGAAAGTCAACAATCCAACCTTACAAAATAGATGGAAGCATAAAAATCTTCAACTCTTGTAATATCCTCCTTATTTTCAGGTAAAAAAGATGAACAAACTAAATGATACAAATAAAAAAATAGATAAGCACATTACACAGTTTGCAGCAATAAACAGTCTCAGGATAACTTGATTTGATAATCCAATTGGTTACACCAGAAATGCTTCCGTTCATTCAGTAGATAGAATAATTCCTTACTTGTTGCTTTAATGCTACCGAATAGCCAACATGTCTGCAGGGATGTCCTATCAAAACCCAGTGATAATATCAGATCTGAGCAGGCCTGAACACCAGCAAGTTACATCTGGGTCTATTCCTTGCTTATACTTGATCCCTATGTGCTGGTATGATTAGTTGCTGTAGGCTGGTGGGGTGGCGAACTGAATAAGGGCTGCTAGTTGTTGCCTTCTGCTTTGTGTAAGCCCTCCTATTCGGTATGGTGGTAAGATCTGGAGTATATGACGCTGCTATTACCCTAAGACAGCAGTGTTCTGTGGGCGGCGACATGAGTTTGCCCTTTGGAATGTTGCCTTAACTCTAATAGATGAATTGGTTTCAAAATTTGTCTATACAGATCTGGACTGAGGCGCAAACCAGCAGCAGGGTATTATGGTAATTTCTGTCCTAGCAAACTGCTGTGACTGAGTATATTTCATCTGCTGTAGACTAGAAACTGTTATTTCAGGTTTCTATACAGGGCTAGTGCTCAATTTGTTTGCAGATTTCTTCAGCACCAAACCTGTGATTTTTAATCAAACCTCAGTGTTACCTTACATGTAATCCTTGACCTAGGACTGCTAAGCTAGGTAAGGATTTTGCCCTACCTCCAAAATTTCTTCCAAGGGGTTTCATCCTACCTCTGAAATTGCTTCCGAGGGGTTTCGTCTTCTCCGGTTGGATAGCTTGAAAATTCAAGGAATACAGTTTCAATAATCCAATTTACATGCCTTTTAAAATGCTCCAAGATTTGATATTATGCCTAAAATGAAGATAGGTCCACAAGACCCAAAATTGGGCGGCTTGTTTTAAATTTGAAATTTCAACTTTCTTTTTAAAATTTTTTTTATTATCATACTATTTATATATTAATATTATATAATTTAATTTAAAAACATTTTTTTTAATAAAAATAATCAGTAAAATAATATAATAATATTTAGTATAATGATCTTGTAATATTTAGTATAATAATCCTGTTGGTTTTTATTAGCTTTTTATTTTTTAAGTTGTTTAGTTAGTTTAGTAACTTTCTATTTTGTCTTTAGTTCTCGATCGTTTTCATTATGGAAAGATTTTCTTGTAGTTGCTTATTTAATGAGTATCTCTCCTTTGTTTAATATTCAAAATCAATTCTATCAATTATCATTTCATTATATAAGAGCCCATAGGTTAGTGTTTGGAAATTTTTAAAAATAAATAATTTGAATACTTGAAATTTATTTCCAGACGTTTTTTTAATGAAAAATTGTTAAGGATCCTAGAAAATTTGAGAAGAATTTTTTACCCTTTTTTAATAAAAATAAAAGTTTTTCCTGATAAAACTTAGATTGAGGGTTTTCTGAGTTCTCCTTTTTTCAAAAAGAGGGTTTTTGAAGGAGTTTTGTTTTGGTTTTTATGGAAAATTGAGGTTTTTAAAGAGTTTTACCGATTTTTTCTGAAAAATCATGTGTAGTTTTCACATGCGAAGGTTTTTTTGGTTTGCGGGGAGCTCTCTTGGTTTGTGAATGAAGGTTGTCAGTGCCGTTTTTTGTAGAATCAAAGTTTATCCTTGCGTTCTTTTTGTGTCTGCCCTTGTTTTTGTGTGAGTTTGTGGGTATTTGGATTGCAATTTTCTACTGATCTTTTGCAACATTCTGTGACTGGAGGGCAAAGTTTTTGTACTGTTTTTTCTGGCTGCGATTTTCTACGTGTGGCATGAGCATTTAGACTGCGCGACATAGGTTTTTGCCGCATTTTTGCTTGTGCCTGAAGTTGTTTGTGCCGTTTAGGATTTGTGGATTGGTTGTGTTTTGGCTTTTCATCTAACCAACATCTAGGGTTTTATACGATTTTTCCAAAAAAAAATGTGATTCTTTTTTGGGTTTTGCATATTTTTAGATGATTTAAAAAAAAATTCAGTTTTTACAGTTTTTTCTCAAAATGAAGGTTTTTGATGATTTTTCCACAAAATCTTGGCTTTTAGTCTTTGACAAATTGTTTTGACATTTTTCTATATAATCGTGGTTTCTTGTAGTGTGTTTTGGGTTGCACCTAGGGTTTCTAGGGAAAACGGTGTTCTTGCATGTCGAGTTTGAGCATTTTCTATGAGAGCTAGTGACAAGGGGAAAAGATACCAAGAGAGTGTAAGGAAAAGAGAAGCTGAGTCGTGGTAGCTATGACCTTTTGATATATCAGATCAACACATTAAGACTCATTCAGAGGAGGCTATAGGAGACCACACTATGGGAGATAGGGATCCAAAGATGGACTTGACAAAAAACTTATGAATCTCTTGGAGGTTCTAGGTAGGGGCCAACAACAATAAGTTGAACAAATGGATTTGTTGATTTAGATGATAGCTCAACATATGGGGTTGAATGCGCTTATGTAGAAGGTAACAACAACGGGGGTAATGTAGGAAACAACGGTCATGGGTAGAATTCAGTACATGGGGAACACACTAATCAGCGAAGTAGAACTAATAGTTCAAGGCCACTTATGCCTACTTTTCCCCTAAGGCAACCTGATCAGGTGGATAATGATCCATACATCATTGTTGCAAAACCAGCTTTGATGGAACAAAATTACGACTTACTAAAGAGGGTATGAAAGCTTACACCACCTTATTATGATGGGTCTAAGAAGACCACCGCTAGAGCATGGATACAATGGTGGATGCTTACTTTGAACTCAATCCCATGCCAGAAGAGGAGGCTATCATGTATGTAGCTATACACTTAGATAGTGTTGCACACGAGTGGTGACATCACGAGATGGTTACTATGGGACATGATAGGATTACTTATTACTCGGAGTTCACGAAGAGACTGATCGATAGATTTGACAAGAAGTATCCAGAACTCCATTTCAAGGAGCTAGCACAATTGAAGCAGTGGGGCTCAATGGAAGCATACATTGCAGATTTTCATAGGTTGTCTATCTTGGTGACTAACATTTCAGAGAGGAAACTTATTATACTAATCATAGATGGTTTATCAGATCCTTTGAAAGGATGGGTAAAAGCTCACATCTAAAAGTAAATTTCAATCTACTAGCAATTTCATAAGAAATGATATCAGCCATGAAGTGATTCAAACGGATTGGACAGTGAGCAATTAAATGACCTCAGAAGGAGGAAATTATGCTTCCATTGTAGAGAGCCTTGGGACCCTTCCCACAAGTGTAGTGTTAAGGCTAAGGTGAAATAGTTGGAATAATTTTTTGTTGAGGTGTCTACATCAAAAAATTTAGATAGGCAGTCTAATTTTGATGAGGAGGAAAACGAGGAAGAGGAAATCAAGGAGGGGGGAACCATCACTCAACTCACAAGTGCCCAAAAAGCTATTACATTTAAGGTGAGAGGAGTAATATTGGGTTAGCGAGTGGTAGCATTGATAGATACAGTTGCCACTCGCAACTTCTTTGATGAGAGGGTTGTAGACAATAGAGGGTTGTGGACATAAGAGCATGAGGGGTTCAAGGTGATGGGTGCTGGTGGATAGTTACTCTCTTGTACCTGTAAGATTTTAAACCTTAGTGTTCAATTTGGGGATTAGTATTTGAGGGATAAGTTCTTTGTAGTGGACATGTGGGACAATTATGTCATTTTGTGTATGACATGGATGATGTCACTTGTAGAGGTCTCCTTTAACCTGTAGAGGTTGGAAATGAGATTTGAGCAACAGAGAAGGATGGTAGTGCTCAAGAGAATTTTTGATGGAGGACCAAGAATAGTATCACTGAAATGGATGGAGAAATTGCTTAGACATGATCAGGTAGAATGGACCATAGAGTGTCTTGTTATGCTTTCAATACCTACCAAGCACCAGAAGGTCAATTACCAGCTGGGTGTTCAAAAGTTGATAACCGAATACAATATGGTGTTTGGAAGCATTCCTTCCAGAGTACCACCTAAGAGAGGAATCGAGCATGTGATAGAATTGGAGGTAGGGGCCAAACCAATGATTACCTCTCCGTACAGACATCCAAAGAAGCATAAGGATGAAATTGAGAAAGCAATTAAGGATTTACTGGAGATGGGTCACATTAGACATAGCAAGAGTCCCTTTGCATCGAAAATTGTATTGGTAAAGAAGAAAGACGATACTATGCAGCTGTCCATTAACTTGAAAACCCTGAACAAAAAGACAATTAAGAAAAAGTGTTTGATTCCTTGGATGGATGAGCTTATAGATGAGTTGCATGGAGCATGTTACTTCTCCAAGATATATTTGAGATTGGGTTACCAACATATATAGATGTGGTAGAGGACATTGAGAAGACTGTGTTCAGATGCAACTATGGCCACTTTAAGTTCTTGGTGATGCCATTTGGGCTAACCAATGCTCTTGCTACTTTCTAGAGTTGCATGAATCAGATTTTCAAGAGACAATTGAGGAAATTTGTATTGATACTTTTTGAAGATATATTGATATTTGGTAGGACTTGGGAGGGGCACATGCGACATCTGGAGGAGGTTCTGAGCATTCTAGAGAGTGAGTCTCTCTATGCCAAGGAATCTAGGTGTGACTTTGGAATGACTATGCTTCTTTATTTGGGGCACATCATCATTGCAGAGGGAGTGAGAGTGGACCCAAAGAAGATCAGGGCAATACTTCAATGGCCTACTCCAACCAATCTCTCACAGCTTAAGGGATTCTCTAGGCTTTGTGGTTTCTATAGCTAGTTTGTTTCAACCTCTACCAAGTCCCAACCAGAAGTGGGAATCAATCTCCACAGACTTTATCACAGGGCTATTGAAGGTTCAATTGAAGGATTGCATTTAGGTGGTGGTATATAGATCAAGTAAATTTGCACATTTCTTTGCCATCTTGGCTACCTATACAACAACCTAGGTAGCAGAACTCTTCTTCAGGGAGAAATCATACTGCATGGGATACCCATGAACATCGTCATCGATAGGGACAATAGGTTTTGAGCAAATTTTGGCAGGAGATTTTTAGTTTGTGGGATTGAGATCACTGCTAGCACTAGTTACCACACAGAGATCGATGGACAAACAAAGATTGTGAATAGATGAGTGGAACGGTACCTCATAAACTATGTTTTTGGGTAGTAGAGGGCATGGATTAAGTGGCTGCACCTTGGCAAGTGTTGTTACAACACAACTTAGCATATGTCTATCAAGATGTCACCCTTCATGGCTTTATACAATTATGAGGCTCCCAATTTTCAGGATTTTCTCTTGGGAAATAGCAGGGTGCCTAAGGCGAAGGATTTGTTCCAGGAGAGCCAAGACGTGAAGTTGATAAAATCTAAAAAGGAAAGCTATGTCATCTCAAGAAGAAAATAATTAATCTTTGGGTAAAGGAATTTGGAGAGAACTTCAGGAAAGGAGAAAACAAATGGAAAAAAATATCATGGATGTTCAACGGTTAGACTATGCAAAGCTCCTCTATGACCAGATACAAGATAAAAATTGTCCTCCTTTGATTAACATTTTAACCAAACTCTTCGAAGATGTCAAACAAGGTATAAATAGCTTAGCAAGTAATAAAGCACAAGACATTGATGGACTACAGGCTGAATTCTTAAAGTGGGGAATAGAGCTGCTTGCCCCTCACATACAATTTTTTTTATTATAATAAAGTCACTCAAAGTGGCTTTTTGGTAGAATGGACCACCAACGTGGTTATCCCTTTCCACAAGAGTGGAGACCTTAATTACCCTTCCAACTACCGTACTATTATGGTCAATACACTTCTTCATAAGCTATTTGGGAGCATGGTAGAGCAAAAATCAGCTGTTGGGCTGAAAAAAAAAGAAAAAAAGCGAATGGGCAGGCTGGGTTTGGAATGAGACATTCTTCCATCGACCATTTTGTTTTCGATGGAGGCATCAACGGTAATCTGTTTGTTAAGCTATCTAAATAAAGTTGAAAATATGGATAAACACTGATGGCCCAAGCTGGTTGTAGAGAAGGTAATCCATATAAAGCAGACATGGATGAAACAAAACAAGAATTGGTTGAGCAAATGTAACATTGACATGCAAAAATATCCCAACACTAATGAAGAGATAAAAAGACGTGTTACAAAAATTCAGGGTTGCCATGTGGACAAAGCAATTGGGGCAAAAAAATCTCCATTATGTGAAAAAATTCAATCCCACTTGGGATCATGACAAAAAAGATTACTTGCAGGTGGCAATTAAGGGTAAGGCTAGATTGCTAGTGGTGCAACTAAGAATCGGGTCTCATCATCTAAGGTGTGAGACAAGTAGATGGATGGTTCCCAAAGAGGTTTGGGAAGAAAGAACGCGTTCTTTTTGCAGAAAAGGAGTAGTTGAAATTGAATGACACTTTATCTTTGAATGTGCTTCTTACCAAGATATCCGTGGTCAATACGAGAACAACTGGAAGGAGGGCTATCTAATCCAACTTTTTGAGGATGCAAGGTTTCATAAAACTGTCAGTTTCCTGATAAAGATCCATAACCGAAGAGCTGACATCGAGAAGAACATTAAGATGGCTTAGGATATGATTCTTGGTCCCTTAGACTATTGGTCTCGGGGATGTCATTAAAATTCTTTCCTTCATTCATTCATTATTGCACTTTAAAACATTAGAGTTCAAATGATAATCTTTGTTAAGTTTTGTTTTAGGGACAAGTTAAAGACTACATTGTTAAAATGTGGAAGAAAAGAATGTTTTTCCTTTGAATGTTCTCCATTTTTATGACATACTAGAAAGTGAATTCAGCATGAGATTCCTTCCATCAAAATTAAAGGAACTCAACATTAGCAAGGAACATTAACAAGTGTGGCATCCTGGAGAACTTTAGAAATAGGATATGAGTGTTCGTCAAAACATAAAGGATGTTCTTTTTGGTAGATGTTAACATTGTTACTGCCCTTATGAACATGTATGCAAAATATGGAAACATGAACAAGTCATTGGACTGTTTTGCCACAAAATATGCAAAATGGAATTGTTGTAAAGACTTTAGACATCATAAATTGACTAGTCAACTCAATGTTAGATGGACAGTCGTGCGGGTAGACATAAGGTTGAGGGAAACTAATGAAATGAACATGCGTCGAGCAATTGAGAAGGTATTGGGCTGCTGTCTATAAAAAAACTGAATGTAGTTTGAGGGATGGGCATAAGTTAATAGGGAGGGGTCATTGTGTGTTTTGAGGCGGAATTCGGCCTAGAGAGCATTAAGGTTTGAAATCAATCCAATAGGGAGATATCAGGTTTGATCTTAGAAGAAAATGGTTGTGTGACAAGGTTGACGAGATTTGTGTAGGATAAACTTTACAGAGAGGAAGAGAGGCCATGAATAAGCCAATGATGTAAAAGATCATAATAAATTGTTTGCAGATTGAAAGGGTTAAAATTGTATTTCTTTATTGCAAGTAAAATGAAAATGATAGTCTCTTTGTTATGGTTTTGAGCATTTTGAATCTTGAGTTCGGTTGCAGAGTAGAGGGAGAGCGTGTTGCATCAAAGTGGGGGTCTAGGGGCAACCACACAAATTAAAACCTTTGAAATTACACAAACCTAAATGTGGCATGGTATTTTCCTCGGTCACTAGTGTTGATACTAGTTCGAACTTGGGTTTGGGGGTTTAGTTGACACGTTCGGCCCCAAAAAAACTTGGGGTTGGGTTCGTCCATACAAAAACATATAAAATTAGGAACTATAAACATATTTTTGATATATAAAAATATTCGTCTTATTTGATAGTAAAGCTCATTATTTTATCATAATGTAATAATAAAATTATAAAGAAGGTTAATATTAATAAAAACTAAATATTAGTGTTTTATTAATTTTTGAAATTGAAAGTATAGATTGCTTTAATTTTTATTATAAATAATAATACTAATAAATTATTTAATTTATTCACATAAATTTTGATTATTAATATCTTTTTAGAGTTATATTATTTTAATTATATTGATGCAATATTAACTATAAGCCTAACCTTGATAAAATAATATAATTACAAGCTATATTTAAAACTAAATTTATTATTTTAATTAAAATTACTGAGTTACCACATTCGCCTCTGGAACCCCAAAGTCGAGATGCAATTCATTGCAAATTCGTATATGTTGCGAATTCGCTCTAAATTGGTTGTTTGACTGAGAAATTCGCGTGAAATTTGTCGAACGATACCCTATAGGAATTTTCGATGAATTTAGCCGACATTCCTAATGCCTGCGCGAGCCCAGAGAGAATTTGCAATGACTTTGGACGAATTTGGTAAACATCGGTCGAGTAATACTTCCAAAGCAGCATTTCAGGAGAGAAGTAGCATTAGGATGCAATTCCTCAATCCTAACGAAGTGGTGTCTCCGGAATCATGGTTTTACACAGTTGTGGTGTATGAGCACGAGAACCTATCTTGCATCCTATGGTTTGCTAGGAATGTAAATGGAGAAGATTTAGAGTGGCGGTCTTTGCCATTAATGAGGGAAGAACATAGACCGATTTATGGATTCGGCTGCGCACTAATTGGCGAGCTGCTATTTGTAATTGGTGGTTGTGAATGGAAGAGCAACTACACAAGAATTCTTGCAACCAACAAAGTGAGCATCTTCAATGAACAAACAAATCAATGGAGTTGCGTGCAGGGGATGAAGAATGCATGGGTAAATTTCGACTGCAGAGTAGCAAAACCTTCGGATCAGCTTGCATTCAATTACCCTGGAAATTGTAGAATATTACTATTACCGAATCTCGAACCCGCATCCATTATATTATTATTATAAATTAATTTAGGGATTCATTATCATTAAACTTCAATACTTAAATATTTGATATGATTATTTTTAAAGTTAAATATTTCTAATTTATTAATATAACAATATACATGTTAAAAATGCTATATGTAAAATTTAAGATATATTAATAAATTAATATATATATATATATATTTAGAATTTAATGTTATTTAATCTATAAGCAATAAACTATACATGTTTATAATAGTTATGTAAGATTTAAAATTATTATTTAATAAATATGATATTATACATATTTAGAATTTAAAATTGTTTAATATATAAGTACTAAATTTAATTTTATGGTACGGACGAACCCAAAACGAATCCGAACCCCCAAAACATTTTTGGACGAATTTCGAACCCGCATCCGTACCAGAATCTGAACCGACAACTTAGTAAAAATAATTATATTGATGAAATAATTCTAATATAATCTTCATTATCTAACCCTAGTCAAATTATTTTTTTAAAACATACAAAAAAGAGTAATCCTAATTTCTAACCTTAAACATAAAACACAAAAAGACTAAAAAAGAGACATATATTCACTATCATAAGTGGATAGATCCTCACGGAACCTTAAAAATCATAAAGTATAAACATTTATGTATTTCTGCACAATTTGCTCACTTATTTACTCCTTTTTCAGCTTATGGTATGGTTTTTTTGATCCCTATGTAACCCAATTATCCATGAAAACATCTTTTACAAGCAAAATCAGGAAAATAACAATAGTTTTTTCATGAGAATGACCTAGAGGTGTGTCAATTCTTTATTGGTTTCAACATTTGATTGAATGATTAGACCAATAGATACTTTGTGAGTAGTGTTTTTAGTAAATATGCCCTTTTTATAGACGCGTTGCAAAATGTAGAGGCATTAAAAACATACTAACTGTTTTGTTTTGTGTCCTCATGGGAGGCAAAATGCAGCTTTATTGTAATAGTAGAAAAAAAATATTGGGAAATTCATGACAAGTTTGCTCGGGGTCGTTTGATAGACCCACTATGATTTTCGAGGACCTTAGATGAATCCCCCTACTAATTGAACTTGGATTCATATCTAGTTTGGTTCAGATCCAAACCTATAGGTTTAGGGGTGGAACCAATAACATAGCTATTTTTCATAATTTGATCACTTTTAATTAAGCTCCAAGACTCCTCCAAACCTTTCGAAAATGCTTGGCTTTTACGCTAATAGATTTGATTGTTGTCAATTTTTATTACTTTTTGAATTAATTATTTTTATAATATCAATATAATAAAATCATTACTGCTTTCAATGAGAATATTAGAAACATATGAGATCCTAAAACCTTGACACTTAACCTACAAGAAAAATATTTGGAGTTGATGAAACCCTAAATGAATTTAAATCCCACTATTATGCTCCGCACTAAATTTCTCAATATGCATGACTAACTTTACAAAAAAGGTAATGATGGACAATACATCTCAATTCAATAAAGAGGAAAATAATTAGGGACATCTTGAAAAGGTTTACATTTGAAACAAGTTTAACTCACTGAACACGAACTTTGTAAAGGGAAAGCTCAAAAACTGTCATGATTGAATTCAAAGCCCAATATGTAAGCACACTCGATTACTCAATTACATTTAAAAGAAGAAATAGTATTGAAAGCTAGATCAAAATTATCAATAAACTAGTATTTAAAAACTTATCATAAATTATTAACTTAATTTTGTAAAAGAATTGTCTTTTTGTTATGCACCTTATTGGTAACAAAATACCCTTTTACCACATAAGATAGAACCTATGATCCTATATCACACATTTTGAATAAATCCCAAACGTACATTCTACAAATGGGTTGATTAGAAATAGTGAAAGGAAAATCCATGTGGCAGCAATTATTGAGGCAAGTAGACCCATAGCCTTGCTGTGTTAGCTCATTTTTGTATGACTTGTTGGCATTAACGGATGGTAACCGGTGAGCTTGCAACCGGTACATGGCAATAGAGGTATTGTCATTGATTGGCAAAAGAGGTGTCGACATGTGTGGCTGAGGACACCAGTGTTGGATCTGTGAAGCAAGACAGATATAGCTGACAACAACAAGTGCGAGGAGAGACTGATTTGGCAACTGGTGACACTATGCAAGAAAGATGAGACTATATCTACTCATCAAGAGCAACCAGTCACTAACCAAGATGCAATCGACAATCGATGAAAGGATTCAACTCGTATCGACTATGCAACTGAGGAAAAGATGCAACCGATATAGGCAAAGGAAGGAAAGGTGACAGGTCAAGGTTTTTACCTGTGCACAATTTAAGGATCTTTATCGATCAAGTGAAGACTTCGACATAATAGATGAATCGGGGAAGTCTTAGTCAATTGTCTGTTATCTAACTCCTTGACCGAGATTTACTGCACTAAATTCGATAGACTGAGTTATAAAGACGATCGATACAAGATGCGATTGAAGGTTTTAATGCCGAAGTTTTTGGCTTTAAAACATGGAGTTATGTCTTGCAAAGGAAAGCTTTTTGACACACATCATTGTTGTTCTTTCGTTAAAGCAGATAAAGCAGAGCATGCATTAGATGTTTCCTCAGTGAACTAATACTCTACTGGGTGATGGATCCAAAGATGATCTTTAAACAGGTCGTGCATGAGAAAAGCAATTAGGGCAAGAAGTCTATATATTCTGCTGTCTGGTGAGAATATAGTTTGCCCTCATTCTGCCAAAGTAAAGAGTGAACCTATACGTTGAAGAAGCTAGGGTAAAGAGAAAGGTGTAGAGAGAAGAGTGTGCACATAAGCACAACTGAAAAGGAGAACATACCTGCAGTGACCGGTAATGTTTCTTAGTTGAGTATAACAAAGATCTTATCAGGCTATGCAAAGCCATTTTTAAAAGGTCAATCCTTCTATTGTTTTCTAACAATTACAATAACTAAATCCCAATATCTTGGGTGGACATTAACAGGTCCCTTGTACTAAATCCCTTAACCGGGTGACATCTATTCAGGCGTTCTAAGTCCTCTAACCAGGCAGACACTAATAGGGCTTATTGTATCAAATCCTTTAACCAGGTTACATCTAATAGTGCATTGTAATCCTTTAACAGGGAAGGCTACTAACGAGGTGCACTTCAGAAGAGTGCAGAATTTGTGAAGTTTACTCACACCGTGGTTTTCACCCGATTTGGGTTTCCACATGATAAATCTAGTGTTGCTTTGTGGTTGATTGCTTGCTGCTATTCTTATGCTGGAATCTGTTTTTGCTTTCAGTTATAGCATACTACATCCGATTTGTTTTAAAGTTTTATGGGTGCTGATTCACCCCTCCCCTCTTAGCACCGGTTGGGACTGTCATGACTAACTTCGTCGGGCAAGCATTTGTTCTTTTCTTCAATCCAGTCTCCAATGTACTAATATGGAACATTGTTGTTATTCATGTTAAAATCGTAAATGCACAAAACCCTTTTACCATAGACATTCACCATATGTATTGCTCAAAAGTATTGGAGAATAATAGCCCTAATCACCAAAAAAACTGTGAAGATGATGTATAAAATGTCAAAAAAATTGAAAAATGCTGCATGTGATTTTAATATGCTTGTACAGGAATAAAAATGTCAATGGATTTTGAGTGTGATTTAAAAAAACGTGATTTTTGTGAGGATAAAATTGCCTACTGTGGCCTTTTGTGATTTTGTTGATTAATCTTTCATTTTTGACAATTTCTGCTTTTATGGTTAGGATAATAAATGAGGCAAACTGGACGCTTAGTCATCGGGTTTTGTGGGGTTTGATGGTTGTTTGCACAGCATGTATGAGATGCATGAAGGTCCATAACTTCCAATATGTAAAGAAATAAGTTTCAATTTGTGAGTGAATTGGAGAAATTGGATGTTTATGATTCCTTTGCACTAATATTTACGCATTGCACATTGTGTAGAGGGTGCAACAATGTCTGATAATTGATTTGTCAAGGAAGAAATTGGGGTTAGAAGCACGGCTTGCACTAAGGCATGGAGGGCAAAGGGCACCGATTTCCCCAATTTTAACAGGAATCAAATACGTCAAAGTAGGAGTGCAAAAATCATGACCTTATGCACCTTCTACATAAGTGTAAATGTCTCAATAAGCCTGGACTTCCTGATTTTTGGAAAACACTAAATTTTTAAAAAATTTGAAGGGGAAGATTACTTTCAAAGATAACAAATGTACACTGAAAGGTTTATGAGTCAATTATTTGTTATATAACTCTTCTATTTTTTCTAATATAAATGTAAGATCAAAATTTCAGATAACTGCATCAGTCATTGCTCATTTATACTTCTCATTTTTAAATGTTTAATGTTCATGTATAAACGGTACTTATCAATCTTTCCAGTTATTATTGTTCTGCCATGTGTTATATTCTTGCATTTCTGTCAAGCTTTGTATCCTTGTCTAGATGCTGAAGTATGCCTAGGTGCTTGAGAACTGAGAACATTAATGTTTGTCATGTTTGACAGAATGTTTACAGAACAGCATATCATTGTTCCAAGCTTATTCCTAAGCAAAGTGTAAGTGGATCAAGAAATATTTTACCTACAGGAAATAGGATATCTTCAACAAATCCTATCCATGTTTCTCCCTTTAACGAGAATGAGGTAATATATGGAGTTTGATATTGCCCTGTTTTTTTGTTGTGTCTCTCCAACATTTGTTTAAAAGAAAATGAGTTCGATTGTCTGCTTATTTTGGTGGCATTTTAATAGAATTTGTTGCAGGTTAAGTTCAAAATTGGGCTTTGTCATATGGAACTCCATGACATTAGAGCAGCTCTCACTGAGGTCTCTCTCTCTCTCTCGTATTTATGGTAGTCATTTGTAGCTGCTTTCGAGCAATCATAATATTTACATGCACTTTGAGGAGGGCATTTAGAGATGAAATATTTTGTAGAAATACAATAAGAAATGCTATACACACAAACACACATTTTTATATTACTTCTAAATCAGGTTTGTGCTTCCAGTCCAAGATGGCTCTTTTAGGATTACTTTGTTTGTTTGTTATAAATTCACTTCCATGACCAACTGTAATAATCTCAATTGCATGACTATATTTTATGCTACAGTAAAGACCATCATTATCCTTTCACATTGATTGAGTACAATAAGAAGTGGAAAAACACATTTTACTTGAATTTTGGTCCCTCATTTTTTATAACTTCGATTTATTTTAGCTGTACATTTTAGTTTATAGAGTCCTAATAACTTCATATTCTAGTGACATTGTAGGCCATTAGTGATATTATATTGTTGTTGATTGGAGACTATTATTAGATCTGCTTGGTATTCAGTTCTAAATGTTTTGACATTGCAAACAACCTTAGTTGAATTTAATTTCGGCTAGTGTGGAGAACATGTTTTCCATTCCCTTACAGATTGGGGATGGGGAAGAAAAGGAAAAAGGACAGTAGAAGAACGAAGGAAGAAAAGGAAAAAGACACAAACCATGAAATATTCAAATCCTAGAAGTGCTAAAATAACAAAAATGAACGAAAAAATAGCAAAAACCAAACTAAAAATCTAGAAAAGAGTTACATACCTTTTAACTTCAGTTATTAAACCTGTAGGATCAGTCAGAGATTACATAAAAGAAGTTGAAATCATCTGACAGAAAAGTCAATGAATCAAGGGCAGAAGTGCGAAATCACAAATGTGAAAAATATGGATTTTTTTTTGCTTTTGTAGGCTACAATCTGTTTTCTTGTTCTACCAGGTGAGTCTACTTTCATGTTACCTGGCAAATACTGGCCCAAAACTTTCTGATAAGTTTTTGGGTGAATAACTTGCCAGCCCTTCTCAGTTTGCGAGTCTGCAAGCTACTTGAAGAGTTTTGAAACCATGGCTGTGACATCTCCCGAGTTCAAATTCTACTAGATGCTCTCTAGTTCATTTTCAGTGTGGATTTTTTAGAGGTTCATCATGTAGCTTCAGTCAGTTTTTAGATTTAATTTTTATTGGGCAGATTTGTGGCACCTATGTATGTAGTTATTGAAAGGCAAATATTATTAGCACACAGTGTTTTGAACATCTACTTTTGGCAGGTGGATTGCAGGGGCACAACATTTACATTTTTCTTAGTTTTTGCCAAATGGCTCCATAATCTTATCACATGTTTGTTAAGAGATTGGAAATACCAAATTCAATATTGGAAAAGCGCTTGGCTGATGGCTAATTATGACTTGCCCAGTGTGATCAATTTCAGGAACATTTTTTTTGATCAATCTCATATGCACCATTACCTGTCTTGCACAGTGTGGCCATCTTAGTCTATAGCTATCTCTTTTGTTGTTGGGAAACAACCTTCACCCCAAATTTTTACAACTTGACTTTAAGATCCCTGGATTAGTCTTCATACCTTGTCTTAACTCCATATAGACCATTCTAACAAAGTTTAATGTGAGGGGCAAATCGATATTGAGGAAGTTTCACTTTTCATTTTTAGGTTTTTTTGGACACTCTCTTATTAGTGGTATTTTAAACGGTGTTTCATATGATATTTGATGAAAATAGAACATTGTTCACATTAAAAAAATAATAATGTCAGAATCAACTTTTGAGACGAACTTCCATGCTTGCCGTGATGCGATGAGTTTTTCATTCATCTATAGAAAATAAAAGAGTTTTAGAGTTGATTTGGCTGTAATAATGTTCTGAGAGAACCCATCTGGCCATCTGTAATGGCACTGAACAAGCAATTAAAAGAACCAAATGAAGTTGATGCCATGCACTGAATTTTGAAGGACAGTAACTGAAAGGTGGAAAACTGTTACCTCTTAATTGGCATATCTTCATATGTTATGTGTAGGGGGCTTTCTTAAGGTACTGCATCTTAGTTTCTAAATTTTTGTATTGTAAACAGGTAGGAAAATTCTTTCACCAGTTTGTTATTTACGATGGTGACCATTACCTTTTCTGACAACCTTTTAAAAAAAATTATTTGTCTTTTTCTCCCATGTTTAGCATTAACAAGTTTTTCAAATTCCTGTAAAATTGCTTTTTCTTCTTCTGAAATTCAACTTCTGTTCTTGTAATGACATTGCAGATGGAGGGCATACCAAGCAAATTAAGAACATTGAGAATAAATCTGACAATGGGTAAATTGTATCGTATGACTAGCTATGATCGTGCAGCGTGTATATCTTATAAAGAATGCCTAAGGTTTGATTCCAAGTTCTCTTTTGTCCATTTTTCATGTTATATTTTAAAAGTATTGTTTGTTAATAGTTACTTTACTTCAAACACCTTAATTTACATATTATTAATTTATTAAGATCAATTTAGCTAGTCATTGGTATCCAGCTGCTTCAACATATTTATTTTGTCTAGTCTATATGTCCAAATGAACTCACACTTGAAAAACATATGTAGAAAATCAAATCCGCTGTTGCTTAATGTTTTTTTAATAAAATTGATTTTGATGTTTTAGGGATTTGGGATGAGATACTTTGTTGATATTTGCATGAATTAGCTGACAAATATTGGTGTATGGATCTTCTAGAGCCTGTGAACTTCAGGATTAGGATTTATTTCTTTCAATTTCATGCAATCATGAATTTAGTTGTGGAGAATTATATGAATACACGTGAGCTGGAGTGATGAGAATGATCGCACAGATGCAGATTATTTGGAAGCTGATACAGCAGAAAGAAGAAATCTTCATGGGCAAACCTTAAGAAGTCTCAAGATGTGATGGCTGCAAGGTCAAAGGGAATGGCTCTGACTTAGCATATGTTGTTTTAGGCAGATTGTTCGGGTAATGTTTTTGGTTGAATGTAACTAGTTGCTTCTCAAAATTCCATTGCTGCTGAGGATCCATTCACTTAATTAGAAATGAGATTTGTGTGGGATTGGTTTTTTTGAATGTCAAAATATCCGCAGGCCTTTTCATTGCTATGGTGGCTTCTCCAAATGACATCATTTAGTGTAGCCCTGGTATTTCTTTCATTCAGATCCGGTGTTGCCAACTTTCTCCTCATCTTTTTGGGTCTATCCTTATTGTGGTTATAGTAGGGAAAGCGGATGAAGTTTTTCTATAAAAGGATGCTTCTTTGGATTCTCTACTTGATAATGTTAGTTTTGATGATGTGGGCTCTTGGGGTGATTCAGTGTCTTGTCCATTGAAGTGTTTCATGTAGGATGGTTGTTGAAGTGTTGGAACTAGTAATTGGTGATGGCTATATTCTTTCCATGCAAGAGGATGTTGGTAGGAAATCTTTGATGTGCAAATGTGTGGGAAGATTCCTTATTTTGAAGAAATTGTGCATTAAAAGAAAGATGTTTAGAGTCTATAGAAAAGCTTTCTTTTTCTTTGTTTGATAGTGTTTTTGTGATTTTTAATGGCTTTTGCAAAGTTTTGGTGGACAATTGGACATCTTCTATTTATCCATCCTCCCGTACTAATTGTTGCACGTACATATTGATTTTGCAAAGTCTGTCTAGTATGTACGTCTCTCCTTTACTTCATTCTATCAATTTGCAGTATTTCGATGGGCATCCAAGGTTCAAATTCTTTGTCCCGACATCCCGTCCTCTTTCATATCCCTATGTCATGTCTTTCACTTGCTTCTTTCCCTGATTATAGAGTTTATACAGATTTCTTTCATTTCCATGGCTAGCCTTTCATTCTTTGCATATCTACATTCTCCTTTTCCCGACTTCTAGTCAAGTTTTGTGTTCTTTGCATATTTCTGATGTCTGGATGGACTTCTTTCAATCCTTGTCCACGTCCTAATCCTCGCTTGATTTTTTCTCATTTGTTGCACTTTGGGACTTCAAGACTTTCTCCACTTATCTCTGCTAGTTTTATAGGTTTTTATTGCATCCATTCCAATCCCTCATGTAGAGTTATGATGGGTATCTTCTTTCATCTATTTTTGCTTTCAATCCTCTTGGCTTCTTGTTTCTCCACCTATGCCCAAATTCCCTTCCATCCTTTTTTTGTGGAATTCCAAACTTATGTTCCAATGTCCCATCTTGGCTTCCACTTCTTGCTTCTAGTTTTGCATCGAATTCCAAATGTTCAAGCTAACCTCTGGATTCTAGTTTTCCATTTGGACATCTTGTTTTGATCTCCAAATCTGCATTCTTTTCCGACATTTCTCCATATTGCTTACTTTGCTCATTTCATCTTTTTGTGGAGTTTCAGTAGACTTCCAGATGATATTTGTTATGTCTAGTCCCTCACAAGATTTGACTCTAGCAACTACTTCAAGTGGAATTTTCTGCCAAGGGCACGATTTGTTTTTACAATTTCAATGGTGGACGATGAGGCAGTCGAATTTGCCATCAACACATTTTTTGAGTTCAAGTTGGTGATGATCTTAAAGCTAACTCCAAACCAGCCATTCAATGGATTTTATGGGATTTCACTTTTTTTGCACACCGCATTTACAATATCCCCATTCCTAGTCAAATTCCTACAACCAACTGGGCAATCAAAGTGTCACATATACCATTCAATTTTCTAGAAAGAAAGGTAGGCCATTTTCTAGGGTTTCCACTCTTGTGAGTGTGGTTGCTTATAGAGAAACATATTTTCTAAATCAAATTGAGGTATTAAGTTTTGTAATTAATGTTTTTAACTGAATGCCTTAACCTTTTGTAGATCTTTAGGGGAACTCCTATGTTACAAATTGTGGCACCATTCTTGAACAAAATCACTAGGTGTGCTAAGATTGCATGAAGATCACACAATGACTCCAAGTTTTATATGTGTGAACAAGCGACTTTGTGTTGGATAGCTTCCTTGGTGATGTTTGTTGAAACATGCAAGGGGACTTATGCTCAACTGATATGATTCACAAGCTAGGACTTGATGAATTTGATGATAAATTTCATTCTTTTGGGGTATTTTTCAAATTTTGAACCTCAAAAAGGATAAAAAAGGGAGAAGGGTTTTAGAAGTTCTAAGCTATTCCTAAGAACTCAAGAGACAGTAAAGACTAGGTGAAGCCAACAAACAACACTTTGCTTCGCCACACGAAGGACAACAACACAAAGTAAGTGCAATCTTCTACGTTTGTGCTCAAGATTTTCATGCTGTGAATAATACCATCAAACAAACAATATTTATCCAAAGTAGAAGTTAAAGTATCCACAATATAAGCTCAGGCTAACTTTACACAATGAACAAAAATCATTTGTTCAAAAGAAGTATGAGCAATAGTTTCACCAATCTATACTATCAAATCTTTCATTCTTCTAACAACTTCGTAAAGAAAATCTATTCTATTTTGAAGAAAGCATAAAACCATGCAACCAAATGATAACAATAAGGATGCAAAGCAATATGCAAATGAGCTTTTATTATCAAAGAGTTCTTAGCAACAATCTTATAAATCTCTTCACACAATAAAATGAGAGAAGAGGAGCTTATATAGAGTTTCTGAAACAAATGAAAGGCTGAGATCAATCCAAGATCAATGATTGAGATTTAAAACATAACAACCCTAATTAGGGTTTCCCAAAATAACAATAAGAGAAAATGCATGGAAGACAAGTGGCACGAGGATCTATCTTCTAGAAAGGTGCATCCACAACGACATGTTCAATAAACTTGGACACGAGAGGGATGACCTCTTCCATCGCGACATGTGATAGTATATTCACCTTGAATTCCATTTCATCCAAGTCATCTGCATACATGGCAAAAGCATTCTCCACTCCAACACTTGCTTCTGAAAGGCATCCCGGATGGACAAGAAATTTGATGCCTTAGTCAAATCTTGTTTTAGGATTGGCTTGGTGATGGGGAAGAAATTCTCTTGAGTTCTGAGCTTTAGATTTTCCACCTACATATTATTTTCTCGGATAGTCTCTTTCCCAAGTATATCAGCGGCTATAAGGAAAAGCTCATTTTGAATCTCTCCAAACTGCTCCTTAGCCTTTATACTATCAACCTTCAAGTTTTCTAAGACCTCACTTCGTGTAATTAATGCCCAGTACCATGTGTTGAAATCGTATACAGCACCTGCTGCAATCACTTGCCCATCAATCAATTCTTGTGTAGGCACTCCTTTCAACACCCTTAGGCATGAGACTACTCTATCTTGAATATCATGAAGATCTTCCCTCTGAATTGTGGAAAACCTCTTGGTTGTCTTCCTTATTACCACCTTCTCTAATCTAGCCAAAAAATCAACTGTGTCATCTTCTTCTTGAACTTCCATAGGCACTTTCATCTTCATTCTTTCTTTTAACCAATTACGAACTGTGGACTATTCAATACCTGCTTCTTCCTAATTACTTTCTTCATATGGAAAATCCTAAACTCTTCTAAGAGAGGAAATCATTTGCTCTTGAATTTCCTTGTCCAAGATATCCATCTCAATCTTTGACTCAAATATCTTTGTGTTTGAAGGAGATGGGGCCCCTTGATTCTCTTGTTGGATTGATTCAATATTCTCCTCATGGATTGGGGAAGGAATCCTGACCTTGGCTCGTAATTCTTCCACAAGAATCAATATGGTGTCCAAATTTGTAGATGTAGTGAAATGGGAGGGACTTGATTTCTGCCTCTTTTTAGCAACTTCTTCATTCAAATTTTCTTCCCTTTTGACCTTGTAGAGTCATCAACTGCTCCCTTTCGTTTCCTTGAATTAATACTTTCATCTAGCTCAATAGTTTGGGATGCTCCCTCATTAGAAGAATATGATTCTATTATGCCCATCAAGTTATAAGTGAAAGTCATATTCTTTCGCTTCAACTCCTGGATATGCTGCTCAACCCACCATTATGAATACTTGACAACTGGCCGCATCAAGGTGGTTAAATCAACGAGCTCTAATCTGACCATTTCACAGGAGGAAGTGGCCTATTCTCATTGAATCGCAAATGGGTGTACTCTCCATCATCTTCTAGCTGGTCAGGTACATGAAAAAGCTTGGTTGTTTTGATCAAACTTACAGGTAACCTAAACCAAAGTCTTTTCTTGACATCAAATTCATCCACAACATTTGCCCAAAAGTCCTCAAGGTCTACTTTGTATCTGTACTTTTCTCCATTCACCAATCCAATACGGTTGCGTGGGTCAAAATCATCCCTAGATCAATAAAATATGAATGGATACCACTGCATCTCCAGCCTAGCACTTCTAGTTGCTTGTGTCGATGAACAAGATTCAATCATGTTTTCAATGAAAAATTGAAAGGAAATGACAGTCTTGTGCTTTGCTCTTTGGAAGCCCTTATATGTTTCCAATTGCCTTAGAACTTAAAGCAATATCATTTTATTGGTAGGATAAATAAGAAGTCGGTAAGCGCATCCGATAAATCCGTGAACTTTGATATATGTGAATCTCGGATACTGGATGAACTGGGATCCGTACTTGCTTATCAAGCTCTTGGCTTCCTGTGTGAGCCTATGATGACTTCCTTCCCGCATTGTCCTAATGATGTACATTAAAAATGCATCATTCACTCATTTGAAATGGGATTTTCATGAAGTTGTAGCTGTGGGTAACAAGCATATGCGTTGAATTCATTCTCACCATTGCCTACCATGCCTTTGCAAATCAGTCCCGTGTATTTGTAATTTCTTGCCAGTAGGTAAATAATATAGGGATCATGTAAAAGGTTGTCGCTGATTATCTGAGACCAATTGAACATTTTGACCTCTAAAGTGATCTTGTCAATAAAATAGTACATCTAGGTTTCAAATGGCGCACTCAGCACCTTGAGGGCTGCCCATAACTCTATTTAGCAGCAAAATAATGTCCCTATAGTCTTTGAAATCAGTGTGAAGCAACTTCTTTCGTGCCTTTTTAAGGGCGGGCCTTGGCTTTTCCAACCAAAACTTATTAACAATTATCACACACAACTCAAGCTGGTTCTCATAGATTCTTATGGTTTCCTCGTTGGTTTTAAATGAAGTCTGGTTCTCGCTTGGGATCTCAAATGCTTCTTGGATTGCCAATTCTCTAAGATAAGGCAACACCCTCCCATCCAACGCAATGATTTGCCTTTCTTGGACATTATAATGCATAGCACATTCAACCATTAACTCAGCGCATTCCAAGGCTGGTGGAAATCCAAATGCCTAGACAAGGCCATTCCGCATCATTCGCTGAGCAATCGGTGTTGGTAAGTATCCATCATTCCCGTACATTCTCTTTCTGAATTCTTTGAAGTCTATGTGTCCAAGGTTGGTGTCTGCAACCTTTTTCCACTTGGAATTGATTTTAGATACAGGCTGCATTCCTTTATTGGCAAATTTCATCTGGACTTTTCGTAGAAGCCCTCCTTGAATGGTCATCAACTATCTGCAAGAAACATGGAAAACGAATATCACTTTCAAGTAAACTTAAAAAATTTCACTCTGGTTTTGGACCTTTTGCCTTAAAATTTGACCTTCAATCTGTCAAAAAGCTAAGTTTGTGCGAAAAATCAGATGGTAAAATGGAATAAGTCTGCTCAATACTTAGCACATTTTGTGAAATTTAATCCACAAATAAGAAATAAATTAGTCAATAACTCAAAATCTGAACCTGAAAGTTATACTTTTGATAATATCAGATTTCCACAATCCATTTTTAATTACAATTTATTTCTAAAAAATACACACAATCGAATCCAGAAACTCAATTGTAGTTATACTTTTGACTGGATTTCAAAAGTTATACTTTTGATGCTAAAAAATACACACAATCGAATCCAGAAACTCAATTGTAGTTATACTTTTGACTGGATTTCTTGATGAAAATATGCCTTCACTTCTGAAAATTCTTGATAAATTCGTTCCTCTACCCAAAAAAATCACTTTTAACCTCAAAAATATTGCTTCCTTGACCTTGAGAGAGAAAAACCTTTCACCTTCGAATATTAGAAAGAATGAAAATGAAAGCGACAAGTTGAAGTTGATATAGAGTTGGAGAATTTGATCATTTTGGCAACTTTAAATTCTTGGGCAGATTCATCAAACCTAGCTGCCTTCTCATTTTCATCGAAATGGCAACTTAATCCTCTCAAAAGATCTCAAAAGAAACTTTTCATTCTCACTCTTGGCCCTACTTCACACCTTGTTGGCAAGGAATATTTTATATATTTTATGTGTTCAAAAAAAAATTGAAGTGTTGAATTTTTTTTTGAAAATTTCTCCAAGTGTTGGATTAATTTTCTTGACTTCCCAAACTTGGTCCACTTTATCCATGACGGACTTGATGCTTGGTTGGGCAATGTTTGGTGGACTTGAACATGGCTTGTACATTCTTTGGCAGGCTTGAACATGGCTTGGACATTGCCATCTTCCCTTGGGCGGACTTCATGCTTGGCAAGCCAATTTCACTTTCTACCTTAGGCGGACTTCATCATCCTTAAGCCATTGCGTGGAAGGAATTCCTCGTGGCACAAGACATGACCATTTCCCTTCATGGCGAACTTCAATTGGCCCAAGACATGTCCATCTCCATTTACAAACTTTTTTGCTATTTACACTTGATGGATTTTGTTGGCGATTTTTAACCTTAGAGATGTTTGTTTGTCACTCTAAAGACAAGAAACCCATTGCTTGACCTGACTCCCCCTCCCACCCACACCCCCCCCCCCAAAAAAAAAAGAAAAAAGCAAGGGTCCCTAAAAAATAGGAAAAACTTTCTAAAAATAGCCATTTTGGGGATCGTGCCCAAAGTGCCAAAAACAAAACTTCTAAAAATAGTAAAAAGCAAAAAACATACTTTCTAAAAATAGAAAATTGTCCAAATTGACTTAAATAAAATGCAATTTTTGTCCCTTGGGCCTTCTAAGCACTTTGATGGTGCTCAAACATTGTTCCAATCATGATTTTCATAATCAACTTAGGTGACCACCTGAAAACTCTATCTACAAAATCTCAACATTGGTGACTAAAAACCCTACAAACAAAAGAAACTGGGGGTCCCCATTTGCAATGGGGCGATATGTGAAAAGGTCACAACACTACTACAAGATGCCTTGTGATTGAAGTACTCAAGTTTGATAAAAGCCTCTGAATTGGAACATGAACTTGCACCCTTGACGATTCTTGTATCCTTGTGAACAAAATCTGACCCCATCCTCTTGCCAGGGTAGTGTTGATTCTTCAAGGGAACTTCTTTGCAAGGATGAGGTAAGAATCCCTAGAGGTGAGAATATCATCATTGATATCTCTGTCTTGAAAGCATTCTGTTTCCCATAATGAAACAACAAACCTTTTGCTGTTCACTGTTATCAATGTTCAAAAACACTGCGGTACATTCTTTATCTTTTGATGATATGAAGTGTTTGTTGTTCTTTCATGGATCCCTCTTGGTTATCATTGTCTCTCTTGCATGCCTAGCATCTCTTGATTATTCTTCATCATAGTGGCCTTTATTGGGAAAGCATGTTTTCAATGTTTTGTGACCATCTCAGTCTTGAAAGCATTCTATTCGGCATGGGCAGTCCTTTCCTTCCAATTTGAAATAATATCGATAAGCCACCCCCCAATATTAGTTCTTAAACTAGCTTTGGGATTAAAACAAATCCGGGATGGGTTACCCTTTGAACCTTAAGGCCTTTACTCTTCAATGTACCATTGGTGTTCTCCCTTAAGAATGCCCCTTACTTTAGTGGGATGGATAACCAGCCTAGGCCCTACTATTCGCCAGGTTAGCACGTAATCTGTTCGAACGCAGCTTACGCCCCTACAATTTTTATGGCGATCTTTCATGCTTTAAATCATTCCTGTCACTTATCCACCTCCTTGTATGGCTCTATCATGTTGTTGTGCTTGCAAAATAAGGCACATGCCTTGATTTGTTGATTTGGTAGGCCGTGTATGTGAATAGGAATTGCAAAGGTAGGTTGAATAAGATGCAAAAGTGGGGTTACAAGTGAATTTTGGGTCTTGGAGATTCCATTTCAAGTTGGGAAAAACACTAGCATTGACTTGCAATGGTGAGAAATGAGAATGCAACTTCGTATGTACAAGGGGAAAGTGTGAACTTGCACTTGTAATTGGGTCTCAGAGACCAGATTTCAAGTGATTTTTAATGCATTCTGGATTGCATTCGGGTTCTGGAAGGTCAACTGCAAGTGGAGGGAAGAACATTTGGCATTGCAAATGTAAACCATGTACCTCAAGGTTGCATTTTGGGTTTTGGAAAGTATATTACAAGTTTGGTAACATCATACTTGTATTTTTGTGTTATAGTAAAAACTTGCAATGAGATCCCTCAAACCCAAAATTACTATCATAATGCACAATTCGGGTCTTGGAGGATATCTTACAAGTTTGGAAACTTGTATTTCTATTTTATAATGGGAACTTGCAACATAGACCAAAAAGCCCAAAATAACTTAGATGATGCACACAAGGAGCTTGAGAATACACTTGTATTGTGTCTTTGAAAAAAATGAAAACTTGCAATTTTGCTTTGAAAACCCGAAATGGCTATGACTTGAGCATTCCATGATTATGGTGATGCAACAATGAATTTGTGGCTTTGCCGAAATGAATGAGAAGAACCATGCGCCCTTCAGAAAGGATTGAACAAAAACGCCATGAAGTGAGGAGGCATTCTAACTAATGAAAAACAAACAGGCTTCTCAAAATGACTAGGAACAAGAAGTAAAACCCACGTTTTCTTGTTCTAAATTTAAGGAAAACAAAGAAAATCCACATGCTTCACTTAAAATCAAAGACTCAACCATAAATGATATTAAGAAAGAGAAAAACAACACAAGAAAGGGAAACATACTTGAAGAAAATGCACAAAATCTCCTAAATGCAAGTGAGAACCTCAAGAAACTATTCATACGGATATAAAAGGCGTTGGAAGAGTTGTAAGTTGATTAAGAATCAAACGCAGGCCTTTTCAAACACGTCCACCATTATTTCCGGGTTTGAGCAAACACATGGCAGGTTTCAAAGTGAAAAATGCCTTCAGACTTCCACTTCAGGTTTTAAGATTGACAATGCAAGTTAAAGACAAGCTCCAAATGACTTGAAATGGTAAACATTTGCATTTCGAATCATAGTTACCAATTTGCAAGCATTTAAAATGAAAAAAAAACGAAGGAAAAGGAGGCCGAGATTTAAAATACACATTACAAGGTTTTTTAAAAAATGTAGTAAATTTGTATTACAGGCTTAAAAAGCCGATCCACTGTCATGTCCCCTCTTTAGTGACATGTCATTTTTCAGTGGATTTGCCTATCATGGACTCTCGTAGGCAGATGGTTTTGGTGAGAGTCATTCTGATGATTATTTGAGGATTGGATGGTCTTATTTGCTCTTGGAGAGATGGTGTTTATCATATTTTTATTATAATGTGTTATGTGGGGCCAAAATGTTATAATTTTGAGTTGAGTTGCACTTTTTATTTTATAAAGTTAGTCTTTATATAAAAGTGCATTATAAAGGGATTTTATAAGAATATTTTATGGATACTTCTAGAAGTTCTAGTGGCTTCTTAGAAAAGTGAATAAATAGAGTGCTTGGCCTCTCATTTGGACATCCCCCATGACTGGAGTTTACACTACTTTTCTCTTTGAGCATTTGTGGCGCCATCTTGGTCTGCAGATTGTCATTTGATCATTAGGAACAGAGTCTCATAAGGATTTGCATAACTGAGGAGGTGAAATATCCTTTGAAGGGTTGCACTTTGTAAGTGGTCTTCAGCCATTTCAAGTTGGGCTTATTTGGAGTCCTTAGACTTATCTGAGGGTTTGAGTTTTTGGTTGCAAGAGGACTTGTTTTTCATCTACTCATCAGGAGGATTGCATTGGGTTTGCTTGGAGATCATTTCAATGCATTTTGAGGCATTTCCAGCAGGGTTCGATTTTCAACCTGGACGTACATTCTTGCTCATATCTCACTGTTGGCTGGGAGTTTGATTTTTATTTTCTGAGAAGAATTTCCTTGGAGCCTGGCGATCATTTCCATACCATTTTCGGCACCTATTTCATTGGCATTTATTTTTGCCAGCATCCATACTGTACGGCGCCGTACGGCTGCTAGCAGGGAGAGACCGTATGGTCATTTTTGGAGGTCCATCAGGGCTTGGGAATCAAGTTTCAGTATTGCAAAATCATCAGCATTATTTGCATTCCAGGTTCTATCTATTTCAGTTGCATGTTGATAGTGAAATTCTCAGTTGTATTCAGCCAGTAAGGGTTTTGTCATTTCCAGCTATTGTACTTCCTCTGAAAATTTTAGGCATTTCATCTATCTATTTGTAAAGGGAAAATATTTGCATATCTATTTTGCATCAGCATTGTAGTAGTTTGAAATGTGCCATGTTGTATTGCTTTGAGCTGAAATTTGCATACCACATGTAAAAACATTTTGGTTATCATTGAATGAATAGATTGGCACTATTTTACATCAGCTATTTGAGTGGATTTGTTGCACAACAATTTCCTATATTCAGTATTTTACTTTCAGCAGTGCATTTAGTTTGCATACCAAGTGTTTGACAAAATTTCACAGTTCAGTATTAGTGGTTTTTAGTGGCCTATTGGTAAGGGTCATTACATCCACAGCTTGTAAGTGTAACATGCAATTCGGGCTATAAAGCCCGTTTTGCAAGTTCGACACTCTTAACTTTAAAATTTAATATCCTTACTTGTAAATGGATCTTGAAATCCCAAAATGGAGTAATTTTGAAATTATTTGCAATTGCAAACTTGTAATCATGCAGTCAAAACCCGAAATGACTAAAAAGATAAGAAAAAGAAAACTTAAAACACAAAAACTAAGTCAGAAATAGGTATAGAGGAGACGATTGCAAGTGCAAATGATGTAAGTAAGCTACTTGCAATCAGAGCCCAGAAACCCGAAATTGACTATAAAACCAAAGAAAACTATCTTAAAAACTTGAAATTTGACAAAACAAAAGAGGGAAACTGTGACCAAGACGATACACAACCTTACACTTATGAGATTTAATCTCCGAAAGCGTGCCTTAGAGAAAAGAATTGCAATTTTAACTCAAAATTCGTAGTGTTTGCTCTAATTTTATGAATTCAAAAATGTAGACAACATAATGCAATGAATAAGGCGTTGGTCCGAGAAATTCATGATCCACCATACATTGAGAACAAAAAACATCCTTCAACTATATTTTAAGTGTATAACTAGTATTCTATATGTACATCACGATTCAATGATTCATCTAGGGAAAAAAATTAGCAAACCCGAAGAGTTCTCATCTGAAGGAATCATGTTTTGCATATTTTCATCTTGATTTTGTGCAATGATGTCCAAGACAAGCTGTATCATTTCTGATTGTGTTAATCAGTTTTGCCAGCGCCTCTTCCAAGGTTATCAAACCCAATGGTCTAGGCATAGACATCATGTTTGGATGTAGTTGTAATAATGAGGATTATGGGAGCCGTACAACTTATGCAAGGCATAATCCTTCAAAATATGGAAACACATATTCAGGAAACCTTGGTCAATTGAGAGCTGGGCGCAGGTCGCCTACTTGTTTGGCTGCCAAATTGTATTAAATTCATTTGTGCAATCTTTAGTTTGCTGTACAATACAAATTTCTCCTGTTTCAACCATATTTGGTTTATTTGAAGACCACAAATTCTGATTGGAGTTTCCAAAAGTAGTAATGAGTCCATGATGTTTAATATGTGGCTATGTGGGTATGAAGTTTAAGCATATTTTAGTGAACATTGATGCTTATGTTAATTTTTACTTGGTTCTCTTCCATATGAGCTATTAGATTTATAGGGTTAGGCTGCAATCTGGGGAAAATTGCATTCCATGTCATGCACGGCATCTTAGGTAGAATTGTTAATGGTTTTCATGCCAATCTAGTTGTTTCCAGCTATTGTATTAGTAGTATGCTAAGTTACCGGGTTTCTTGCAAAATGCCCGTGTTCTGTGTTGGGTGCGAGCCTGGTACTGGTTTTGGGCCAGTTCTCCCTGGGTGCTTCCCAAGAAGCACCCGGGCCAAACCCAGGGAGAGCCAGCCCAATTTGAGAACTTTGGGCACAATACATAAATATTCAATTTGTTGAAATAGCCTCAGAAATTTCATAGTGAAGGAAATTTGCAGATGAAAATTTGAACCAGCAGACAAAAACTTTTATGAACTGGCACAAAGCCAAAAGTAAGAAGATTGGTGAAAGAATAGAGGAATTTTGTCAGATGTGGAAACTGCTAATGCTCTGGTCGATATGCATTGCATGGGTTATTTGACAAATCAACTCATTGGAACATTCTGTCATGGGATGCAAATATTGCAGGTTTGCTAAAAAGGTTTTGAAGACTGTCGAGCAAATACAATTTGCAGGTGTAAATTCAAACTCTACAACTTTCTAAAGGTACCCTCCCAGTTGCACTAGAATGAGAGCTAGGGAGCAACGTCTTGTCAACTATCAAAGCATTTATTATATAAATTTATTTCAAATATTATAATTGAGAAAGCTCTAGTAAGCAAGCATGCCAAAGGTGCAACCTTACAAAACAGTTTAGCATACATGCTGCATTTACCCAGCCCACGAACTGCATACCTGAACCCAAACGTGAACCTGTTTGTTTTTATCATCCTCAAGTTCATACTTTTCCATGATAGAGTACTTCGCCTACAACTGTTATTATAGGGCAAGTTAATTATTCTTAATATTTTTTGATATTTATTGGATTTTGTCAAATATCTTAATTGAAATAGTAGATGGTTTAATGCCAGTTGTGGTTTATTTTTTTGTAAAGATCTTGGATAGATTGCTAGACCTTGGTCTATTATAATTTATTTTAATAGTTGACAATCAGTTTCTTTGTTACATTCTTGTTTTAAATTAAGTACAAGTTATGCCTTGCATGGTGTGTATTGGATTCGATTGAATTAATCCACAGATTTGTCATTGACAATTCTGCTTGCACTCAAACAATTTGGCTTGAATGGAATTTGCATGTACTATCAACCAATTTGGCTTGATCAATTCTATGCACTGCTATTCATTGTAAATTATATGGCTAGTTACCAATATCTTTCATGTAATTTCTTGTCCTCCTAAACTTTGCATGCTCTCACCTTGCCCACTTAGGGATCTGAGTGATTAGAATGACTTAGAATCCTAGTGATCACAAATTTCTTAAATGTGGATTTGAGCGATCACCTCATGAGGTTATTACATTGGATTCAATTCTTCACTTGGTGGAACTGCTTTCTAGTTGTTTTATTTGGTGTAGTCAAATGTGACATGAGTTGGCAATGTGTCTGTCTAAGTCTCATATAGGTTCTTTTTTGTTGTAGACGTAGAAGTGGGTCCCAAAAGAGGGAAGAACATATGCTAATTTTATTGAGGGGAACTATTGTTCTTCCCTAGTTGGCTCTTGCTCCTCTCTAATGGTTCTAGCATGGAATCAGAATTTTGACAAAGTAAAAGCCTAGCTAAAAATGGTTTGAACTCATATATTGACTCTTCAATTACAAATTTAAAAAAGTTCTCTTTTAAAAGAGATTGTGGGAGTTGATTTTCATTATTTAGATTCTCCATAGGATATACAAGCTATAGAGTCATAGGAGGAAGAGGAAATTCATTTAGCTTCATTAATTTTTTTATTGTTTCTCCTTAGTTATTGATGCGCTCCCTGGAGGCCTAGATGCAGAGACAGATGTGGAGGTGGATGCGCCTAGGAAGCACATCCGGAAGCCTCTAGGCACAAAAACATCAATATTGACGTTACAAAGCAAAAAACACATCTTGCTTGCACAATTTTTTATGAGATAATGGCTAAGGTTATAGCCATATCCAAGGAAAAGAATGAAAATTTAACCTGCAGCCTTTAGTACCAGACAATCCCCTCATCTTTCCTAAGCCACATTTACTCTTACTTATTCAAGCTAATTAGCCTATATATTCACAACATCCCTATCCAAGAAACATCTTCGTCTTGAACATAATTTTGTTATCCTGGAGAAGCTGCATATTTGCAAGCTTTTACAGTGCGACCAATCTGACTTTTGGCAAGATTGATCAATTGATTGGGTGTCATATATAAATGCTTCCAGTTGAACAAAACATGCATTCCCTATAACCAAAGATTCAATCAGCGATCTACGGAATCGGGTATACTTCGAAATTATGAAAATTTGAGGGTTCATTATTTTAAAAGTTAGATTTGATTTCTGTGGGATGTCTACTTCTATTGGTTGTTGAGATATATCTCGAGCTAGTTGAGTTTTAACGTGGGAAGGTGATCCATATCTAATAAATAGGCAGAAAATTTGATCTTTCAACATACCGACACCCTCTAATAACCAACATTATATGTTAAATTCTTTCATTTATATTTGATGTTTATCATTGTATCAATGATGAAGTATCATACTATCAAATGATTTAATTTTGTATATTGCTTGCATTTCTTTGCATATATATATATATGTATGTATGTATATATATAAACGCATCCAAAACTCTCAAATTTTTCTTTCGTGCATCCGCACTCGAATTGGTAACTTAGTGTTTCTCAAATGAAGTCGAAGAAGTCTAGAGTAATTTGTGGCTCCTTAGTTAAACGTCATGGAAGATAAGGGGTTGAAAGATTGTGTTTTGATGCAGGAGCATTTTGGGTTCTTGAAGATCTTTCTTAGTCTTGGAGGAATTCCTTGTTAGAGGAATATAGTACTTTGTTTTGGGCAGCTTTCTGAGTTTCTGTGTTGCGATGATCTGTGGAGATCTCTGGCATGTGCGATGAAAGGGGTTTGTTCCTTTATGTTTGTGGAGGCTATGTCTAAGAATGCATCTCTTGAGGTGGCATGGTTTGGGAGATCTTGGATGATCTTCTTTGATTGGTTCTGTGCATTTCCTGCCTGGACCGTTTGGAAGATTGGTTATGCGATTGATGACCATTGGGAGTTAGCTTGTGTGGTATTGGCTCATGGTTGTTGTGCCTTGGACTTACTTTGGAACCTTCTCCTATGAGCACATAAGGATTGGATGGACCATTTCAAAGTTAGAGCTGTTTTACTTGCCGTCGGAGCCGTAATTTCCTGCTTTCTGCGTGCTGATTGCACACCGTGTAGCCGTTGATCCTTAATGAATCAGCCTTTGCACTCTTAGGGCCTTTAAGAGGACCTAAAGTACTATCTTCTCCTAAGACCGCAAGTCCTAATTCATTATGAGTTAAAAGTTATGACCATTTTTCTCGGGTATCGATTTTCAGCCAGTTTCATGCGAAACGTGGAGTTTTTCATCTTGCGTGGTTCCGTGTGATGAGATGGGATCTTGCTAAGTTAGGTTTGTGTTCTTGGGTCATGTGTGGACCTAAATGTAATCTCGCATTAAGTTTTGATCATTCTTTATTTAGTTTTCGTATCTCTCCTTAGGCTAGACCTATAATGTAATTAAATGCCTGACTGGCCAACTTGTGGCTTAGCTGGCTATATATTGAGAGCTTGGGTTGATGTAGAGTAGGATCATCAGGAAAGATGTAGAAGAGGAGCATTAGATGAGTAGTATGGGATTAGAGTAGAAGCAAATTTGTGAATCTGGGAGTTTGTAGTAGAACTAGTGGCGTGAGGGCTTAGGACAGCAAGAGGTTGCTTGGTGGCTTGCGAGCACAAGTTTAGACCTTGTCTTGGTTGTTCCTATCAAAGGCTGCCTGTTGCAGATTTGAAATAGTTGGTGGTTCCCTGGATCTTGCGAGATCTTGCTGATACTTTGTAATTTCATTGTAATAGGCCGAAACCCGGAAGGCCTCACAGTTGGGCATGTTGAATGAAATTATGTTTTGAAGCATTATCTTGTTGTATTCCGTTGTGCTTGTTGTTGTCATAACTAGCAGTGTAGGCTTGGACTGTCCGTTATTGGATCCTCCATCCCTACCCTGCGTCATGTTTAGAAGCCATGAACATTGTTAGGGATAATTTGAAGTAAAAAATGAAGCACCTTTTGTTCCAAAAGTGTAGAAGGGCACTCAAAGCAAAATGGTTATTGTTCCATAGCTCGTTGCAACTATTGAGGCTTGTCAATAATTCAATATTGTTCCATTATGCGCTCTTTCAAATTTTACCCACTTACAAGGTATCAAAAACAGAGTAAATAAATTAATAAAATCGATAGGGAAAACATATTGATATAACAAATAAGGAAAATGGAAAACACAATCAATCAAAGAGCCTACCTTTGGTTTTGACTAGATGGATCATAATAATCAAAGAGCCTATAGTGAACTAGGTCACCTAATCTAGATGTATTTGTTATGACATTGAGTTTGAACACATCTTTGGCTTAGTTCCTGGTTTGGATGCAGGTACGAGAACCCGGTATGTGGATGTGTGGAAATTTGTTTTGGGGTTTGGATGCGTTTGGTATGTGTGTGTGTGTATATCTATATATTACATATAAAAATAAAATAAAATATGATAGTTCAGAAATATAATTATTAAATTCTAATTTAAAAAACATAAAAAATATAAACACTAAACTTTATTTTAAAAAACATAAAATAAAAAATATTATTAACCATATGCATCCAAGCGCAACAATGCGTGCATCCGCATTTGCATCCAATGCAAAGGTCCCTAGGATGCATCCGATAACTTAGATCTTTGGTATTTGTAAGCATGGTACCTTGGCTATATCCAAGTCTTTTTGTACTCATATACATAGTTGGTGCATTGGTGTGTACTAGGGAAGAGCGTATATCTAGTAAACTTGGTTTTAACGAATAGATTTCTCTTTTAAGTTTTTTGGCTTTTTGGGTAGGCTGAGTCTCTTTCATTTTGTAATGTTCGGATGTACCACAATTTTTTTTGGAGAGGTCCTCAATAGATTCCCACACAGTTCAAAAGCATTCATTCCAATAATGCGACCACAATAAGTCTTAGTAATCACTCTAGTCATCCTTATCCATGCATTCTTTTGCATATATGTCTCCTAGTTGCTGTCTTCTATTTTGGAAATCTGTTTCTTTTCTCTATCTCCTCTTTGTTATAGATAGAAGATGACATTATCTTATAATTCATGGTGCTAATTTGTATATTTTTGGCATTGTTATATATGTTGTCTATAGTTGCTTTGCTGTATTTCTGTTTCTTTGTTCTCATCTCATCTTTGTTTTTGGCATAGTATATATCTCTTTCTATTTTTTGTGTCTATACTGCAAACTCTTTTTCATGTCTCTAATAATTTGTGTATGGAATGTTGAATGACATAAAATACTCAAATACTATGCTGATACATTGACACAAACTTTTCAAAACATATCGAGATCCACATGCATTTTTTGCCTATGATAATTTATGTATAGAAAGAGTATGATTCCACTGACACTACGCTGAACCTTGACACAAACTTGTCAAAACATATGAAAATCCACATGTATTTTGTGTGGTCTTTCAGCAGTATTCCCATAAAGAGGATTAGAGTACAAACATCATCACTAAACCGTTAGCAATAATTAAGTATGTTCAATTTCGACTAGTGCTAAGGGTGGAGGAAGTTATCAACAAAGTGGGGCTATTCCCTTATTAATCTAAAGACGGATGTTGTTGTAAATGTTCTAGGACCCGTCCACTGTAGACTAGACTTACCAGTCTTGGATTTGGCACAAAGTTGTAAGCTGATTTTTCACCCTGCACAGACTTGAGAAAATTGAAAAAGCCATACATATAGAGAATTTTTAAGGATTTAAAGCTTTTTCTGCAATTATTCTTTAAATGAACTTTTAAAATAAAACTCCATCACTTCCAATCTACATTGATCTTATATACAAGTATACATCAAGCAGATGAGTGTAAAAGCAGATTTGAGCTGAAGGAAACAACATATTTAATAATTTAAGTATATAAATGTTCTCAAGTGTTAATGGTGTGAAAAACTCACAGATTATGATATTCATGGCATAAAAAACAGTAGTCAAATGTGCATAGAAATCAGTCTGTATAAATTTTCAGAAATGAAAGATGATTGAAAGTGGTTTGTGCCTAATGATGTATACAATTTATATTTTAAAAAACATTTAAAACAATGATTACAGGCTTTATCCTTACAAATTTGGATAAGTGAACTGAAAATATTGACTTTTCAAGTAAAGAAACTGAATTTGTAAAGTCTAGGATGGTGATGCAAACCATAGTTGAAAGACCATGCGACTACTGATGGCCCAAATGTCAAACGAGTTACTGCGGGAAAAACATAGCCTGGAATTTTCTGAATTGCTTGTTGCTCATTTTGAAGGGAAAATTACTGTCCTTGTCAAATAATTGCCATGACTCACAAACATAAAAATATTAGCGCTAAAAACGTGACATGATTTTCATTTTCTGTTTCATTTACTCTTCAATGGATGGCCAACTGCACTTGCAGGTTTTCCAATCTTTGTGATCACCTCAGCATGCTTAACCACTGGAATGCAGACTTCAAATTTGGCATTTCTTCATGAAATAAATTTTTCCTTTTCCTTTATGATGTGTGTTCAACCACTGGAATGCGGACTTCAAAATTGGCATTTCCACCTTTTATGATGACTTCTTAACACTTAACTGTTTCTTTATTCTTTGTCTTGCAGTTGTGCCTGAAAGCTCTGTTATTGGTCCGGTAGAGACATAACACGAAAATACAATTACAACCATGACGAAGCTTTGAAACATCACTCATGGCTTAAGAGAAAAATAAACTTAAGATTCAATTTGAACATGATACAGCAATTTCTTAGGGGTAAAGCAATCATTTCATTGCTCATTAGATGGTCAATGAAATCTTTATATACTTGGATGGTCAAGCAAGCTACACAACAGTGTGACCCTTATCTCATATATCATACTTTTTTATTTAAGTGGAGTTTTGTGGGGCATCATTTATGTTTTCCAAAGGTGTTGACATTTTTAGAAAATTGACTTGACAAATTGTAAAGGATCTGTTTCTTAATTTGATGGGTTTTACTAGAGGTATTGTCTTTTGGGAAACACTTGCAAGATTAATGTTTGAAATCTCCATGAATTTCTTGCTAATTCACTGTTTCAGGTTCAGAATCTGGGTACAGTGGTTCCCTGATTTTCTTTTTTATTTTGGTTTGGTATGGCATGGGTACAAACATAATCATGAACAAAACAAATCTTGCAAAGTAAATTATATTTAATCATAGCAAGTGTAGAATAAGAAAAATTAAGTTTTAACCACAAAATGCAACTATTTAATTAATAACTTAATTCTTTTTGGTGCAAGTTTTAATTTTTTTTCTTAATTCTCATTAAAAAAATAAAACTGTATTTTCTCCTATTTAGTGTCTTGAGGATTCACTGGGATTTCAATAGGGAATAGTGTGCTTTGCTTGGGTTATAAATCTACGATGGACCTGGGCAAGGAATGAAAAACTAGGACTTGTGCCATTTTGGTGTAGCAACCAGCCTAGAACTGTTACGTGGTTCTGTTGTGACCTTTTCACACCATCACCCCATTGCAAATGGGGACCCCCCTCTTATCACTTGGGAGTAGAGGTCTTGGTAGCCTTAGTTTGGTGGGAATTTTGGAGTCTCCAAGTCAATAGTATGAGTTTGATCGAGACTAGATGCAAGTCATGAGAGTCATGCCATAGAGAAGAATGGAGTTGAGCATGGAACCTGATATGACAATGGTGGGTCTGATTTCAAGTCCTCATCATTGAGAGAAAATGGAGATAAGGATGGAAGACATTCACTTGGAAAGGAAAGTTAAAGTGAATCTAAGGATGAAGCAAAGACAAGATACAATGATGGAGTAAATCTGATCATGGAAAACATGAAGTTTTGTGATCTTTTGGATCAGATCTGATAATGAGTGAAATGAAAATCATGAAAACAATAGTGAGTATTTGACAAGCATAAAACTGCAAGGGGAAATGAGTGTTTCAAGCAGAGTTATAGGACTTGGCGAGTCCCGAGCCTAGTCAGGCTTGCCGAGTCTTTTTGACTTGGCAAGATGACTCGGCCAAGTCTTGGCCGAGTTGTAGGACTCGGCGAGTCCCGTGCTTCGGACTCTGCTGCGTCCAGCACTTACAAAAAGCAAAAAATACAATTTTTTAATTGTTTTTAAGATTTTTGCCTTGGTAACATGTTGTCATACTTGATCATTTTTTCAGCTATGGGGTAGGAGGATTTATACAAATATAACATTTGTCACTTATACTTTAAGTTATATTTGTATAAATACTGTCAGGATGTTTGAGATAGGTTTCAACTTCATAGGAGTTAAAATGTAGATTCTAGATTTTGGGGGTTTTCAAAAAATTCCATACTTAGCCAAATTTCAGGATTCAGCATGCCTTCAACAGTGTTATCTCCCACAATCTTTCCTGGCTTTTTGAGGTCAAATTGAAGCTGGAACAAGGATTTTCTAATGATTCTAACTCATTTCCTCACAAATCACTTGGTTTCAATTCTATATTCTTGACGGACTTAGCTCAACACTTGCTCACACCCTAAACAAACATTACTTTGCAACAAGCCAAAAATGCTCAAACTCACTCTTGGAAGACATAGGGCCTTAGTCTTCTAGGCTCTAGCTTTTATTTTGATATATGTTTTGAACTTTTGATTCCATGGATTTCATATTCCATGAATATTGTAGACTTTTGACAGTGACACTATTTATATTTCAGATTTCTAATGTGTTATTTAGTAACTAGTTTAACAATTAACTTATTTCCTTCAGATTTTCGCATTTATGCTTATGTGATCAATGTGAACTTGTTTATGTGTGCAAAGTAGCTTCTATTTATCTCAATTATTGTGTCTTTGATGTTAATTGACTGAATGATGCATGAAAAAAGTTTTAAATCCTTAAAAATCTTTGAATTTCTTGGGTTTTTCAATTGCTGAGTCCGAGCCCGAATCCAGCTTGCCGAGTCCGAGTATTGTAACTATGGACTTTCAAGTGATCAAGACTTGAATGAGCTTGTACTTGGAGAGGTCAGAATCTGACCTCCCCATGTACAACTTTGTACTTGGAGAGGTCGGAATCCAACCATCCCAAGTATAGGCTGGTACTTGGACCCCCAATTTTCTGCCCTCAAGGAGAGACCACACTTTGACTTCATACTGGTTCCCAGTATAAGTATGAGTATTTTCAACTATGACAAGTCTGATCTAGGCTTGTAGAGAGGGAAATTTTCCCATCAAGGGTATGATATCGGATCTTCAATGCAAGAAACTCATGATTTAATCTTAGATTTCAAACTAAAAAAAAATCCAAATCATCATATTCCAAGCAAGGGGAAGATTTCAAGTGTAGGAGGCAATGCCAGAAAACGAATGTTTGAATGAGCTTGTACTTGGAGAGGTTGGAATCCGACCTCCCCATGTACAACCTTGTACTTGGAGAAGTCGGAATCCAACCACCCCAAGTACAAGCTTGTACTTGGACCCCTTGATTTCTGTTAGCCTCTTAGACTCAACAGTTTGACGTTGCAAGCAAAAAACTTGCCCCCAATTCAATGTAGATGCTTGGTAAAGTTGGTGTAGTTGGAGGATAAATTGATTAAAATCAAATTCAAATGCAAGATTAAGTGGAAAACATACAAGTCAACTCAGTGAAAGGGTGAAATCAAAGGTTAAGATTGAAAATATTAGCCTTCAATAGACCATATTTAGGAGCAAAGGTTTAATTAGGAAATCAAATATTTGTTGGATATGTTCAATCAAAGGTTGATAACTTGAAAAATCATGATTTAAATCTGATAATATCAATACTTGGTTGCTGTTAAAAGCATTTACTAGTAAAGTTTCCTTCATCCAAGTATCATACTGAAATCATGTAATTGGAAAGAGAAGTTCTATCTTAACAATATTATAATCTTGCCCATATTTATCATTTCACAAACTTAATGCAATCATTTCTTTCGTTCTGCCAAGTGAAACGGAGGATGGGGATGCTCGAGAGCAAGGAAGGACTATGGCAAGATCAGGTTCAAGACTTCAAGCAAGTACAAAATTTTAAATTCAAGCTTCAACTCACAAGTCATTCATGAAGTCATCAAGAGGGATCAAGGATGGACTAGGGCAAGATTCACGCCTTAGGATGGAGTTCAAGAAGCAAAGTTGTTCAAAGAGAAGGAACGAGGCTACAATTGGAGAAAATTATCATAAACTTGAATTTCCTTTGAAAATCCAAGTTCAATTTGAAGGATCCAACTCATTAAGCACTACATCAGTTCTACAGACCAGGGCCAAGACATCAAGATTTCAAGTACAAACACACTCGAAAATTCAAGCGATTCAATATGAAGAAAAATCATGAAGATGAAGCAATTCGGGAATACAAGCCATCATGATCAACCAAGGGCTTGATAATGTTGAGTATGAAGGGATATCTCTTCTTTATAAGGAATGGATAAAGTATACAAGATAAACATGTTGAGGTGGTGCCCATTCATTTTCAGCCAATTAGAAAATTCCAATTTCATGTGTCCAAGAGCATCCAATAAAATTATCACAAGTGTACATGTGGAGGGCATCTAATGTCTTCACCTAACCAATTTTCTCATTGGTCTATGTAATTTTCTCATGGGCCCACAAGGTGGTGCTTTTATGTAATTAGATAAGCATATAATACTTGTAGTTGGTAGTTACATTAGGGTTGTTTTGACTAAATCTTGGCCATTGATTTAAAATCAATCCTAGCCATTCATTGTAATTGAGCTCCCGATAAAGGGCAAAACATTCTCATTTGTAAAGGGGGAGACTTCAGAGTTTGTTGTTATAATGCTACCAAAGTAATTGCAGATTTATTATTGGTTTTCATGGTGTATACTTGTGAAAATTTTGGAGTATTGCATGGTTTCTACATTTCCTCACTTAGAGTATGATTTCATTTATGTTGAATAGGAGTAGATGAATGGAAGATATTGTGGTTGGTGAATCATGGTGAAACTAGCGTCCATATCTTTTGATATTTGTTGATTGCAAGTATTAGTGTAAGGTTAGTCTAGGCTTTATTGCAAGCATCTAACTTCAATTGGATATGTTCATTTGGATTGTACCTTCATTGGGTATTGAATGAGTATTGACAATATGAAAATCATCCCCACATCCTTAGAAGCAAGCACCCTCCTTTGTGTAGTTGATTTGGCGAAGCAAGGACTACTTAGAGTCTCACCTCACCATCAACACTGTCTTGCACTGATAGAGTTAGTCAACTTTGTTTGGTTAGAAGTATTTGAAGAGCCATCATTGTTAAATCATTTGCATTTGCAAAGTTGATATCCATTGAATGAATAGTGTTAGTCCCCATGTGGTTACCAACAAACCACACCATACAATTGAGTTGTGTCCAACAAGAATAGGAACCTTGGAGTCACCTCTATGATCCTTCTTTGCAATCTTTAGCATATGTGGTGTCTCTGTTCAAGAGGATTTGATATTTGGTGTTTCAAGTTGGAATACTAAGTGCTTCATCCTGCATGTTGGAGTGGTCAGAAAACTTGCATCAACAGGTTCAAACTGGGTCTAGATAGAAGGGTTTGAAGAGAAAACCCAGTAATAGGACTTTCTTGTTCTCAAACAAATGTCTCATTGCTATTTTGTCAAACAGCTGTGTTAGACATCACATTTTTTATTTGCTTTGTCACAATACTGGTTTTGATTGTATGAAGAATCAGTGTTCAATTTATGTGGCACAAGATTGGTTATTGGTTTGATTGAGCTTTAAAGTGCGAAGCTGCATACATTTTTAATCTATTGTCAACAAACTTCAAATGATGAATTTGTTTTGTGTTGATTGTTTTAGAGTACTGATATACCATTTTTGGTATACTTGCTTTAGTTGTTGCAATTTACTTGGAACATCTTATTTTTTATGATGTGGCTGATCCTTCCAATTTTAATGGTGTGTTTTATTTGTGTCGCAGGCAGTGCCCTTACACTCTAGAAGCAATTGTAGCCCTAGCTGATATGGAAGTACCTTTGAAGGAAATCCAGTCTGTTTTGCCCCAGGTTTTGTTTGATGTGGTTTCCCTTTTTCAAATGACAATCTACAGATGTTGGGAAATACATTGGTAGAAGTAGATTATCTATTTTACACCAAAATTTACATAACTGATGCTTATTTGTCAATCTTGTAACATATATTGTAATATAATATAAATGGTATTGTTTAAAGTTTTTTGTCCCTTTTGAAATGCAACTTCTATAGAAGCAGTCAAAGATATAAAGGAGACATTAACATAAAAGGAAAGTTTCGAATAGCTTGAAATGGATGCTATCAATTGCTCACATGTAGTTGATTATGATTAATTCTGTTTGAGGTTTGGTCTCTCTGAACTATACCTATGATATGGAATGAGAGAAAAGTTCAGAGAAGAATTAGACAATTTTATGCATTGTTTCAATTTTAAAACAGAAGAGAGGCTTGGCAGTCTAGTTGATCGACAAAGTCATTTTACGATGCTTGGTAATGGATTTCAAATAAACAACCAAATCTTGTAAAGTATAGCATTGAGATACTTATAATTCACAGTATTATTCCTTTCCAAACAATGTTTGTGATCTACGGTCTTGATGATATAACATGATGAATGCAGCTTCTATCAACATAAGGCATTAGAATTCTTAAATCAGCTTGTATGGCTTTTCTCTTGTTCATAATACAAAGTTTGCTTCATTCAATTTTACATATCGATGTCTATGCTAGATGTTATTTCAACTGAAGCTGGCAAACTTGTCTAATTAATATACAAATATAATCATTATAATGACAATACATATACTTTACATACAACCTACTAATGGGTCAATAACCAACGATATTGTTAGCAGAATTAATATCCAGAATGAAATTTTTTTGTAGCAATCTTGGATTCCTCCCCGAAAGCATTTTATCCAATTGATCTTGTAGCAAGTGTTAGGTTTGTTCTTGTAATGACCGAGGTGATTTCAAGTATATAAGCATAAATCAGCAAAAAAATTGGGAAAATCACAACTAATCGTGAAATGGTGAAATTCTATATTTTTCCCCTGTAAAAAAGGCATTTTTTATGAGAAATATTAACTGCTGATTTGACTTTTTTTTCTTAATCCTCACTATTTTTTCCTAGTATAGCCATGATTTTTTGGCATTCAAAATGCCAAATTTCATGCAATGGTGTTGTTGGTAGGGTTTTTACCCACATTCTCATGTTTTTTCATGATGTATTTTTTTTTAATCTTTGTGGGGTGCAGCTGTGGCATGACTACAATTCTTGTTTATGCTTTGGGGTTTGATGCGACTAATTGTCTTGAATGTTATATTTTTTCTGATCCACGCATTCGAAATTTTTATTGATGGTATTTTCTGGTTGTTTGTTGCTGTGAATTCCCTGTTCTTTAAACATTTTCCAATTCATTCTAACATTCAATCAAGTTAAAAAACATATTCGAAAATGTCTTTAAACTAGTAAACTAGAATAGTAAACTAGAAGACATCTTTGTATGTGCTATATCAGTTTCTGGATTGGATGACAAAAAATCTCTACACAATTGAATCCAGAAACTGATATAGCATTTGTATGGATTGTGGAAATCTAATAGATTTGATCTTTATATGTGTTAAGAATGGATAGATATGCATTTGTAACATGTAAATGTTACATTCTAGGTTTTCGTAGAAATAAAAAGATATTTAATCAAGCTCATATACATTAGAAAAATGTTAGAAAAAAATAAATTCTTATAAACAAAATTTTATAATGGCTCTTTTCGGTCATCTATCTTCATCATAGGACAATGTAGATAAGCATCTTGTATGTAATGTCCTTGAAGCTTATGTTTAATTTCTTCTATAGTCCTATGGGACCTTTTGAAGCTTAGATTTGCTTTTCAATATGGTAATTGCATTTGGTAACTACTATGCTTACTTGTGTGATCTTAAGTCTTGACTCACAAGCATTTATGGAAAGAAATTTTATAAAGCTTAACTATGATTTAAAAATGATTATTTTTGTTTGTTGAAAGTTTTTTTCCTGATACATTTTTTGCAAATCTGCAATCTTTGAGATTCAATCTAGGTATGTCTAGGCCAAGATCTATACCCTAAACATCTGGTAAAAGTGCATGATATGAACTTACATCCAAAATTCTATTAACAAAAACAAAAACATTAAAAAATAACACAGTTTTTATTTTTTTAAGGGGTAAATGCTTTTGAGCTAGAGCTATGAACTAGTGGGGTCACAAATGGGGACCTCATCCCCAAGGTAAACATTCAACAATAACACTTCAGTGGGATTTGAACCTTAATGGCAAGAACAACATCACAACTTAACCATCACACCATGTCAATACTGGGAAAAATAACCCAAAGCTTTGGTATAGCTTCAATCATGATTATATTCCAAAATATCTTTTAGTTTGTTAGCTAGGCCTTATTGTTATTTAGGCAACATCTGGTTTGAAAGGCAATGATCTCATGGTGAGGGCACGTCGTTGGGACATAAAGGTATTAAAGATTATGTTTCCAAAATTGGGAAGGCTTGGTAACATAGCAAGTTCCAATAGTAGTTGAAATCATAGTTCACAAGCTTGGACTTGGCGAACCTGAAAGCTTGACAAAAACTCTGACAAAACTCAATGAAATTCATAAACTTACAAAAATATTTTGGGCAAAACAGGCAAAATTTCTGTCTACAATTCTTTTCTAGGGTATGCATTCAGTATTCGAGTATTTTTTAGGCATTTTTTTGTATACCATTGCTTTTTTCAGCTGTAGTGGCATTCTAGGGTATGTATTTGAATATTCGTGTATTTTTACAGAACATTTTTGCAGATGAGGGCTATTTTTCAGTTCTAAATTGCATTCTGCAGTGGCATATTTTTGATTACTGTGGAAATGAAGGTTTGTGACACTGACAGCAAAAATACCAATTTTCGCATTGTTTTTATTTGTTTTTAATCATTCTTCTCCCATACTTTGGCAAGTTGCACATTAACTCTGAAAATTCAGCCATTAAGAAAAAGATGCAAGTACTCAGCAACTTGCTGAGTGCAAGTTTGCAAACTGTGGTTGAAAGCCTCTAGTGTAGACATGGATTTGTAAAATTGAATGAAGTAAAATTTGTATCCTGAACTAGAAAACAGCCTTAGAAGCCCATTTAAGAATCCCAATGGCCTATGTTGATAAAGTCATTGTTAAAGTAGGCTAAATAATGTTGAGGGTGGAGCTGCAACACATTTGCTAAAATATATATTGAATGTCAATTACAAACATGCTGCAGTAGATAACACTTCAGAAATTTGCAAGGCAATTTATCATGTCATTGGGAAAAACCTTGCATACCCTTAACAGATGTCACCTGCCAAAGTAAGCACAATTGCAAAGACAAAAAGCTGCACTTTTGTTGGGTATAATATTTGAGTTATTGCCAAATATAGCCAAGATTCTGTATAATGATTGCATAGGAGGCTAAACAGTTACAACTGTCAACTAATGATGTAAGATGTGTAAGATTATGGCCACAATGTTCCATTCCCATAATGTATAAACCCTTCTGACATATTACCTGCGAATGGAAGCAGAATTGCGAATGTCATTTGAAATGCTAGAGTTGTTGCTAGAGCTCATCTAACGCCCAAATCTTGATAAATGGTAGGCTTAGAGCAGGGTCTTTGAAGGATCCTTTGCAATAACTGGATGGGAGTTTATATGCCGATTCTCAAGAGAGAGTGAATGTGTATAGTGACATTTGATGCGATTTGGTTAGAGTTTGACAATCACTAGTTTGAGTGTCATTAGGATTAATTTGTGTTTGTGATTAGGTTAATAGTCACAATGAGCTGCTTTGCATTTCAAACAAATAGAGATAGCATTGAAGACCATAATTGATTACTATGTATATGTGGTGGGTTCATTCTTGTCCCCATATATACATTCACATAACTCTTGTTACTGTGCACGTTTTCATATACATAATACATAAAGATTGCACATGTGTTTAGCATCTGGTCATGTGTGACCTGGCTGTAATTGCATCTTTTAAAGATAGCAATGATTTCTACTGGCAGTTTAGATGGATCATGGAAGCATATTCTAGGTGAAAACAATGCAATTACTAGGTTTCATATGAAACATGTAAGGAATTAATCTGTTTGATACCATTGACTAGTATATTGAAAATTGTTGAGCTCAAATGATCTAAATCTCAGCTTTCTGTTTGATTTTTAAGTAATTTCCATAAATAATAACAAATTGTAGTAGCCGTTTTCTCCACCTTAGGTAACTCTAGTTTGTGCATTTTATTTGGAAGCTAGCTTTAACCAGGGATAATGTTGTATTTGCCGGCTTCTATACAACACAGCTTTAAACCTTTGACATAGAAGTGTTGCTACTGAAACTCTTTTCAGCCAGTGAATCCATGTACTGCTGGATGATTTTATAGGAAATTTTTTTATTGATGTTTGTTAGAGATCTGCATTTGCAGCTTGTGCATACCCCACATTTTTCATCACTTGTGGTTGCTCAGTGGGCTATCATCTGTATTCATTCCATTTCAAAATTCCCCTTATAGGGCTTACCATCTGTAGTTTTTTTTTGTTAATTGGGTAATTTTGAGTACGACACGAACAAGTTTTTTCTTAGCAAATCAAAATGCAATAAAGACCTGTGTTTCTGGATGATCTATGTGAGTGAATCATTTTTTTGGTTTGTATGGATTGGATATTGAATAATGAACATGCAACATTTCTTTGAATGGATACAGTTAGAGGAAGATGAAATTAAGGATCAATTACTCATGTAACAAGAGAATATGCATTCTAAGAGTGAATTCATACGACCCAATTGCAAAGAGATTTACGAGTAGGCAACATGATGCACATTAAAACCCTATGATGGCGTGGCTTCCTCAATTGATTGGATGGGTTGACAGCATTTCATGTATTATGTTATTTTCAGGCACAAAGCAAAAGTGGGAGACCTCCGTCTGATCTTGAACACGTGCGCTGGTTGCATGTAAGAGTTTTGCACAAATTTTTTAAATATCATAAATTTTTATTATCTTATTGTTATAAGCATTTCCTTCATGGCTGTTTCCGTATCTTATATACAGTCCTGTGTGATTTTTTCTTTTATATGGATATATTATAGTTTTAATTTGTTGGTTATTTGGTTTCACAGAGAAAAGGTAATCGAGCTTCAGTTCTGCTGCTAGTTCAAATGCCTCGTAAAAGATATTTTCATATTTATAATATGCTTTGAAAGAGTTTATTTGATCATCCTTAGATCAGTATTGTCCTATAGAATGTGATACAAGGATATCTACCGGCCTAGTTGATATATGAATGAAGATGCTCTGTATGGGTGATGTGATAACATGCTATTTTGTAGGTCTGTCATAAGTGTTAGTTTTCTAGAACCTTTGTCATGTTCCCCGGTGAAAACCCTAATAATAATATCTCCTTTTAGAAATAGTATTTAACAAATAAAAATAAATAAATAAAATTATAAATATTAATATTATAATCAATTCTTGATAATATAATATTATAAAGTGATCAGTAATAATATTAATTTCTAATATTATATCAATTCTTCTTATATTGATTTTTAATATTATATCAGTCCTTGATATTAGTATAGATTCATAATATTTAATATTAATGTGAATTTTTAATATTAATGTAAAATCCTAATATTAATATAAATACAATTCCTTAAATATATGTTGTTATGCTAAAACAGCAATCTCATATGCTGTTATGCTAAAACAACAATCTCATATGCTAAGGAAAGACTCACTAAAGCTGATATATACATAAACTTAAGTGACGTGGCAAAATGATTGAAGTCTGAATTAAGTCACTGTGTGCAGTAAAGATATTAATATAAGACTTTCCATATGATAAGGTGGAACTATCTTAGCGAATACTGGCCCAGCAATTCACTAATACCATGATGCTAGAGAAGTCAGCGGTTATTATTATTTATGGAAGTGATTAGTAAGAATAAATAATCATTAGCCTAAGAGGTACGATTCACATAGTAAACTAATATTGTGACGAGGTGCGATTATTGGAGAGTCATGTCTATTCCAAGCAAGGGATGATAATCAGTCTTGAGGTATATTAAGAAATTCAAATACAACCAAATAGGCCCCCGTCGGAGGATGAATAAGAAGATAGGATCATAGATGGAGGTGGTCTGATAAAGAAAGCGGAAGATCAATAAGAAAGAATAATATAAGAAAGAAATCAGGCATTCATAAAAGGAAATAATACCATACGTATATCTCATATTCAAATAGAGATTACAGAATATAATTGGTGTTCATCACAAGGAAGATGGAGGAGGAATTATTATTTATAGGGTATTCAGAAAGAATACACATCAATGGTGCTTATAAAAAGAGGATTGATATTATATTATTTGGCTGGCAAGTATCATAAGTCAGCATATTGATATAATTGAATTGCAGAATATTATCTGCAGTCTTTAAGGATCAGAGATCCTTATTAAAGCTGAATATATGTTATATACATATTTTCGTAATATCAGAATTATATATAAGTTATAAAATTTATGTATGACTATAAATATATATATAGTAAGATCATAAATGAGTAAACATCTATATTAATAGTATATAGATTAATTAAATAAAATATAAGAATAGATATATAGAACCTATTACTATTTGGCTAAGAATGGAAGACTAATGTGTTACCAAGGAGGGGCTTGTCTAAATCCAAGCAATGGCTATCTGTCCCAAAATAAGGTGGGGGTCAGCGTCCCAATAGTTTGGGCTTGGATCTGTAAACTTTGAGGGAGCCCATTGTAGTTGGTCTCTAGGCACCTTGGATAATATCTGTGCTTCCCTTCATGGAGTTACAATAGTAATAGGGTTGGATATGAGTGTTAAAGATAACTAAATCTAATGAGATAAAATGACTAATCCTATCATGGACATTACAATCCAAAACCTAATTGATAAATCTAGGATAAAATTAAGCAAGGTCCCAACAAGGATCATTACACTGTCATAAGTGTTAGTTTTCTAGAACCTTTATTATTTTTTAGTTAGAAATAGATTTCATATTGCAAGGATTAACATATAGCACAAGAGCATATGTATTTTTCAATTCAAGTGCACTCATGTTATGAAGACCTTATAGTAAATTAGTATCATAGGTCATGGGTTATGTTCTGTTTTAATTTAGTTTATGATGTGCATTATTTTTGTGTCTTAGCACGGAATCTAGCTTATGATTCAAAATGCAATGTCTATTCGAATGTATAGTGACACAGACTAGCTTGTGGGTTTTATCAAACTGCCAGGAACTAGCAGCAACCAAGTTCAAAATTCAATTTTTAAAATAAGGGAAATCAATCTCAGATTTTTTGTAATCCACAACACAATGATTTTATTCAATAACATTGTTAATGATTTCTTTCAATAGCATTGTCAAACCATAAGCAATACAAAATTAACTGCTAAGAAGATAAAAATCTTTTCCGTGTCTGGCAGTGGATCCAATGCCCCTCTTTCTTTGAATTTTATTGCTGTTCAAATTTTCTCTTCTGTGTATACTTGCTCTTGTCTCAGCATTTCTCTCTTCTGAATTCTCTTACTGTTTCCATACATTTCACTGCCGCACAATCGTCTGTTCTCAATCCTTTCTACACCATCCTCTGTTCTCAATTTCTTTCATTTGCCCCAATCAAAGCTGGCTTCTCTCTTTTCTATTTCTCCATGCTGGCTCTGTTTCTTTGCTCTCATGGCAATCCCTTTGACCCTTTGTGGTCTTTTGTTGGACATTAATAGATTTATCTTATCTTATCTTAAAAAAAAATGAAAATAGATTTGATGCTCCTGCATTAGACACACTAGGTAGGAAAATTTGTGAGCGTAGCCAACAAAATGGATGCAATTAGTTTCTGGATTCGATTGTGTAAGTTTTTTTAGCATCGACGTTTCGGATCACACTCCGTGATCCATCATCAGGAATAGAGAGTGAAGAATGAAAAATAAAATCACCCAGAGAGTGAATAATGATCCAACAAAATGGAGTCGAATGATTGAATCACTCTTCCAAATTGAAATCAACCTGCTGCAATTCTACCACTAGAAACACTTCTCCCATCTCTTTCAGAACTTGATAGGAAGAAGTCCCCTCTTCTTCTGCCATATCTTCTCGGCACATGTGTTTCTTCTTGTGAACCTATGCCCACCTTCTACCGACCCCCTCCACCAAAATCTTTCATCCTATTCTAATTCTTCGATACACAAATCAAAATAATTGATTCCATGGAAATCAAAGATTTCCATTTTCTCATCTTCATCATTTCACAATTTCTAATTCTCGAATCTTATTTTGTTTTCACTACTTCAATAAAATACAAATCAAGATTAGCTTCACTATCAACTTTAAGTAAAGCATCATTTACCTCTTTCCCCTTTGCATTCGCTTCTTTTTCCTCTTCACACTATTTTGTTCCCTCACCTTCTTTTGCTCTGACTACCTCATCTAGATGTAAATCATGACCAATTTTAATTCAAAATTCAGAAAATTTAAACTCTTCTTTGTCGTCGCTGAAATGTCTTTCCTACTGTCAGCTGCACTAGTCAATACAATCATGTCCTCCAATGAGCTCTCAACCACGATTGTATTTTCATCCTTTTTTCATTTTTTTTATATGCATAATGCCACTCTCAAGCAAATTTTTATGAGAGGAATAATATAATTCAACCTTACACAATTGTTGACTTTCTTCATTTTTCTTTGCAGTCTCAAATGTTGCAAACTTAAGGATACTTGCAAATCATGACTCCTCTTGTAACTCTTTCACAAACTTCTTTCGGGAAATTGAACACACCTTTGATTTGTCCTTACCTTCTTCTTCCATATCTTTCAACGGATTCAAAGTATATGCTTTTCCATCTTTCTTAATTGTGTATATATTTAATTCAACATCATGAACAGTTTGTGTATCAAATTGCCACAGTCTTCCCAAAAGTAAATGGCATGCATCGATCGGCATCACATCACACATAATCTCATCTTTGTAATTGCCATTCTGAAAACTTACCAAATACTGCTCATTCACCATCAAATAATGCTCCTTTCGCAACCATGAAACTTGGTATGCGCTAGGGTGTTTAATTCTTTTCAAATTCAACTTATTTTCTGTCTCTTTGGATACTATGTTGTCAGTGCTACTGCTGTCCACAATGACTCTGCAACATTTCCCACTTACTTTACACCTTGTTCAGATAAGGGTCCTTTGGTTTGGTTCCAATCTCTCCTTATCTGAATTTAGCATAATTCTTTGCATTATTAATGACTCTGCATTTTGGGATTTTCTCCATGCTTATCAGTCTCCTCCTCATTTTTTAACTTTTATCTTGTGCTACATGCACTCTTGCCTCCTTTCGTCTACTTCCATCATGGTGGATTGTAGACATTCAAATGCTCAATATCCCATTTCCCCTTATTAGAAAAATGTAGTGCTGAAACTTCTTCCTCTACCTCTTCCAAATGACCTCCATCTGGGAGAGTAGTCTCTTCTTCCCCTAGAAAAATTTCCCTTTCCGTTACCTTTCTGCATGCTTGGACTTGATGTGCCTGCTTCTTCTTGCTTATTTGAAAGTCTCTATCATTGTTTGGTTGTCCTCTTCCATGTAAAAATCCGCTTCTACCCTGGGAGTTATTTTGTTGCTTCCGATTGAGTTTCTGTTTTTCTTTCATGGCATATGGATATGCCTCTTCCACACTATGTGTATTAATCAGACTTATCTCATCCTGGATGGATATCCGTAGGGCATTTAAATATCTTGAAACCTGCTCTGTGTCATTTTGTAGATGACTGGCTCTTATAGTTAACCAGTAAAATTCTTTGGTGTACTCCTCAACACTGCTCCCCTTTGCTTCAAATTTTGGAGTTATTTGAAAAAATAGTTTGTGTAATTTACCGGCAATAACTTCGACTTATTTTTTGTAACCTTTCGATCCAGTGCTCTAATTTTATCCTTCCCTCTTTGTTGCCTATCTGTTTGTAAGTGATCCCACCATAGGGATGTATGTCCCTTCAATTTGGTGCATGCATACATAACGATCTGATCTTCTTCTATATTTTCAGACTCAAAATATTTGTCCATTTCACTAATCCAATCCAACAATTTTTCTGCATTTAATCCACCTTTGAAATTTGGAAGATCAAACTGGGGCTTTGAGTTTATCGTGGTAATAGCTTTTATGAACCTCTCCTCTCCTAGATTAAACCCTGGCTGATTTTCTTGCTCTCCTCCTATAACAGCCTGCTCTTCATCATCTTCACTGACATCCTGTATATTGGCTCCTCTTCTTTGAGCTGTCTCCTTTGCGTCCATTTGTGCTATCAGACTTTTTATTGCCTCTGCAGAATCAGGCTCCGCGCCTCTGGGTCCTCTTCCTCTTTGATCTTGTCCTTTGAATGCCATATTGGCTACTTGTAGGTCTTTTCTCAGCACAAATAAACACCAGGCTCTGATGCCAATTGATGCAGTTCAACTCACTCGGTTTTATCAAACGAAGTAAAGTTGCAGCAAAATTCAAAATCGAACATCAACACATCGAATGCCATTTGTGATAGGAAATTCCAAACTTTATTAATATTGCTAGGAGTTATTATTTACAAGTTCTGAGACAAAACTACTACTCTTCTGTTTACACTCTCTTTGTATCAGTGTCACTACACAATCTCAGAACCCCAATCTATTTCCCTCACTGTCCTATCAATCTTTAGTCTTTTCATTGGCCCACACACTAACTTCAATTTCTGTTCTTTGTTGTTATTTCCTCGTACTTAGTATACTAACCCTCTTTGTCTGCTACACACTTCTATCTTCCTCTGCTCTATTGTCGCACTTACCAGTCAATTTCACTTCATTCTCTTTACGAACACAACATTCACTTTGTCCTAGCATCAATGCAACCTGTATACGCACCTATTCTCTCAGCTCATCTTCTGGATTTCGCTATTCTCGTCACATTCCACACGGTATGTTCTGGGTTTTTATACCACCTCTTCACATTGCACTTGTATTATTCCCAAAACCCATTCTGCTCCTCTGTTTTTCACAAGTCTGACTCTGTTCATGCTTTACTGTCTTTTGGTTTCCCTTTGTTTGCAGCAGAGGAAAAGTCACTTGGTTTGCAGCCTTAATGGCTTGATTTATTGCCAAAAATGTTTCTTTTTTAAATTGCAGCATTTTTCATTACCTGAAAAACTAAAGAATTTTGTTTAGCTTTGCATACAAATTGGACAAGTGCCAAAGTATACTGAAGATGAATTTCAAACACAGACTGGAAACAAAATTAACCCAAATCTTCAACTCAATTAACTAGGAAACCTAATCATAAATTTTATGATGAAGCCGGATAGCCAGTCTATCTGGATGCTCTGGCATCACATAGTCTGTTTTGACTACCTGTGTGTTATTCATTTAAATCTTAAGCTTCTTTCATCCAATCTAGTTAACTTCATTTTGGTTCAGCTCTAAAAGCATATTGTATCTGGAAATTTTAAGTTGTAATTGTGATAAGACTTTTCTTTAGTTGAGTGGGAATTCATGTCACCAACTGTTCTTATCCTTTTGTATGCAGCGTTATGCTGAGGCCCAATGTGCTGTTATTTCACAAGATCATAAGGGTATGTTTTAGATGGAAAAATAATCTGAAAACGGTGCTCAATGTCCAAATATGAATTTTAAATACTTGATTTGCTCTGTTTTCTTTACTTCAGTCCACTGTAGATCACATCTTCTCAATTATATTTTTTTTATGACTAAATCAGGTATGTCAGAACATTTCAATAATCTTTTACAGCGCTTTCCCAACAATCTTCATATATTGCTTGAGACAGCAAAGGTACGTACATTAAACTTACATATGGAGCTTTGCACTTATTTAATGTCTACTGTTGTCCGTTCAATCTGTTTCTGTGATTGCTGAATATGGCTAGATGCCATGAAGTCAGTACAAGTTAAATGACCTGGTAACAATATACAGGATAAAAGAAAACGACTTCTTTTGATTGAATGTTTACTAAAAGTAATTATAGTAGCAGCATTCATATTTAACATATACTACCTGTTGAACAATTCAGTCAGTCAGATAGTTTTTGAGGCGTTGTAACCTCTTCTTCCAGTTGAGTGACCAGGGGATCCAGTAGGCTTTTTACACTTAACACTCTTTTTTGCATCAATGAATATTCATTTGAGAGACTCACTTGTTAGCATAAATGGTTCAATAAGGGATACACATGTATTTGTAATCTTTAGCTATAATTGAGTTTGGTAGTATCCTCTTGAGAAGAATTAGTGGCCTTTTTCTCTATTAAGTCTTTGGAAATTAATCCAGAGGTTTGCTTCTTCTTCTCAATTATCTTTGTATGTATCTATCTATCCATCCACCCATCCACTCACCCACCGATCCATACACCCACCCACCGATCCATCCATCCATCCAGCTTGCATCCATCCATCCATATTTAAAGAGTGTATGGTGCACGGTGTCCAAAAAATGTGCTCATATCTTGCCTCAACTAAAGCACCTGCAACCCTACAATTTTTGCATTGACCGTAATTACATGGACCACATTCTCATGACCCACCATCTCTATGGACTCAATGAGGATCTTGGAAATGAACTTTGCATGTTTGACTTCCCCTTGACAATCAATCGGCCTCAAAAACATTGCCCCTTTGGGGTATACTGTAATAACATTTATCAATGTATGGTTTTTGCAATATTTACATTCATCGGAAATAATTAGTGAAACCCGGGGACTCACACCCCCCCAAAAACCTCGAAGTACTCATCCCCAAGACGTCCCCGCACCAGGTACTTGGAGTACCCAAGTACCCCCACCTCTGTCATTCCACAACCACACCACCAGCGGGACGGGTACTTGAATTTCTATTTGAATTTTTATTTTTGAATGTTACTATTGGGTATGTACTATGTTACTATGTTGAATGTTCAATGGTTTAGGTTCGTGTTGCGATTTTGCTATGTTCAAGTATTTCAATTTGGTATGTTATACTAAAACATCATTTCATAACTAGTATTTCAAGTTCTATATATGTATAGTATACAACACACACCTTGTCCGCCGTCGTCCCCCCACCGTTCCCCTACCGTCCCGAAATTGAGGCCCTTTGACCCCCCATCCCGGAAACTCGTCCCGACGTCCCGGTGTCCCGACGTACCCAAGCACCGGTGTTACACTGGAAATAATAGAAACTCCTGATATCTCTAATTGGTTTCAGTGAGGCCTCTACAAAATTCTTCTCTTTTTGTAATAAGGTGGTACACACCTTTACATACCCAGGAGTTGTGAAACCAGGAGGTGCGCTATTGATTGCTGACACCATTTCCTGCCAATTTGGTGATCTCACTAAGTTGAATGGAAGACCATTGGCATAGATGCAACACGTAATTTATTGTTCAGCAATATCTCTTGCTTCCATTTTAAATGCCTTGTCCAATGCACCTCTTTTGCGGGTGGGAATTTCTATTTCATCTTTGTCTTCCCTAGAGGGCATATGCAAGAAGGGCTGTTTGGAGGCCGTTGCTGTATCAATGGGTAAAATCTTTGTTTTTTCTTTCCGGAAGGATAAGCACTTTGTTTTCCTCTTGCAACCAGTCAAAGTTGCATTGACATGGATATAGATACAAATATGGATACAGTTGAATAGGAGATTAATAAAAAACACATGCCATTTGGTGTAGATTTTGTTTATACTATTTTTTTTGCATGAATAAGTTTAAAAAAAAATTAAATTAAGGAAGATTTATGTCAAAGTAAAAAAAATAACATAGTTTCTAGCACGGTTGGAAAACCAAGGTTTTTTGGCATGCGTGGGTACAGTTTTCAACATATATCTGGGCTGTATTGGATACATATCCATTTCAGATACAAGGATACATGTGCTCAGGGAGGGACACAAGAGTATTTGACTACTTTGCAACTAGTTTATCAACATCTTCTTGTTCTTTTACGAGCGCTGCTATTTCTACGAGAGACAATCCCTTCTTATTTGGGCCTTCACACATTCCAATCCTTTTACTAGTAGGGCCCATACAGTGAAGTTTCACTCGAGAATATGAGCTATTTTTTTCTAAATTACACAAATTACACCTCCAAATATATCCCCCATCTAGAATTTGTGAAATCTTGGTGGTATGTCTCCATAAAGAAGATCCTTTATCAAATTTGAATCTTTGGTTTCCTTCCCCACCAACTGAACCTCGACTAGTGGACATTCTTGCAATTTATTTTTTTGCTATTATAAGAAATTACATATTTTAAAATTAGAAAAAACTAATAATTGCAAGCATACAAGTGCGTAATAAAGATACCAAAACATTATAACAAAGAGTTAAACTTGTTTCTTTTTCTAAAAGAAAATTAATTTAGAAAAAAGCTTGAATAAATTCATTGAAAGACTAAAGAATAGTGTCAAATGCTTACATTAGATGCTTAAATCTCCTTTGTGGAAGCTGTCTGGCACTCCACGAGCAATCCCCTTTGGAAAAACCACCCGCCCTTCGAAATGCCAAAATGGAGACAAAATGAGATGAGAGCAAAAGAGCAAACAAAATGATATGTTTTTAGATTGAATGCCCTCATAAAGGGATGTTTTAGGGTTTTGAGCAAAAAAATATTAAATAACAGCTCTTTTTTTTTTTTGTGTTTTTGAAGTCACAAAATGTGACTGGCATGTGGATGTGCTCGAAAGCGCTTCGGATGTGCTCAGGGTGCGCATCTTGTACACATACGGACCACATCCGGAGCACATATCTGGGCTGGAGCGCATCTAGATCCAATGCACACCAGTAGGGTGCGCATCCAGTAACTTAGATATTAGATGTAAGGGCATCTTGGCTGACAAACATCTTTTGTGTTGTGTTAGATCTGTGCTCTACATTGAACTTTTGCATTTATTATGTGTGTGGATCTTACCATTAGAGCTAGACAGGATCTTTACAAAGTTTTGTTCATGTTCTGAATTGCTGAAAATGGACTATTCAAGCCATTTGAAATTTTGTGTAATCAATATAATTTCATTAAATGAAGTGGTCCTCTTATTCCTTATTAAAGCTTTTGAGTCATGTCTATCTTAAGCCTCTGTTTAGATATAGTTTGACTAGATATGCATTCCTAAAAGACATGTTTTTAGTATTAGTTTGCTATGCAAGTTGGAGCATGTCCAGCAGGTACATTTGTGTGGTAAATTCTGAGGATTGCCATAATAATGATCCAGGCATAAAGCACTAGGTAAACCTTTGGATAAAGGCTCACATTTGCCATGGTGCTGTGTATCTCAAGGCACACAGACTGAGTCTTGAGTCCAAAAAGATGTGGGTCTATTGTTGTACAAAAACGCTCATTGATTAAGAAGAGAAAAATACACAAGTAATTTCAGAAGTCTAATGTTTTATTGTTTGCATATGTTAAGAGTTGTGGTGGATATGGCTTATATTGCAGGTGAAATTCTAGTCACTTCTAAAGCATAAATGAGTAGATGATAGTCTGATTTCAACTATATTCCTTTGAATGGCTTTCTTGTGCTGATAACATTCCTTGATGCTTGATCATATGAAGGATAATTCTATAAATGTGTTAAAGATAAAATAAATTGAGGGTTTCTTGTCCTGATACTATATTTGATGTATCAACATGGAATGTGCAGGCAGAAGTAGCTGTTGGAAAGAATGAAGAAGCCCTTCTGAACTTTGAAAAGGTATGTTGTTCTTGGTCTGTTGCTTGTTTTCTTTGTAGCTCTTGCCTACTTGTCTGATTTTAATTGTTTTTGTTTTCACAGGCTCGATCTCTTGATCCATACAATTTAAAAGGCATGGATGAGTATGCAATGCTCTTGCGGACAAGAGCAGATCCTTCTGAATTGAATAGGCTGTTGAATGACCTATTGCTCACTGATCCTAACAGGCCAGAAGTTTGGGTTGCATCAGCTGCTTACTGGGATAGACGTGATGATAAGTTTCGAGCTTTGACATATGCTGAAAAGGTGTTTTTCATTTTATTTTCCTTTGATTTGTATTGGCATTATTTCTTGATATCTATTTACGGCGTGTCATTTACTTTACCTTGCTCACTTTTCATTGGTCAGAGTGTGCGGGTTGATGAAAGACATGTACCAGGCTACATTATGAAGGTAAGCTTTCTCTCTCTTACCTTATTATTTAAAATACTGCTTCTTTCTTCTGATTCAATCTCAATGATTCATTGATTGTATACAAATCATTCCAGGGAAACCTATTATTATCATTGAATCGAGCCGAGGCAGCTGTAATGTCCTTTAGAAGAGCACACCAACTGAGGCCTGATCTTCGCTCCTATCAAGGTGAACACTACCATATTTATTATAAGTGAAATCAGAATGATTGACTGCAATGCTTAGATTTTTTAGCATAAGTAAATGATGATTCTATGGGGTTTCCTTCTGGTAATTCTTCAATGAGCCTGCATGGTGAGATAATTATGTTGTTAATATTCCATCAGTTCCTGAGATTCCTGCCTTGTCTTTGCTAGTCTTTTCTGTTTCCATTCAAATGTTTATAATCTCTCTACAAAGTTTGAGAAAAATGCTTCTGACAAGGAAACATTCATTCATCATACCTTGTTCTTCCCTGTGGGTGAACAAAATCAAAGTTTCATTGCATGCTGCTTTTGGCTCCAGCTTTGTTTTATTCATGTTCTTCTTTTGGTCAAAATGTTGATTGAACAATGGTGGCTACTAGAGATGATAGTGCATACTAGATACAAGAGTTAAATATATCTTTATTCACACTTTAAATTCTTATAGAAGAAGAACATAGATGATATCGGAGTTGATCTGACTAGATCATACTACATTCCTTGACAATGCATAATCTATTTAAATGACCCGACAGTTGTCAAGAGGAACACAACTGTCAACGAATTGGTGCTATAACTACCCAAAGCTGGTATATACTTAATATGAACAATTGATATATTCTCGGATAACCAATATTATCAAAAGATGATAATAGACGTTGTACACTGACTACCATCATCAAATCACAGGTATGGTTTTTGGATTGCTTTTGTAATTTCTTAAATACAGGATGTATTAGGTTATTAACCTATTTAGGTATGTTTTGGGGAGATTCAGCCACAAGCCCTATTTATTATTATGTTTAAGATTATGTATTAGTGGCCTCTAAATGTTTGTATTTGTCCAATCCCCATCCCTATTAATATTGTTTTTTAGATAGAATAGTTGGGGATCCATAAGGGCCTTCACCCTTGAAATACATATCACCATACGAAGAAAATAAGCTTCATGAAATAAAAGCTACCAAATACTTTATGGTGAGATGAAGTAAAGTTTTTAAAATTCTGATCATTCCCAGCTCCATTTCTCTTTAACATTCTATCAACTCAAATAAAAGGTCTTATCTTTTTTATCTTGAGGAAGCGGAAATATGCTTATATTTAGCTTTACGATGTTTTACTATTGTCCAATCTTCCTCCTTGAAAGGAGCCATAACTTTTGCCATCCCAACTTCTCCTTTATATTCATTGAAAAGAAAATCCTCTTTGTAAGAGATGTTATCAGAAACCTTAATTGCATTTGAACTTACTGATTCCTTCAAATTTTCAATTATGAGATCATGGAGTGTCTCAATACCTCCGTCCTTTGCATATCCAAACATATGCCCTTCAACAGCTCTCCATCTTGCTCCACTACATTGACATCAAAAGGAATTGCCAACTTGCCCATTTCCTTTGCTTTATCAGATTTATCCTCTTTTTTCAACCCTACGTTCTTCCACATTTCTCCAATTTCCGGAACCTTTTTTTCTTCTTGAAGGTGGAACTACCATAGTCTTGTCAACTATCTGATGTTGCAAGGATGCATTAATCCACCAAATAAGCATACACATTTTGCTTCTTTATTGCTTTTCCAAGCATGTTTCTGACAAATGGCCTATCTCATGGAGATTGGAGCATCTGAATGCTTACTTATCATAGTCCAGCGACCTCTTCTAAATAAAACTTAATATAAGTCCATTTCTAGCAAAATTTGAGCATATGTGGAATGTGAGTGTACATGAGTTTTTGAAGAAAGAAAAATAAATTTATTGAGAATATTACCAATAGCCTCCAAGGAGGATTTACGACATGAGTGTAGTAGCAGACTTAACAATTTGACACTTTTATCTATGTTACCAGATTCATCCCTGGAAGCCCAAAAGTTGGGTTCGATTTGCAGGTAATTTGGGTCCTTGTCAAATTTGCCCGAAATTCAGCCGTAGAGCCATATTCGCTCCAAATTTTGTCATCCCACCAGCGCAGAATTTGTAATGAATTTGATGCCTAGCGGCAAAACCCAGGCTGAATTTGGGCTAAAAACAATTTTTCTAACTTTTGTAAAGTGTCGTTTATGCCTAATCTGGTCTATTCAACCCTCCAACCCTAAAAGTGATCACTTAAAAGGCCAAAATGGATGTTTTGTATGTCATTTGTGCATTTGTGAATGAAAAAACACACTTCTTGCCTCCACTACTAAACTTTCTTGTTTGGTTGCCATTGCTCAAGGAGTGTTGAAAGGTGATTGTTGCATGCTCTAAGCTTGCTTGTGAGCTATTCCTATGTGGTTGCAAATGTGGAGAACTCCTTAAAGACATTGAAGAGGAAGATTTCAACAAAAGAGGTAGGGTTTTGTTTAGTTTTTTTTTTTTTAAAGTTTGTGTTGAAAGGTGATTGTTGCATGCTCTAAGCTTGCTTGTGAGCTATTCCTACACGGTTGCAAATGTGGAGAACTTCTCAAAGATATTGAAATGAGATAAGATCTCTTGTTTTATTTTATTTTTTCATTTTGTTTTGTGGCTTTGTATGTTGTTTGTAGATTCATAGAATGGAAAGTGTTTCTAGCATCTGGAACTCCCAATTGAAAATAGACCCATGCTCTCCAGTATGGAAATATATCGAAATGGTTTAGCAAATGCTAGGTGGAGGAGGTTATGTTTGAATTTGCAGCCATTGCAAAGAGGCATATAGTAGCTATTATAGTACAGTGAAAACAAATTTGTGCTTTATCCCTCAAAAAGGCATTAAGTTTTGTACATGAAAGCCAAGAGTTGATGAGACACTACCTAAAACCCTTCTTGGAAACCATATTGTGAACAAATACATTCAAGAACAGAAACAAGAAGATGAAGCAGCTGGGAACACACATGCTCATCCTTTGCAAAACTCTAAAAGTAAAACTAAAAAAACATCTATGGCTTCAAGTTCCACTTCCAATGAACAACCCGCAGAGGGCCATCCATCCTTGTGTGTTCCTCAAGAACCGGTTACAAATAAGAGAGAAAAGGGGCCCTTGGAAATGTCATTTTAGAATAAAGTTAGAGACATTACCGAGCAAGACATAGCGAGATGCATCGATGCAAATGGATTGGCATTTAATGTTGTTTGGTCATCGTATTGGCAAAAAATGGTGAGATCAATTAATGAGGCTCCAAGGGGTTCATGGGCCTAGGTTATGAGAAGGTGCGCACCACTTTATTGGATAGAGAGGTGAACCATGTAGAGGCTTTCATGCAGCCCATCAAGGATTCATGGGTCGAAATAGGTGGTGTCCAAACTCCAAAGTATCCGGTAGATAGAAAGATGCAAGAAATCACCCTTTGGTCAATGTTATTGCAGTGTCTAGAAGAGGTGCAATATTTTAAAGAGCTGTGGATTGTGAAGGGTAAGTGAAGGACAATTCATTCATTGCAAACATTCTCATTGAAGCCTTTGAGCAAGTTGTCTCTCAAAATGTTGTTTAGGTAATAACCGATAATGCCAAAAATTGTAGGGCTTGTAGGTTATTGGTTGAGGAGTGCTTCAAACACATTTTTTGGACACCTTGTGCTGTCCACTCGTGCAACCTAATGCTGCAAAAAATTGGCAATAAAATTGAGTGGATCAAAAAAATGTACAAAGATGTCCAGGAGATCCAAATGTTTGTCACAAACCACCATATGACGCAAGCCATATTTAGACAATTCTTGAGATTGGAGCTCTTGAAGGTAAGTTAAATTATTTAAAATTTAAATATGTTTTAGACTTTAGTTTAGTAAACATTCTATGTTTTTAAATTTAAATTTAAGTTTTGATTTTAATTTATTATTGTTTTGATTTTGAAGTAGGTTGCTGAGACCTGTTTTGACTCAAACATTATTGTTTTTGGACACCTTGTGAAGGTTAAAGAGGCTTTGTCTAGAATGGTAATCAGTGCTAATTGGAGCATATAGAGACAATCTAGTAGTACAAGGGAAGCTTCTATTTAAGGCAATGATACTAGATGACTCTTGGTGGGATCGTGCTGAGTACCTCCTGATATTCATTGAGGCTATATTGAGCATGATCTGATACACTGACATGGATAAGCCTTGCTTGGGTGAGGTACATGATGACATAGACTTCATGATTGAGGATATTAAAAAGATCATAAATGAGAAAGAGCAAGATCATGAAGAAACATTCTTCAAGGAACTACAGAAAATCATGGTGGAGAGATGGAACAAAATGACGACCACATGATTTTGCATAGAAAACATATTTTGAGAAGCCTCTACCATGAATTTGTTAAAGCCCATCGTAGATGTATCAAGCAGAGGCGTTGTCACATTTGACAAACTAGGATTTGTCGAGTAAGAATCAAACACATTCGCTAGGTTGCCGTGAAGACTTTTAGGGAGATTTAGTGGCTGATGAAGACATAGTATTCACACTTGGATTTATAGGTGCGACATAGACTGTAGAGAAGGAATCCACATCAATGTCTAGAGGAGACATAGGAATATCTATAGACAAAATAGATGCCTGAGATTGTAGAACAAGGGTGGCAGCTTTTGTAACCACTGCGGGAAGAATTTCTGGAACATTTTCTCCTTGGGGTTCTTCCTCAGTTTGAACAATCTCTATCTACTCATGTTGGTTTCCTTTTCCCTTTTCTAGTTTCTCCTCAAGAGATGCATTCACAGGCCTTTATACCTTGAGTTTAAATGTGGTTCCAGAGGAAGTGGCACCATCTTTAGTACTTGCCCTGATTTCAACCTTGCGCCCAGCTGGCCCTACTGTATCACTACTTGACCCAACTTTAAGCTTTATTGTTTTAACACCCTTACTCTTTAACCAAGCATTGGTGTTGGCCAAAATAGACTGAAATCTGTCATGAACTAACATGCTCCCTATGTGAACATTGGACGGGTAGAATGGGAATGCTGCAATTCTTTGTTCAATGAACTTTGGATCAAGAATCCCTTCGTTATTCGCCATCCCCTCTGGAAATCTAGTCAAGTTGAGGTCTATGACTTGCTCCATGGTGAGTCTACTGTGATTCGTCCACCTGATGTCATTTTTTACGCGAAGATCAATCTAAATATCTTCAAGGCGATGAACATGGGTGAAAGATCTTTTGATTTTATCTCATCCCTCTATAATTAAAATCACTCCTTGCCTAAAACTTTTTCAGTTTGATCTCCTGCAACTTTGTTTCCATGGCCTTGGCCATTATTGAAGTTATCAAGGAGTACATTCCAATCTGCAGGGGCTTGTGGGTAGAGATGTTAATCCTTGACTTATGTTGGGCTGATTGGTACACATGAATGAACATCAGTTGCCTTACCAATTGGCCTCCTTAAGGAAAAATATTATATCCAAGCCGGCCTCTTGTGGAGGCAATCCAATTGCATAAATAAGGCAGTTCGAACCTTGGGGAGAACACATCAAAAAAACATAACATGAGTTCTCTCCTTGTGGATTCGACAAGCAGTTTCAAGACAACGAATTGGAGCAGCAGCATGAGCAGTAGGAAATTCATGAAGAGTGCAAATTATAACTAGGCCAGAGATCTTGCAGCCCTAGAGGAGTGAACTAGGGCAGAGATCTTGGAGCCCTAGAGGAGAGAACTAGGGCAGAGATTTTACAGCCTTGAAGGAGCGAACTAAGGTAGAGATATCATGCAGCTCTAGAGGAGCGAACTAGGGTAGTATTGTGCAGACCTGATGAAGGATGCTCCCCTTAATACCACAAACACATAACAGAAATAGAGAAACAACAACAATATGCAACAACAGAAAATTGGTTTCTTATTATCTCCACAAATGTGGAATTACAAACTTTCAAAATTACAATATGCAAAGCTACATGGGCATTCCCTTACAATATTCTGTAGGACAAAGCCTCGAATCAATACCCAGATCTACTACCCAGAATTGTCCCGAACTGCCCAAGACAACACTACAACCTTCCTTATATAGGCAATTTTCCACCGCCTGGGAAGGTTCCAGAATTTTTAGCCAACAAGGCCGACCAAACTTAGAATTATTTTATTTTTTTCATTTTATTACATCAAAGTCGGTTCAAAATAACTTTTGAAACCCAAACAGGATTTTGAAGGAAAATCATTTTCTGCCATTTTAGGTGACCCAACTTCCGGAGACCATAAGTCATCACCCGTTGACCTGATTGACTATTATAACCCCATTTCGGAAAGGGCACGAGGAGCTCTACAACATTTCAATCAAGCAAGCTTCATTCAGCCGAAAATTCGACCTCATCCGGGGCCTCTAAAGCCTTCAAAATTGAGTTCAAAGTTTCTGTACCCTGTTTCCAAAACCGAAAAGTTTCAATATCTTCAAAACCAGACTTGATCTAGCAATGAAACTTTACAGGCAGGCTGATATGACTAAGATGAACCTCCAACTGTGAAATCAGAACATTCTGAGATTGTATGACCAACTTACTAAAAATAGAAAGTTTCCATAAATAGTAGCTCTACACTAGATAGCCCTTATTGAAAAGAAACTAGAAATATTTTTGAGTGATGCAAGATTGCTCTTACACCCAGGATGCTCCTGCATCAGACACCCAGGGTAATTTGAGAAGTGACCTTGTCACGACTTAGGTGTGAAGAGGGAAACCAAGACGGTTAACCTCCTGCTTTGTCAGCCATGATGAATCTTCAATAGGTCGTCCTTTCCATTTGATCATATATTCTTCATATGTCCTATTCCTTGTGCTTCTGCCAACACGACTGTCTAGTATATCCTCAATCTCCTTAGTATCTGAACTAGTTGTTGGAATACTCCACTGTGCTGTTGTGATCTCATCTTCAACACCTCCTTCATGATACTCTGTCAAATTTGAAATGTTAAACACTGGTGAAATATTTAGCTCAGTAGGCAATTCTACCTCATATGCATTTCCTGAATCATGCTTCTTCAGTATCTTACATGACCCAAACTTCTTCATTTTCAACTTGTTATATGTACCAACCGGAAATCTTTCCTTCCGCAAATGAACCATGACTTCATCTCCAACCCGAAATTTTTTATGCCTCCTTTTCTCATCTGCCTTAGCCTTATACTACACATTTATCTTGGTAATATGCTTCCTCACCTCCTCATGGATGTTCTTCAAATGTTCTGCAAAATCTTCAGCTTCAGCACTACTTATTTCTCCTTTATCTATCTTCCTCAACTCAAATGCATTTCTAGGACTACTTCCATGATGTGATGAATTAAACTTCAAATCTGTCTTCAACTCTTCACTTTCTGCTAGTGTCATTCTGTGTGATGCCTTATTTGGCAAATTGGCTCCTAGAACCAAGTCCATCTGATCACTGATCTTTCTTACCGGTGATAATCCATCAGACACATTATCAAATACAATATCCTGAAACTCGTTCAATAATTTTGCCACTTCTACAGGTACATCTTCTACTTCCTCTTTCCCAGCCTTTGGAATTAAGGTAAAACACATATGCTCATGCCTCATACCATCTGAGAAATTTCCTCTATCAACAAAAGCTATTCTTGCATTACCACATACTTTTTCTTCTGTTTCCTTCAATGGTTTTAGCTTATGTTGCACTCCATCCTTTGTCAGGGAATAGGTATTCGCACGACCATCATGTACAACACATCTATCAAACTGCCACGACCTACCCAACAACATGTGACATGCATCCATAGATATGATATCACATAGTATCTCATCATTGTACCTGCCGATCTTGAACTTCACTAGGCACTGTTCACTAACCATGACCTTGTGGTCATCCCGCACCCAGGCAACTCGATATGGATGTGGATGTTTCTGTCTCTTGAGCTTCAACTTTGTCACCATTTCTTCTGACACCAAATTATCAGTATTGCCACTATCAATAATCATATCACAACACTTACCCTCACACTTGCACCTGGTGCGAAATAGGCTCCTCCTTTGCTCAGGTTTATTTTCACCACTCAGCAGGACTCTTTTGTTGATCATCGTTTCTCCTCTTTCATCATATTCAGAATTTGATGATCTGGCATCTTCATGTACATGTGCAACTCTAGCCTGGCCTTCATTCCTCCAATCTGTCCTTCCTTGGCGTTGAGGACATTCAAATGCCCTATGACCTTCTCCATAGTGAAAACATGTTCCACGGAAGCCACCTCTTCCGGATCCTTGTCCTCTTCTTCCTCTCTGATCTTTATTATAATGATCATGGAAATGATTGGATTTATCTCCTCTCTGATTTTGACTGTTATTGGCCTCATCCCACTTTTTCGGATCTTCATTTCGATCTCCATATGACCGTCCACCAGATCTTCCATCACGACTTCTTCCGCTTTGTCTGCTTTCAAACTTTTTGTTCAGCTTTTCCTCTACTTTTAGGGCAAACTGGTATGCCTCTTCAATACTGTTCATTCGAACTAGATTCAACTCCTCTTGAATGCTCGGTCTCAACCCATTAAGGTAACGGGCAACTTTCTCCTTATCAGCTTCCGCATGTCCTGTTCTGATGAGGATTCGATAGAACTCCTTTGTATACTCCTGAACAGATTTTCCTGCTTGCTTCAAACTTTGCATTTTTCTCAGTAGGTCAAGCTCATAATCAACGGGAATGAACTGTCGCTTCAATTTATCCACCATCCGATCCCATCTTGTGATTTTATCTTTCCCTCTTCTATTTCGCTCCAATTGAATCTCTTGCCACCAGATCTTCGCATGACCTTTCAGTCTGGCCTTCGCAAACTTGACCCGATCAGGATCCTCAATATGTTCATACTCAAAATATTTTTCACATTCATTGATCCAGTCGATCAATTCCTCTGGGTTAAGATTCCCTGAAAATGTAGGAACCTCGATCTTAGGTCTTTTCCCGATCTTGGAAATGGCCCTGAAAAGCCTTTCTTCCTCTTAATTCAAAACTTCGACTTCTCCTTTTTGATCTTCTTCTTCGGCTTCATCCTCGCTTTCGTCTCTGACATTAAGATTCATTCCTCTGTGAATCTCCTCTTGCAATGCTCGCACTTGTCTCTGCAGTTCCCTAACCTCAGGTGTTACAACACCAGCTCTTCCACCACGTTCCCTTCGTGGAGGCATTTTCACGTTTCTCGCTGAAACCCTAACCACGGTCCTAGTGCAAACTGCCTCACAATCGGCGATCTATTTACATAGAAACCCTAACCCACGGTCCTGGTGCAAACTGCCTCACAATCGGCGATCTGTTTACACACTCAGGAACTCCCGCTCTGATACCACTGATGAAGGGCCAACCACCCCTATCAACTCATAACCAAAAACATAACAACATGGAGACAAAAAGAAGACAAAATGCTTTACAAAGCATACTTTAATACTTGAAAATAATTACAACTTGAGAGATGTTACAACATGAGAGCTTCCTCCAAATATGAGATCTACAACATGAGAGATCTTACATCCTCTAAGCTTACAACCCAAGAGCTTACAACTTAAGAGCTTCTTTCTGATGAAGGGCCAACCACCCCTACCAACTCATAACTGAATACATAACAACATGGAGACAAAGAGAAGACAAAATGCTTTACAAAGCATAGTTTAATATTTGAAAATAATTACAACTTGAGAGATCTTACAACATGAGAGCTTCCTCCAAATATGAGATCTACAACATGAGAGATTTTACATCCTCCAAGCTTACAATCCAAGAGCTTACAACTTAAGAGCTTCTTCCCCAATACAAGATCCTACCACTTGAGAGCTTCTTCTCCAATAGGAGATTCTACAACTTGAGCACTTCTTCTCCAATAGGAGATTCTACAACTTGAGAGCTTGTTTATGAATGCTCCTATGCCTTCTTTATATAGGTATTTACCACCCAAGATATTACAACACCACCAATGTGAGATAAACGATAGATACAACTATCTTGATACAAATATTAAATGCAAGAACTTTCTACAAATTTCTAAAATGCCACCTACACACCTCGATAAATGAATTTTTATTTTTTTTTCTCTTCCACCTATGCATCTTGGTAAATGAAGTAGCCAATGTTGATATTTTATTTTTTTCTTCTTTTCCAATACCTTTTTGGAACAAGTATCCGCTATTGATAATACTCCTCTACAATCAACTTCGTCCAAGTGTAACTCTCTTTCTCCTCCAATCTTCTAGGATCTAATACACTTGTAATAAACTCTGTAATACCATAAAAATCTTCTTTCGCACACCAAACATCATTGCAAGGTCCTCATATAAATCATCATCATTATCTTCCAAATCCATCTCAAAGTTAGCATCCCATGATTCATAAGAATTTACCTCTTTCATATCTTCATCTATGTTTTCTTCTTTTGTGTCTTCAACAAGGTATGTAACAGCTTCTTTCCTTTGACATCCAACCAAGGTATTCCACTCTTCCTCTACCGCTGCAATATTCAATAATAAATCATCTTCATCAATTTCAGGTTCATAAATCTTTGCATCTTCATGCTCTTCCTCTTCTTTTGTACCGCTTGCATGATACTCCACTTTATCTTCTACCTTTCCTACATCCAAAGAATTCTCATCATCTCTTTGAATCGCTCTTCTCTTTTTCAGCTCCGCTTCTAATTCAGCCACTTCCTTCTTCAAATCTAATATTGCAGCTTTTGTCTCTTCTTGATATCTCTCTCTAATTTTCTCGAGTCTAGGAATTCTAAGAATCCATCCAATCACAAAAGTCATCTTCTTCTTTCTCTTCTCCATACTCATATCCTCTTAAGGAAAACTTCACCCAACCCGAGGTCTTGGTGCAAACTACTTCACAGTTGGCGATCTATCTACACACTCAGGAACTCCTGCTCTGATACCACTTGATGAAGGGTGCTTCCCTTAATACCACAAACACATAACAAAAATAGAGAAACAACAACAATATGCAACAACAGAAAATTGACTTCTTATTATCTCCACAAATGTGGAATTACAAACTTTCAGAATTACAATATGCAAAGCCACATGGGCATTCCCTTACAATATTCTGTAGGACAAAGCTTCGAATCAATACCTAGATCTACTACCCAGAACTGTCCCGAACTGCCCAAGACAACACTACAACCTTCCTTATATAGGCAATTTTCCACCGCCTGGGAAGGTTCCAGAATTTTTAGCCAACAAGGCCGACCAAACTTAGAATTATTTTATTTTTTTCATTTTATTACATCAAAGTCGGCTCAAAATAACTTTTGAAACCCAAACAGGATTTTGAAGGAAAATCATTTTCTGCCATTTTAGGTGACCCAACTTCCGGAGACCATAAGTCATCACCCGTTGACCCGATTGACTATTATAACCCCATTTTGGAAAGGGCACGAGGAGCTCTACAACATCTGAATCAAGCTAGCTTCATTCAGCCGAAAATTCGACCTCATCCGGGGCCTCTAAAGCCTTCAAAATTGAGTTCAAAGTTTCTCTACCCTGTTTCTAAAACCGAAAAGTTTCAATATCTTCAAAACCAGACTTGATCTAGCAATGAAACTTTATAGGCAGGCTGATATGACTAAGATGAACCTCCAACTGTGAAATCAGAATATTCCGAGATCGTATGACCAACTTACTAAAAATAGAAAGTTTCCATAAATAGCAGCTTTACACAAGATAGCCCTTATTGAAAAGAAACCAGAAATATTTTTGAGTGATGCAAGATTGCTCTTACACCCAGGATGCTCCTGCATCAAGACCTAGAAGAACCATATGAGGGCCAATATTGCAGCCTTAGATCTGAGAAATATGGGTCTAATAGAAGGCCAAAATCAAGGCAAATTGGCGACATATTGAAGGGCAAGATTGAAGATCTTAAGGTTCAGATTTGAAGTCTGATTTAGAGATATAATCCGGATATTATCTCTCCTTGTTCTTTGTAATTTCTTATCATATCCTGTGCTTAATTTTGTTAGTTCTCTATAGAATCATATATTCCTTGGTAGAATTTGAAATATACTAACAAACTGAACTCTCTAACTGAAATCAAGAACATTAGCAATGCTGGCAACTTAGCTTGTAGGCACGAATCTATATGTGTTTTCATTTTAAAGACTTGGTGTGTGAAGTTTCCTGCATCTTTTCAACTGAGTAGAACATGATCATGAAATATATATTTTAATATGTAGTGAGACTATTTAGAGGAAATCCTGGATGCTAACTTAATTGTGATGCCAGTATACATTTGTGTCATCCATGAGTGTGTCTCACCATCTAGGTTTTATTAGGTATGTTTCAAGCACCTTTTACTTTAAGTTCTCTATGTAAATTTGCCTTTTATTGGAAACAGGGCTGATCTTGTTGTGATTCCTTCAGTTTTCTCATAGGTTTTGTTTATAATGGTAATGAACATAGGGTCGGGACTTGACCAGTTTTGTAGATTCATTATAAGCAGTCTGATCAATGAAAAAGAAATCTAATATAATCGTGATTAAAATATGTTCTGTAATTATTATATATTGAATCCGTAAGTATGGTTTCCTTGAGCAGTTTTATCTTTAAATCATTAACTATTTTGTGCATTGAAATTGGTTCTCTAGTGCATGCATTTAGACATTCTTTTTAAATGGAATGTATGGAAACAAAGTATTACTTTTTCCTAATAGGTATATGAACATGGCGCAGTCTTCTTAGTTGGCATGACATGATTATAGGAAGGAATCACGCTGTTGAAAGAATCTAAATCTCTTATTGCCTACTGATATGAGACAGTTGTGACTAAGAATGGATGCTAGAGGATTATATCACAAGAGCCGATTGAATGAAACAATCTGTTTTAGGTGAAAATGAGAAAAAGATTTGTGATCCTTGATTTTTATATATGTTAAAGGAAGATAATCTAATATTGTCTAGTTTGGACATTTTCCTTGCCAACAAGGTACAGTAATGATCAATACCTACTATCTGGTGTCCTGATTCATATGTACTTTTGTTCTTGGATTTTGAGACTTTCTGCATAGTATGCCATTTATGATTTCCTTTTATTAATCTTGTCATGTTTTGTTCTGAAATTGTAAATATAAAATTTGAGTGATTGGGTTACAGGCCTTGTGCGTGGAAACTTAGCAATTTTAAGGCCAAAAGATGCCCTAATGGCTGCTCGTGAAGCTCTAAAGGCCATGCCTCATTCAGCAAAAACCATTACTCTAGTGGGTGATGTCTATGCTCACAATCCTGATGCCAGAGACAAGGTTAGTGCTGTCAATATGTAGTTTTTAACAATGGATTTGTGTTGACTATATGAACACACTTTAAACAGAAACAGTTTTGCCATGTTTATCCTGCCAGAAATTTGTTAGAAAAAGTTAAACAAAACAAGTTTTAGAAATAATTTAGCTGTCTCCTATTTATCTGTAAGGTATAACATTACTAAAATACAAGCAGCTAGGTTTTATGAGACATGACTGCTTGCCTTGTAAAATCTGTTGAGATTGGGATTAAGATCCAGCATCCATATCAATATGCATGGTTTCGTGGCTTTTTTGAAATACAAAGAAGTAGGTTTTATGAGACATTCCTTCTTGCACGGTTAAAACTGTGAGCCTAAGATCCAAAAAGACTTTTTAATGTTTGATATATAATTTATATAAATACAGATTGTTTCTGTAGCTTGTCGAAAATTGTGTTGGGCTTTTCAGTCTAGGAAAAACTTTCCCATAATGTTAATCATCAGGTTGACCTGATTCTTATTGAATTTCTTATTTAAGAGCATAAATTGTTACCTAAGTAGTATTGGCTAAGTATTGAGAACACAAAATAAACATCTTGGTAATTTTTTTTTGAATTCTTAGATGCTCATTTTGGAAATTGATAAATTTCATTTTACTCATAAGTAAGCAAGAATTATAAATAAGTACACCTAGAAGAGTGCAATGACCATAATTACTGACCCATAAGTACTCGTATATTCCTTTTGCTGTTCCATATGGTTTTTGGAAAACTGTTCACCTACAGCTCTTGTATCATGAGGCCAAAAAATGACCCTTTTAATCTCTTTTCTGTAGGTAGTAATTATACTGTCTTTCAAGAAATAAAATACCTGCCCTTGGGGATTGTCAAGATCATATTAACCTGCACAAGAACATGCAGAAGAGTGAGTTTATTGATAGCGTCTGTAAGGCATCTCCTCTTGTTTTGGAATACTTCATCACTTTGACCTCTCCAAATATACAGAAGAATCTTAGGGGACAAGACTTCTCAAAACTTTATGAATAACATAATCATAACTATTCAAATCATAGAAGCATTAATTGTTTGAGGAATAAATTGGCAAACCAAAAGTGTAGGATATTTCAAAAAAATCGGGAAAAATGGGCAAAAAATCAGGTTTACAAAAAAATGTAAAAAATTGAAGAAAAACAGTCAAAAACTACTTTAAAAAAAATAAAAAATTGAAGGGCAATAAAATATAGAGTACAACCCATTAAGTGTAGAAAAAAAAAGGGATTGTACAAAAGCCATTGAATTTTCTATAATGGGTTTGCCATTTCCTTGCAGCAGTAACTCTAAACCCGCACTAACTGCATTACCTAGCTTACCTTGTGGTTCTCTTTGATCATCACAATCCAATTGGAGGAACTTGAACTTTTCTGTAAGCTCTAAACTTTCCTTTACTTTTTTCTCACTGCATGAAAGCATGGAGACTTGTACTGCATATCTTGGATCTTTATGTATTACATATTCTTTCTTCTTTGATCTTCCTAAGCTAGGAGTCTTTCTGTGAATGGATGGCTGGTCTCTAATGCTGATATTCATCACCCATCTTTCCAAAATATTATTGGTCTCACAAAGCTTGTGTTGAATTGAAGTTATTGTGTATCTTTGCATCATTATGCATTTGATTACATATTTCTTCTCTTGACTACAAATTTACCCGTTCTGTGGTTTCCCCATCACTGTTCTTGGAAGCTTCATTAACCTTGTATCACTTCTACACATTAGATTGCACATTTTTCTTAACCTTTGGCAAGAACACAGGCAGTAAGGCTTCCTTTCACTGTAATTTAAGACAGTCAATAGAACTGTCCTGCATATTGCTTCTCTTTGTCATGATAACATGTATCGTTGTGCATATTTCTAAGGGTACTCTTTATGAGTATGTCTATTCATTGCCTGACATATGCTCAGATCTCTTCAAAAAGTCAATAGGAACAGTCAATCACTCTTTTCATAGGACAATCATTCACCTAGGGGACAGTATTTTGATCTTCAGTACAATCATTTGATCATTGATAAGACAGACCTTCAAAACATCAATCTTGTGAAACAGAGTATGAAAACTTTGAAAGAAGTGTGAAACCCTTATCTAGAGCAGTGTAATAAACTTTTAAGGCAGTGGATACTCTTTATGAACAAAACCATGATATCTTTGCCCCTCAAGAATCAGAGAATAGATCTTCCCTATCAATCTAAGAGAATTGTCTATATCTTTCAAAAATATGACTAATCAAATGCAATAAACACAAAAGACAGCCTCTTAACTGTTCTTTGATCTCACCAATGCTCTAAAGAAATTCTAGAACCATTCTAACATTGAAAGACATCTCATATTTCATGTGACTTTCATCTCACAAATCTTGAATAAAGACATTGTTAAATACCAATGTAGGGTAGGGTTTTATGAATATGCATGGAACCCTACCTCTATTGCAATCCCTTTCTTGACCATCATGTTGAATTCCCCTTGAAATCTGCATCTTCTTTGTGAAAACTGTTGGCAAGTGATGTTTTGGAGCACTAGGGATCACTTGAGGGTTGTCATTTATGGAAACACTTATGTTGGAGTGATCACATGTTGAGAAGTTTGCCACTGGAGTCTCAGTCATGAAAATGACTAAGTCAAGAATCAGGATAGTAGGGAACAGTGCTACAGTTTAGGTCATCGATGAAGATATGCAAGGTATTATGGTTTGCCAAGTTAATTGAAGGTATTTAAGGATGTATACAAGCTTCAATTAAGAGCGCATGAGTTTTGGTTATCAAATTAGTGAGATACAGTGTTCGGAAGGTATGCGAAGACAACAAATCAGTATAATAGGGTATATGAACAGTTGCGAAGATCAAGGACAGTATAGTGAATATGCTAACGTGCTAAGTCAGGTGAATGATGTATATTGCCGACTCCTTTATAATATAAGATTGCGGACTCCACAATTATCATTTGTATAAGTTTTGTATTGTATTAATGAAGCCGACTTAATGGCAGATTTTGTATAAGTATAGAGTACTTTTGTAAAAGCGAAGTATGGATATGATTGTGATGACAAAGCAAGATTGCGAATTTGAGATGCGAGATCAGTAAGAGATAGAGTTATAACTGAAACTATCTAAGCAAGATAAGTGCTTGTATTGTTCACATTTTGGAGAAATCTTTTTGATAGTTTTTGATTGTAAGAAGAGTGTGCTCACCACCTTTAACCAGGTGTTCTACACACCCCTAGCAGGGTTTTTGTAATCCTTTAACAAGGAAATGTACTATGTAATCATTAGCTCCTAACAGGGCTAGATCTCCTAACATGGATACAATATTTTAGTGCATAGTTGTGGGTATCATCCCCACTGGGGTTTTTCCCTTAACAAGGTTTCCTCGAGAACAAATCATGGTGTCATGAATTATGTGTTGTGCTTATATGTTCTTTTCATTTTAGCATTGTTTTGCTTTATCTATAATTGGTTGAAGTTCAAGTTAAAATTCAGTAATACTGATTCACTCCCCCTCTCAGTATTACCTAATCTTAACAATTGGTATCAGAGTTGTTGGCCCTTGGAGAGAAAGCCTAACAGCTTAAGGGAGATGAGAATGGATTCGGAAAGCTTGCAAAAGAACTTTGAAGTAGCACTTGAAGATCTGGTCAAAGAGAAAGTTGAGAATGGTATACTAAAATTCAAATTGAAAAGAGTAGAAGGTTTCATCAGGAAACTAAAAGAACAACTGGAAGCTTCAAGAAGTCAAAAACAAAACCTTATGGACAAAATCCAAGAAGATTCAGACAATGATACATCAGATCAAGTAAAAAGGCTAGAGCAAGAAAAAGAGGAGATCAATCTTTTGATGATAAAAGAGATTCAACATGAAAAGGATGCTACGAACAAAGTTGAAGAATCACTGAAAGTAGCAAATGAGCAGATGGGACTAATGAAGACTGAACTTGATCACTACAATGATAAATATTAGGAAGTGGAGAAATATAATCAGATCATTAAAGGTGAACTCACTGAAGCCAAATTACACATGAGTACTGACAAGATTGATGAACAAAGAGCAAGACAAAAGGGTAAAGGAGATATGACTGGAGTTGGATTCAATGAAGCAGAAAGTTGTAAAACCAATAAAGAAGCAAGTGAAGCAAAGACTAAAGAAAGACCTACCCATGAAGAAACACATGCAACAAAGACTGAAAAACCTATTTTTGAGAGACCTAGAGATCGGACCAGACCTTTCAGAGGTAGATGCTTTGAATGCAACAAAGTTGGCCACATGAAAAGAGATTGCAGAAGTAGAGGTAACTTTAAGCCCTTTACTAGCTAGTGGTTTAACTATTATGAATATGGACACAAGAAAGCAGATTGTAGAAAACCGGATTACTCTAGGTATAAACAAGATTATGTCAGAGAAGAAACAACAGCTTAAATGACATGTCAAAAATGCAATAACTTTGGGCATACAACGAGGTATTGTAAGTTGCAGACTAATCAAGATAGAAGGAGACCTCCTACTTGTTACAAATGTAACAACCTAGGACACAATGAAGTTTTGCAGATATAATGCAGAGGACAACAGAAGAGGACCAAGAAGATCTAGTGAACCAAGAGGACCACCTCCTGTGGTTATAAGAAAGAATGTTGGTGACAGTGGTAAGAGTCTTAGTGAGTACATGAATGAGTTTGAGGATCATTTCAAGAAATTAGAAAGCAAAGAGGATGATCAGATATGGAAGGTGAAAGTTTTAAACAAAGCAGTGGTTCAAGGAGAGACAGTAGATGATACTATGTCTTCGCATGATGAGTTCTTTGAGGCATTGACCTAAAGGGCCGCATGGCCTTATGGGGAGCATTGGATGCATAAAGCAGAAAATATCCAGCCCCTGTATATATGGAGTAAGCTCATGTGAGCTTAGGTAGGATGTGTACAGACATTGAGGAGTCTGTGGATGAAAGCGGAGCACCTGGAAATTCATCTTTTGTGTTCGCGAGTTTTGTATGGATTGGACGGTGTGCAAAGTTGACCTACCTATGTTTAATGCACATACTCAACTTGCGATGGATAAAAGGACTTAAAAGACCTCAAATCTACACCATTTGTTGATCAACGTTTAAGGAGAGAAGAGTTGAGAAAATTATTAGTCATCTAGCAGAGTGATTGCGTGATCGCATAAAGCAAAGCACCGGATTCAATCATGTTCAAGGTATTTAGACCTATTCTCATAGAGAAGTCATGATGGATGCACCAATAATTTATGATGTTGTAGATAGACCTAGGTATAAGTTCAAGAGGCATCTATTTAAATCTTGTGAGGATGATCCGAAAGGAGCATTTTCACAAACCCCCATAGGTGTGGTACACGTAGAAGACATTAGGGCATACATACACTGCAAGTATGAAATCATTGGAGAAGTTAACATTTATAGTGAAATGGATAGTATGATAGAAGCTGATGGATCCATGGTAGAAGAATTCAAACACCTACAAGATCAATCAATCATCAAGTTAACCCTACTCACTGAATTCACAGAAGTTGAATGGTTTAAGATCATTCTTAGCAGATTTCATGATCAGTTTTTGTGTATTGGTAAACAACCTGTGAAAATATGTGCACAATTGATTCATGAGATCACAGGCCTTGACAATGAAGGAGCCCTACCTGTATTATAAATGAACTTAAGGAAACTGGCAGAAACCTTAACCCATTCCAAGTGGGACAAGAGGGCGATGACAGTTAATGACATCTTTCAGCAAGATGTTAGGTTGATTGCAATGTTGTTGGGTTATAAGCTGTTTCATAGCAGTAGACCAAACTTTGTATTAGCTGGTGTTGTCATGATGACCTACACTGTACCAACCCCCCGTGCAAATGATGGAGTAGTTCCCTTTGCTAACACACAACTCTCTAATAAATCCACCACTGCCACACAACAACTATCAATAATTTGTTCTGCATCATCTAACAACGTGCTGACCGCTGGAGAATCTAATACAACAAGAGGCTCTCTACAACTCTCAACCAAAGTACTCATCCCAATTGAGCTATTGCACCCAAATTTGTAATGGATGTACCTACATCCTCACTACAACCTGTGAATATCAACTCATCACTAACAACCACTGTAGGAAGCTGAAGTGAATCTATAGCTAGTGAAGGTTGTACTCGGATCAATTCCACGGTAACATCATCTAACTGTAACTGGGACTGCTGAAGAGCCAACTAAGTGCTCTCCAATATCTTTGTAGTCACCTCAAGCTCATGAGTGAGTTCAACTAGCTCTTCTTCCTTTCCCATCAATGCATGATAACAAGTGCAACCGCACTGAAGAAGGTAATCCTTGTCAGCTAATAACTGTTGATGTTTATAGCTTCGATCAGGATAAAATGATCATAATATTATGAGAAAATAAATATGCAATATATTAATATATATTATGATGGACATTATTATTATATTAATATACATACTTATAATATTAGAGTAAATAGATATCATTAATGTTCAACCTTACTAATACCATTTTGTATTGGTTATGTTTAACAATATGAAATAGTATTATTCTACATTATGTATATGCATATTAATATATATAATGTTAATGTCATTAATATTATATATATTAATATTGTTAAAGTATTGTTTGTTCGAGTTTAATAATCGACAAGACAATCATGATATATATATATATATATATATATATATATATATATACCATATAATAATTGAATATGTAACGATTTAATTGTCATTGAATTGACTGAATGGTCGAACATGATTATGGGCAATATATGTGAAGGAAGTCACGGAGCGTGACTGGTATATACTAATAGTCACGATACTATCGGACTGTTTGTATATGACAGTCACGATAGTATCGTGATTGTCTGATTTCATTAACCATGTCGTCTATTGCTATGCGATCAAATTACGGTGTGCATAAAACGGTAATCATAAGTTAGGCAATTTGTTAATAGGAACAGTCATGACTTGTCATATGATGAGCCATGACTTTTCATATTCATATCCTTTAGATTCAATATATATAGTTATTGTATTTTGTAGAATCAATCAATAACCAAGGCAATTGCATTCTACTACATACATTCAGTTTATATCTTATCTTCTGATCTATAATTACTTAACAATAACTATAAGTAATTATATTTCATTATCATTACAGCTTCTCGTAGTGAATGGATCTCTACAAGGGAAAGGCCACTATCACCGTGCTCATCCAACATAGGAGTACCCCTACCACATATGGCTAACATCTGACGGGCAGCATCATAGTGCTCAATAGTTGTAGCAATCTGACTATCACTCACCTTCAATTGCCCGATCAAATGATGTTTTTGAACTCCCCAACTCCCATGTAAGCTCTTTGACCCACAACCCACACTGTGATAGGAAGTTGTATCCTCAATGCTCATCTCATGATCAACAACATCATGTGTGCTATCATCTCCGCACACATCAACAACTGAGGTACTATTGTTAGGCACTTCAACAAATGGCATGTCTGGTAAAGTGGAAGCTGCCGCTACAACAGTCTCCTCACACACTCCTTCCAATGTAACTGTAAGTCCCTTTGAAGAACAATCTTGGGACCTATTACCAACAAATAAAATTTTGGAATCATTTTCTAAAGTCTGATATGAAAAATCAGACTCATTGAAGCATGAGTCATACTCATAAATTACATCAGTAGTACCCAAATCATGAGTACTAACATCATCCACCTGTAAAACCTTTGCTATCTCATGTGGATGCAAACATAATTCAGTGCTGTCATAAAAATCAGAATTATTAGTACTCATATTTTCTATGCAATCCTCAAAAGTGACACTCCCATCTTGCGAGTCAAGACTCAAGGAGACACCCACTACATTTTCCGCACTGGCCCTGTCATCAACAACATCATTATGCTCAAACAAGGGACTGCTGTCATGAAAATCAGAATTGTTATCATGGCTGATAACAACTTCTGGATCGTTGAAAGTACTAACATTCTCCTCAAAACTCACCTTTTGATCTTGGACATCTATTAGAGTTTCATAAGGATGAACAACATCACAAGAAATTTTATCTTCATGTGGCTGATTGAATGCAACTGGTTTGTCTTCGAACATCACCAACTCCTCCCCAGTCTGGAAGTCATCATGAAGTGTTTTGTGCCCAACATCTCCCTTAATGTAAGCCTGATTTTTAATCTCCAATGGATCAGCTACATGCCGATCACTAGTTGCTGAAAGTTCATTGTAAAGATTTCTTGATGTCCCACCTGTAGAGACCTCTTGTTTCTCTTCCTTTTTGTTTTGTGATGTAGACCCCTTAAAAATTGATGTCATATGTCGTACTAAACTGTCCATGGTAGCCGGGTTTGAAAGCAATTCATCTATTCTTTTTTGATTTTGCTTAATCTTCTCCAAGTTTTTCATTATGGCATTTGTTTGCTTCTTGGAAATAATCATACTATGCAACTGATTTTCCTGTTTAATTGATTTCTTGGACTTTTCCATAACTGAGACAACTGCAAGAGTGTTGGACACTCAATCAAATGTGTGAGCTCAATGATTTTTTTAAAATCAAACCCCAAAAATTTGTATTGCTTGAAAATGGTATGCAGTTGAAAAAGCTGACATGCAACTGAAAAATCTGACGTGCAACCTCACAGGATGGCAGGAAACTGCTCTGATACCACTGTAAGAACCCCAAATCGGTCCTTAACTGCTATAGATGTTTATCTCAATTTGTTGTTTAAAAGTTTACAATTTTTTTGGATTTTCAAGGGTTTTAGAAATAAAAAGCAAATATGCAATAATCTGAAATTCTGAATCTATTCAATTAACTGCTGCAACTTCTATTTATTTTCCAAATGAAATACAAAAGGGAATCAAGACAATCCTTTATTGGAAAATGATTAACAAAGGGAACTACAAAATGCATAAAAAAAACTTGGGAGAATACACCAGCTACTGTACGAACTTATTTAATTCAAATCTACAATGTTGTGGCTGTAAATCTAAAAGAGAATAATGGCTGTGACTTATTCCTCCATAAAGCTGCAATTAAATACTATCTTCTTCTTGCTGATGAAACTAATACTGCTGAAGCACAAATAGAGTCTTTGGATGAAACTCTCTGAAATTCTAAATTCACTGGACATTTCACCAGCTCAAATGGATACACATAGAAGAACTACGTTCTTCAATGGCAAAGCTGAAACCCTTCTCAGAGCTTGAAATCACAATGATCAATTTGCAAAATAACAATGGATGCCTTCTTTCCCCAGCAAGCATAAATAGGCTTTCCAACCCTAAATTACAATTCCTTGAAAAACTGCGATTTCTTTCTTTAAGGCATTAAAAATATAATCATTAAATAAATTTAATGATTTAGACTTAAGAAAACATGTCAATAAATTAATACATTAATTTGGCCCCCTTCATGATACTTAGACCCATCACTTAAGTGATTTAATATAAAGTCAATTTACAACTTAATATCAAATCCTTTGCCATTTAATTAATATATAACCACTGAAAATTGAATAACTCCCTAAAAAATGAGAATCTGGCTTAACTGTATAGAATTGGAGTTGGCATAATAATTTCCCATGTGATCAAATAATATTTCTAAAAATAGCAGGGGTCCATCTCTATGGCTCAAAAATAAACCCAAATATAGAAACCTTTGCTAAAAATAGCAAAATCCATATAACTGAGCCAAAAACAATATCTTAAGCCAATTGAAAACACTGAACTCTGCCACTACTGAACCATCTGAAAACCATACCTTCACTGTGCCTGAAAAAGACCCCCCATCCATGGCTACTAGCCTACGAAGGTCCACTGATAGGCTAATCACTTACTAGCATGATGTCGCTAGCTAGAAGGGGACATCACAGTAAGCTACTCCCCTCACCAGTTATCTTTCAAGAGAAGGATGAAGCTGAGAACCTTGTTACAGTATTGGTGCAGAGCACCTCATGAAACCAAGGGGTCATTTCATTGACCTTGATTCAAAATTGGACAACAAGAATTACAAAGACCTTAAAGAATTACAAAGGCCATTAGTGCCTTTATGTTATGTTTTGTCAATGATTGTCATGTCAAGGCAAAGTGCCCTACAAGGGTCACTATGTAATAGACTTAGGGTCATATGGTTTTAAAAAGATGGATAAAGAGTTGGGAAAGTTGTTAAAGGCCATGAAAAGGCCATAAAATAGAGGTGAAGGCCTCATTAGGTCTAGTGGTCGAATTGGCAACTTAGTTGTCAATTTTGACAACATTGTTTTTTTCACATCTTTTAGCAAATTTCAAGATTAGGGAGTTAGTTAGGGTTTTTGGAGTGGAAAGAAAAGAAGACTTTTTAGGTGAGATAGGAGGAGAGAGTGAGGGAGCTCTCAAGCATGAGAGGAGAGAAGAAGTCATGAAGTTTTATTTTTGGTTGGTGTTTTAGTTTTGGATCTCTGTATGGCTGTAACAGAGACTGTGTAAACAACAAGCATTTCCAATATAAAGTTTTGCATTGTTGATTGTGGATAGCTTTCGTTTTGTGGTTTCCAGAAGTGATTGAATGCATCTTTATTTTACTTTATTATCTGTATCATGAATTCTTTTTCATGTCTTGGCATCTGGACTTGACTGTCTATACTATGATAGTAGGGTTCAATCTTGCAGATTTCTTGTTCTGCCCAGAAAAATACAGTCTCGGTGTGGAGATGAGAACTCGTAACTTAACCGTTGGATTTGTCTTAGATTTGGATATGTTTTAAAGGGCCTAGTTATTAACATCTCCACCGGAGAGATTTGTAGGTTAATGCCTAAAACAAAAGTTGTGAGCAACAAAAAACTCAGTCAGTGAGTAATGTCTTGACAATGCATATAAAAGAAGCCATGGGTATAGCAGCAAGGATTCTAGCCATGCAAGCATGATATGTTGTCTTTGATTCCATCAAGATAGATGTAATATGATATGATTTACCCTATGGGAAGTTCTGGAAGTGACCGGAAGGCACTAAACAAGAAAGCCCTAGCTTAGAGGCCCTTAAAGTGAGGGTTTATTGCATGGAAGGCTTAAGCAATTGGGAAGCCCAAATAAATTTCAGAATCCTCTATTTTGGATCCTTACCTAAGACTGTTTCATAGTCTTGAGCTTTGGAAGTGAGCAGGGATAGGAGCTCCTTTGTAAATGAGCCCATTTAGGCCTAGGGAAGCAATGAGACCAGTCATTATTTGGATGGGATGACTCAAATGACCTATACCCAATTTTGATATATGTTTTAAAACTCCCAAAAGGGTATCTAAAAACCTAATTTATTTAGCAAGTTGTTTCAAAAGTTAAGGAGTTAAGCTTGAAAAACTCACTGGTGAAGGCTAGTAGGATTTAAGCCTAGAATGAAGGAAATGGAAGCAGCTACAAAAACCTTGCCATCAAAGTTATCAGAACTTGGTATGGAGATATTCTAAGTATGAAAAGGCCTTTAGGAGATTTGGAAACGAAGGATAAGGCTTATGTTCAAGTTTTAGCATCTCAATGGTGTGGAGCCTAGTGGGAATGAGTCTTGGAGAAGACTAAGTGTGTGACCTTAGTTGGTCTTGGGATTGGATATGATCTTGGGTTTGATCCAGGAGTGTAGAAGGTTTGAGGGACCTTAGACAACAACATTTGTGTTGAAGCCTATTCGGAGAAACCAAATAGAAGTCTTCCACTTTCCTCTGCATCAAGTATTAAATAGCTTTGATAATCATTTTGATTCATTGCTAAAGACTGCAGAAGACAAGGTTGAGAAGAACTTTTTGGAAAAGAAGTTGAGAGAAGTTTGCAAGTCCATTTCATGGGACTTAAACATTCTCAAGGCTACTACTCTTAAGGCCAAGAGTTGTGTAGCACAAGGTAGAAAAATATATAGCTACTGCATAAATCCTTACAGACATATAAAGAACATTGAGGAGATCATAGCCAAGGATAGGGCTACCCTTGATAGTCTTATGGACAGTTGTGAATCATCTTCACAAACTGTGGGAGATATGAATAAAGAGACATCTAGACTATTGGATAAGATAGGGGTACTGAAAACGGAGAAAGGGAGAGTTGTAGATAGATTTGGCTTATTAAGAAGCCTACTGACCCCTTAGCTTACAATGCTTGAGTCACATCTTTTGGATATGGAAAAGATTGAAGGCTCAATGACTGTGTCTACACTTACAAAGCTTAAGGCAGCAAAGACAACACCATATGCATTGAATGGATTAATCCATGTCAGCGAGCTTCTAATAAATTCATGGGCTGAGGAAGTGAAGACCTTGGAAAACTCTTTCCAAGATGTCTTAAATCTGGTGAGAAAGCACTAAATCTTGTGTTTAAGTTTTGCAATTTTGAATGTACCTTTGCCATTGATGTCAAAGGGAGAGGAAGAGAAAGAAAAATGAGGAAGAGAAAGAAATATGAGAGAGTAATATGTAGAAGAAGAAAATAGCAAAGAAAATAAAAGATGTGTAAAACCAAAAAAAAGTAGAAAAGAGAAAAAGAAAAGAAGAGAGTTGTATTGTGACACTTAGTCATTTTTCTAAGTGTTGCCATCAATGCCAAAGGGAGAGATTGTTGGTAAGTGATGTTTTGGAGCACTAGGGATCACTTGAGGGTTGTCATTTATGGCAACATTTATGTTGGAGTGATCACATGTTGAGAAGTTTGCCACTGGAGTCTCAGTCATGAAAATGACTAAGTCAAGAATCAGGATAGCAGGGAACAGTGCTACAGTTTTGCAAAGTTAATTGATTGCAAAGTTAATTGAAGGTATTTGAGGATGTATACATGCTTCAATTAAGAGCGCATGAGTTTTGGTTATCAGATCAGTGAGATACAGTGTTCGGAAGGTATGCGAAGACAACAAATCAGTATAACAGGGTATATGAACAGTTGCAAAGATCAAGGACAGTATAGTGAATATGGTAACGTGCTAAGTCAGGTGAATGATGTATATTGCCGACTCTTTTATAATATAAGATCGCCGACTCCACAATTATCATTTGTATAAGTTTTGTATTGTATTTATGAAGCCGACTTAATGGCAGATTCTATATAAGTATAGAGTACTTTTGTAAAAGCGAAGTATGGATATGATTGTGATGACAAAGCAAGATTGCGAATCTGAGAGCAGAGATCAGATGCGAGATCAGTAAGAGACAAAGCTATAACTGGAACTATCTAAGCAAGATAAGTGCTTGTATTGTTTACATTTTGGAGAAATCTTTTTGATAGGTTTTGATTGTAAGAGGAGTGTGCTCACCACCTTTAACTAGGTGTTCTGCACACCCCTAGCAGGGTTTTTGTAATCCTTTAACAAGGAAATGTACTATGTAATCATTAGCTCCGAACATGGCTAAATCTCCTAATAGGGATACAATATTTTAGTGCATAGTTGTGGGTATCATCTCCATCGGGATTTTTCCCTTAACAGGGTTTCCTCGAGAACAAATCACAGTGTCATGAATTATGTGTTGTGCTTATATGTTCTTTTCATTTCAACATTGTTTTGCTTTATCTATAATTGGTTGAAGTTCAAATTAAAATTCAGTAATATTGATTCACGCCCCCTCCTAGTATTACCTAATCCTAACAAAAACTATCGTATAGGATTTTTTTGGCAATTTATCACATTTTTTAATTGATCGATCACCCAAACATTTTCAAAAAAAGCATTGATAATTGTCGACCATGAAATCACGATTTTTTGGGAATAAATTGATAGCATTGGCGATTCTTGATTAATCGGGTATAATTGCGATGTTTGCTTCTATGATTCAAATAACCAAATAAGATTCTATGCCAGGAACAATCATTCTTTTGAGCTTAACCATACCAGAGATGACAAACATACTTCCTGTTAAAGAAAAGGTGTTCAAAGAACACTACTTTATTCATGTCATAGAGTCAGGGGGTATATAGATAGACACACATAGAGACCCACATCAGAAAGAATAGAAACAATGGATAGCTTCTAAAGAAGAAGTCACTTAAAACAAATTTTTTCTACAAGGTTACTCTTGATGCGAGTTTTGATGCCACTACAACATGTAGAATGAAATACTTAGTATTCCAAGATAAAACACCAAATTTCCAACTCTCTTTTGAATAAGGATGCTTATATGTCATGTCCCCATTCTGGCTGACATCATTTAGCGTGCCGGATCAGTCTATCACAGGCTCTCGTAGACTGTGGTGATGTGGAGAGAGTCGACCAACGACTATTTGGCAGTATTTTGTCCTTACAGTTGATTAGTGATTTGGGCCTACGTTTGTTATAAAGTAAAGTTATTTTATTCAGGCCCAGTGTTATAATTTTGAGTTGAGTTGCACTTTTTATTTTATAAAGTTACTTTTTATATAAAAGTGCATTATAAAGGGATTTTATAAGAATATTTTATGGATACTTCTAGAAGTTTTAGTGACTTCTTAAAAAAGTGAATAAATAGAGTGCTTGGCCTCTCATTTGGACATGCCATGACTTGAGTTTACACTACTTTTCTTTTTGAGCATTTGTGGCGCCATCTTGGTCTGCAGATTGTCATTTGATCTTTAGGAACGAAGTTTCTTAAGGATTTGCATAACTGAGGAGGTGAAATATCCTTTGAAGGGTTGCACTTTGGAAGTGGTATTCAACCATTTCAAGTTGAGCTTTTTTGGAGTCCTCAGACTTACCTGAGGGTTTGAGTTTTGTATTGCAAGAGGAAAAAAAGCAGATCCAAAAAAAGTAGTCCGAAAAAGCAAAGCGAAAAAGCAGTTCGAAAAAGCAGATCTGAAAAAGCAAAGCGAAAAAGTAGATTCAAAAAAGCAGTCTGAAAAAGTAGATCCGAAAAAGCAAAGTGAAAAAGCAGATCCGAAAAAGCAAAGCGAAAAAGTAGATCCGAAAAAGCAGAGCGAAAAAGCAATCTGAAAAAGTTTTTGCTACAAGTCTAATTCAGTTTTCTGAATTTCAGGATAGGGTTTTGGAACCACAATTTTTCTCATATCTTCGTCATTACTCAGCATATCATTCTGGGTATTTTTGCATCGGATTTCTATCGTCGAGGAGATAAAGATAGGTGCATTTTGGAGTCCCAAAATGCCATGATTTATTTTTAAGGAATTTTCAAAATTCCTAGACATTTTTGAAAATCTGCAAGAAAGTACATTTTCAGATTTGGGGTGACTTTGGCTTGGGTGTTGGCATCTTTAGCACTAGCAAAATTTATCGCAGCCATATACAATCAGGTTCCTCACTTCTCATTTGGCATTTGGCATATTTTCTGAGGAATGTATGTTTTCAGCTGAGTACAAAATATAGCTTCAGCACTTTACTATTTTACATTGTACTTGTCTTTGTTTGCCATTTGGCATTATTGGTATCAAAGGAAGGCTAGGATTTTGCAAGTGAAAGGGCATTGCAATTTTCAGTCTATCTATATTGCAAACCTAGGGTTTGATGATCGTATTATTGGCTGAAAATTGTTGATATCTGAATGGCATATGGTTTTGAGCAATTTCCTACATCATTGATAGTGTTTTAGATGGTATTTGGTTGCTATCTATTATTTTGAAATTTTGGGACAGCGAACTCATATTCTCAAAAATAATTTTTTATCTACATCTTGAGTTGCATTTTTGAGGGTTTATTTAGTGGCCTATTGGTAGGGGTCATTACATTATATGCTAAACAATGTGTTTGGATTGTGTGATCAAATCAAAGAACCCCAATGTTCCTTCTGATTGTGGACTTTCACTAAAGTATAATGATGTGATATGCTGGGTATCACAAGGGGACTTACATTGTTCATGCAATGGATATGCAATACTTCAACTACTTCCAACCAAAGAAACTGCAAAGGGAAAGGGTTTAGAAAGCTATTCTACTCCTAGAATTCAAGAGATAATGAATGTTTTAATGACTCTACTAGACTTAGTTTAGCCGTCAATATCAACCAAGCTAGTACGATCTCCTAAGGTAAATGTTGTTAATAATTATAGCTTGTCGGCTAAGATAAAATTGGACAGAAGAATTAATAATGAATTAATTATTAATTATACCCTAGCTTGTGTGATTTTATAATAATAATGGTATTATTATAAAATAGAAGTAACTAATTATATATTGTGTTTATTAGTTAAAGGGCCCCCAACTAGGGCAAGTCGACCCTCTTGTAGGGTGACGAAATTAACTAGATGCACATATATATGATTATTCGATTTTGGGAGAGAGATCATCAAAAACATAACATGCATCTCTGCTCCTGAAAATCAGACACATGCGAAATATTCCTCTGCCTCTTGGAGCGAATTTGTCTTGCTTCTAATTCTGTTCTGGAGCAGCAACTTAGGAGAATAATATTGTAGATTGGAGTGCGACCTAGGGTTGGAATTCGGACTTCTTGTAGCAGCATCCAGTCATACCATTAAAGGCAGATCTACATTGGATATTGAACAAGTTGGAGAGAAAATCGGGTACCTTCCTTCCATCTTGTTCTATGTGAGTTTGTTTCAATTTTAAAGGCCATCTATAGATTGTTCCTTTCCTTGCATTAATCTGAAAATCTTAACAAATATAAGATGTTCAAACTATTATCATTCCATTGACACCATCCATCAATGCATATCAATGTGCTAGCCATAGTCGAAGTAAAACTCATAATTATGCCATTTGACCACGTAAGGAAAACTTACAATCATCAAGAAGTTAGTGGTTTGGTCTATGTGAGTTCACCAAAGAAGCATCCATAATATCGTTCATTCAACTAAACACTGCTTTTATTCAACATGAAATGAAATCCTAATCTAAGTAAGGAAACGTAGAAACCATGCAATACTTCAAAGCAACAAAAGTAATCCACCACGAAGACCAACAATGAATTAACAATTACTTTGATAGCATTATGACAACAAATTAACAAGTCTCCCCATATTCCACCCTAAAAACTAATCTAATGAATTACAAATGAAAAGGCTTGGCCTTTTATGGTTGTTCAATTTCAATGAACGACCAAGATGAATTCAGAATCGAGGGCCAAGTTTGATGTACATAACCCTGATTAGAGTTTCCAACTACAAACATTTAATGCTGGCCAATTACAAAAAGGAACCCTTTATGGACCAATAAGAAAATTACATTGTTTTTAAGAGCCAATGAGAAAATAGATTAGGTATGTTTTTAAGAGCCAATGAGAAAATAGATTAGGTAGGGACATGATGTGGACTCCACATGTACACTTGACATGATTTGATTGAATGTGCTTGGGCACGTGCAATTGGAGGCTTGTGATTGGCCGAAGATGAATAGGCGCCACCTCAATATTCTCATCTTGTTCCTTCTTGATTCAGGGAATCTTCTCATGGAAGCTTGAAATTGTACTTGTAGCGACTTTTGATTTGTTCCTGATGTTGCACAACTTGAACTTGGATGAGCATCTTCACCTTGATGCTCGATCTCAAACACCATCTCACTTGACCTCTTGATGAATGGCCTGTAACTTGCTGGTGCTTGAAGTCTTCAATTTGCCCTTGGTGTTGAAATTACGCTTGCACTTGATCTACTTAGCCATTTGCTAGCTCCATTTGAACTTCAACTTGAATCTTGCCTTCCACATGCAACCACCATTTCACCTCGGAAAACAACAACAATCTATCAAACATTTCAACTTCATATTCATCTAAAGTCACAAGGATTAGTAACAAGAAATCACATGTCTTGATGAAGATAATCTTTTATGAGCACAACTGCTAAGGACATTCCATGAATTCAAAATGCAAGACTTTATGCTTTACAATCTGATTGCACCTAATTAAGATCAAGACAGCCCTACCATCTACTTAATCAAAATTGAACACTTCATTTGAAATACATTCACAACCCTTTGCCATCATCCATTTTCTAAATGCAATGAAATTCTGGTTTAACATGCGCAGATCTGAAATAATTTGGAATTTTACAAGGCCTGAGTCATTTTCAGAATCATGCCTACCTGATTGAGTTTGGTTCCCATTGGGAATTCTGAGTTTTCCACAATCAAATGGATTATAATTTCAGTGGTTGTTAAAATTACATTTTAACTTAAGTCTTAATGCTCTCCATAAGTTCACTGTGCTAGTTGCAATCAGGTGTCCTGTAGATTCGATCTGCTCTGCTTGAGATTAAATTGTTTTGTTTTGTGGTTGAAAATGGATTGCCAGACCTCCTTATATGCTTTGGGTGAAAGGTCATGTCTTCAAGCAAGGCCGACTTGATTAAATGCACTTTTATTTTGATCAATCAATAATTACTCTTGCATTTAATACGCGATCTCTCCCAAAGGCTGACTTGCAGATTGGACCTAGAGGCGAAATTGCAAAGGGACAACATGCGTTTTTAAAGTGTTTGAAGCTGGAGCTCGAGAGGAGGTCGAAATCCGACCTCTTGTTGGGCTCGTGAACCCAAAGGCAGGTTGGAATCCAACCTCTCCTTGGGTTTGTGTCCAAGACAATTTTGTTTTCTTTGCACTCAAACACTTAAGTTTTATGCTGTTGAATTTAGTTTCTCATCTGATTTCAACATATTCATGCCTTTTCAGTTTCAAAATCCACTTGACTTCATTTTCTTCAATTTAAATTTCAGAATTTTGTTTTTCTTTTCATTGTCTTCATTTTGAATGTTGAGTTTCATCATGTCTTATCAATTAACACTCTGATTCTATCTTCTATTTTAGCGAATAAAGGGGGTATGACTAGGCATGGAGCCCCAAGAGGGGTCGGAATCCGACCTCTCCTTGGGCTTGCGAGCCCCAAGAGAGGTTGGATTTTGACCATCTCTTGGGCTCAAGCCCAAGGTAAAATGTTTGAGCCCTAACTTCAACTTTTTCAATTCGATCTTTTTCATGTTTTCAACATTGATTTTGCACTCCAATTTATACTTCTCTATACTTTGCGTTTCACACTTCGATCATCCCAACTTACCATCAAGATGCTGCTTGCAATTTTGAGTTCATTTCTTGATCTCCTCATCATCCATTACTTTGGTTTTCAGCGACTTGCACTTTCATGGATAAATCTTCCTTATTTTCAAACCAATCCTTCATCTTGTCATCATGTCATTGTTCACCTTTCATCAACTCGTCAAATGGCAAAATGCACAAGCAAACAAGGTCTCATTACAACCCATGATCGTAGAGCCCTAGAGCAGGTTAGAATCTGACGTCCTCATGGGCTTCAGAGCCCTAAGATAGGTCGGATTCTGACCATCTCTTGGGCTGCACCAAGAGACAAGATTTGCTCAAGTTTTTGATTCTTCGTTCAAACTTGGTCGTTATGTCGCCATTTTGACTTGCAATTCAATACTTCAAACACATGACATGAGGCATGGAGCCCCAAAGAATGTCGGATTTCGACCTGCTCTTGGGCTCTTGAGCCCCAAGAGAGGTCGGATTTCGACCATCTCTTGGGCTCACTCCAAGGTTCAAAATTTTTCTAAGTGTCAACTCGTTGCTTGGAGGGCAAAATATTTTATATAATATATAACATTTTAGTATAAATGACATTAAGTTATATTTTATATAAATACTGTTAGGGTGTTTGAGATTGGTTTCATTTGTGTAGGAGTTATAATGTAGATTCTAGATTTTGGGAGGTCCTAAAAATTTCCAAGCTTAGTCAAATTTCAAGAATCAACATACTTCCATCAGTGTTCTTTTCCATGGCTTTTCTTGACTTCCCAAGATAAATTTGATACTGGGATAAGGATTTTCCAAGGATTCTAACTTATTTCATCACAAATATCTTGACTTCAATTCCACATTTTTGACTTGCTTGGCCCAACTCTAACTCGTATCCTTTATTGACTTGACTCCCTAGCGAGCCATAGTTGCTTGAACTCATATCTTAGGCTTGAAGACTTGAAAATTGCAACTGAACTAGGACTACCTAGGACAACTACCCCACTGCCAAGTGAAAATAGGGGGTCCCCATTTGTAATGGGGCAATGGTGTGAAAATCTCACAACAATTACTAGAGGTGGGGGTACTTGGAGACTGGTACCTGTTCTAGTATCAGTACGACAAATTTTCAAATAATAGGAGACATGAGTACTTGGAGATGGCAATATTTAAAAAAAAAAATAATTTAATAATTTCCAAAAAATATCATAACAGTTTATATATTTATCTTTGATCTTGTCAAATGAGAAAAATATAATCCTTACCTTGCTTATGCGGTGCAAATATAAATAATTACTGTTATATGAGGTGCTTTACCTAATGTTTAAATTTTCCCGACTAAAAAATAATTACTTACTAATAATTGCTATTTCCCTACTAAATTTATTATTACTGTTTTTGTCACAAGGTTTGAATTTGAATTTGTGTTATGTAAGAATAAAATTTCAGATGAAATTCGACAAGGGTAAAAATTTGGAAAATAATTTTGACATTAAATTTGGCTAATATAAATAAATAAATCCACAAAATTACCTATATAAATAAACTTTAATAAATATATTAAATTTTATAATTGTATTTGTTAGTATTTAAAAAATCTAAAAAATATATTTTAAAATATTGATTTTTCATGTGTAATTTTTTTTATAAAAACAAAATATCACATTATTGATATATTTCTAGGTTGCATAGAGACTCGTCTCCGTCTCCAACCCCTTGAGACACATCTCAAAGATTGGGACACATTTGTAGTACTGGAGACCTTGTTGGAGATGTCTCGAGACATTCAACTATAGTCTCTTGAAGACTCCCATCATCTCACATGCAAAAGGTGCCCGCCATCTCGCACGCAAATAAAACAAAAAGCAGGAAGTTTGACACAATGACTATCATAATTCCCTAAGTATGACATTTTGATTCTTGAGGAATAGCCAAGAAGGAACTGTAGTTGAGGACCTTAATATTGATGATCATGGCATAGAAGTGTAGATATATATAAAATTCTGATTTTTGTTTGCATATCAAGTTGCTGCTTATTAGTTTCAATATGTAATCAGTTTGAAACTTTGACATAATGATTGTATGACATTTGTCATTTGTGTACTTCAACTTCAAAGTTAATGTTAAACCGTTTAACTTATCAATGTTCTTATTTTTAAAGTTCAATGTCATTAAATTTTCAGATTTTCTATAAATTATTAAATAATGTTAAGAAAATTGATGTGTCCAAGTACCCGTCTTGTTTTTTGCAAAAATAGTCATATTAGTACCATTACCAGTCAGAATCTCCAAGTACCCTTGTCTCAGTGCAACCTTGATATATTTTAATGTAATAAATTTTATAAAAATTATAGGGGCCCTCTTTCAATAGCCACCCATTCCATTACTTAAAGTTGCACTTACATAATTTGTAATCAAAGTTTTGAGGACATTGCCTATGTTTTATAAAGAAGACAAGAACATTAAAAATTGTAATATCCCCAATTTTTTAATAAAATATTTTAATTAGGTTAATTAATTAAATAGTCCTAAATATTAAATAATATCATAAGGACTTATTTAATTAATTGATTTAATTAGTAAAGGGCCCAAATAATAAAATAATAATTAAAGTTTGTTGGCCGAAGTCCTATTTGTAATCCTTCGGGAAACTTCCCGGAGGCCTTTATAAGGTCGTTGTTGGCATTGTAGGTATTATCATGGATTGTATTTGACTCTTCTTTATATTTCCGGAGGCTAAAGGCTGAGGAATTTGTGCACAATTTTCGAGGTAAGACCCTCCCTATTATGCCTATTGTAGTTTTGGTGGTTTTGCGCCACCCCATTCTGCCGTTGGAGATATCGTCCTAATATTTCACGTTATGTGCCAGATCTGATGTTTGTCGTCGCTCGGCTACTAATCTGTATTTGCTCGGATCTTGTCAGAGGCTCTTGTAATCTGAATATATATACCAAATCTGAATTTACTTCGGACGTCATCGGTGTTTGGCAACCATCTATTTGAGAAATTTGAAGGCTATCATTGTGGAGTCTGAAATTCTATATCTAGTGTTTCGTCTACTATTTGCTGATCTATGTTATTGAATTCTTCATCGTATGCGAGTCATTTGGCATAATACTTATATCACTCGTTGTTTCTCGTACAATTAATCTTTATTGTTTCACATTCACATGTGGGGAATGCCTACACCTTGTTGGCAATCCAAACTGCATCGAGGGAGTTTGCACTAGACTGTACGACATTCCATCTCAAGCATCACTGTGCGGGGATAACCTTTTTACCATACGACATACACAAGTGCACCATACAACCACCGTATGACAACTTTCCATTCACTGTCACTGTACGGCTCAAACCACACTTCCTCTGTATGGAACTATCCACTAACATTGTACGGTGATCTTGGACATTACCATACAACCTTTAATTAGACCTGTATGGTCAACTGTCACCCCATGCGAACAACACTTGTGGAACATCGGAGTCTCAAGTTGTATGACTACCCTTCAACACCAAGCCTTTAGTAAACTGTAACAAGGGACTTTGGACATATCCTTGGGCATCTGTTTCCACCAGGCCCTTTTGGTACATTACAAAAATATAGGTTTTATTCAGTGGACATGAATATGACTTAAACATTGAACATAAATATTTATGTAGTAGATGAGAATATTGCTAAAATATTCAACATGAATATTTATTTAGCGGACGAGACTATCACTTAAACTCAAATGTTTTATGCAATAGATGTGATTGTGATGGAATGCGATCTGGATGCTTTTTTTCCAAGTTTTTAACTTTGTCTTTAAAACACATTTTGACCTAGTTTAGTGCAAGGGATGTGAAAAGAGTTCATGGTAGACTTGGAGTCATTGGGAGATGCCGGAGCCTGAGTACTCAAGCACCCCAATAGTCTCCGGAAATATCTTGGAGGTGGGAGATGTGTCCTAGTTTGAGGAGTTTGGAGATGCATCTCCTGGTAACCCTGCCTTTTTGGTTCCTAACTATTTTACCATAGAATGGAAGACCAATTTTCATTGGATAACTTTAGATTCCACTTAATGTTAAATCTACTATGAACCTCCTGGGTGCTAGCTAACTTAGAATAGCTTTTCTTGGAAGGGACTTTAGAAAAAGAGGTACCATCTACCCAAGATAAGTTATCAATACTTTTAGTGTTTAACATTTGAGTGACTGGAAAGTTAGCAATGTACATAGATATTTAGAGGACAACAAAAATTTCTTCTATGAAAATTAGCTGCTGAGTATCCCATCCAATCTAGAAAAAGCCCTTTCGACCCTTTCCAAGATTGCTTGTCCTCAAGTAATGATCTAGGAGAGAACAATTAAGATTTGAAGATTGCAACTTCTAGCTTTTCTTTTCAACTTCTGTTGTGCTGTTTTGGTATTATCTTAAGTTGCAAATTCAATACCAAGGAATATCTTTGTCTTTATGTGAGAAGTGAGGTACTCAATTAATAATTTTAAGTCAAGTTTCCTTTCATTTTCCTTGAGAGGGAACAAGGTCATCTTGTAGTTGAATGGCATCAATTGTATTTGCAAGAAATTGTTGGCCCTATGTCCACACAATGTCATGGATAGTTCTTTAAGTGGACTTCCACATATTAAGATGAGGATTAGAAGCATGACACACATCTATGACCTTATTGTGATGCTTTACTCCTGAATCCATTTATTCTACCTTCAAATATTCTTCTTTGTTTTAGGATGATGTAACCTTGGGAGGTCCTTTTGATAGACCTTGTAGAATTACTTTCTTACCATTATGCAGGAAACATAGTCCTATCTTTTGAAAATCTTGAGAGAATTTACTATCAAATGTAACCATTGAATGGCCAAAACCACATCCGTATCTCCTATATTTACGACATAGAATTCTTCATTTATTTCACTTTAGCTCTCCTTGGCATCACTTTTTGGAACCATATAATAAACTCATTAAAATATTATCTTTCCCTTCTGTAGGCACCAACTTAGGATGTCCAATTGGCCTTCTTTTAAAAACAACTTAAAATCACCATGCTACTGTTAGACTATTTTGTCATTGATGTCAAATCAAATGAGACTGTTATGTTTGCATGTTTTAAGTCAGACATTGAAATTAACGGATACCTGATATGTCATGCAGAAATATATAAGCACCTGTTTGAATATTTACATGAACATATTGAATGCACCAGAAATCTGCTAGAAGATGTTTGTAAATATGCTGATTATGAAATATGTCAGATCCTACGGGAGGTGCTTTTGTTCATAGATATTTGCTCTAAGAGTCTTCTATTGAATATCTTGGTGTACGGGGTAATTCTTGGAGAGTTTGGACTTGTCAATCATGTCACTTAATAAATAATGCACATGTCCATGTAATCAATATGAGAAGGCGGTGATTTAAGTTCATAATATATTGAATTTGATTTTTGAATCTTTCTTCAAACATGTCCATTTTGCAGTGTAGTCAAATTTTTCATAATGCAGAGGTATTATTTGAATATTGTCTACCAAAACAGAGCAAAGACAATATGCGGATTTTGTGACCATGTCGGACGTTAGAGCTTTTGTCGGCATTGTACATAATGCAGCATTTAAAGACCTTCAGATTTGAAGCCTAGCTTTCTTGGACATAGGAAGTCTCTTTGTGTTTTCATAGGAGAGTATACAAGCATCGAAGATGAGAGGCAGACTTGCATCTTTGAACTGGCATTGTGTATTGAAGTCTCTGGCACAGAAGTATTTGTGGTACCTGAAGATCACTCAGCATGAGAGCATTGTTCATTTCTGAAGATCCTAAGATATTTCTATTCTTATTCTGGCATATTTATACTGTTTACCACATGAAGACAAATGTTTGGAGAAAACGGGATCTTCCATTTGCGAATTCGATGTATTCAGTTGCAACTATGTTTTGGCTTTTAGTTATACTTATATAGTTGGTTGAAACTTCCTAATCAAGTTTAACTTCCCAGTCGGTCCTTTCTATTGCCAATAGAAGAAGAGAGAATCTATTTAATGTTGCATTTGATGAGGAGGGTGGAGTGTGAATGTAAAAAGGGTTTTATAAGGAAAAAACTGGGCAGTGTAATAGCACCAATACATCTTATTATACTGAGATTGTCTAGGTATAGTTGCAGTAAAGGTTAACATATTCTCAGAAATGATAATTTAGAGGAGTGACATTAAATAATGAAAGACATCGCATCTCAGATCTACAATTGATTCTATTATGAAAGTAATTGGTAAAATATTGAATAAATTAAAGAATGAACAAACATTCATTTATAGGTTACAAAGAGACGATGTTTCTATTATGAAACAATCGTAGAATTAGAAACTATCTAATATTTACAGAATCTACAATATTGACCATTAAATAAGGAATAATAATGATATTATTCTACTACCTATTGGAGCTCTAAAATCTTGGATAGATTTTGAGTCCATATTCAGAAAATTTCCTTAAGGCCAAGTTAGCGCCCTTAAAAATCTTTGTGAGAAGCCAAGTTTGAGTGCATAGGAGAAAAGGGTGTGTTGCTTTTCATGAAGAACCACTTTGGGGATGTGTTTATCATCTATCATTGAGCATATGTAGTGGGTTTCAGCTCTTAGATTTCAATTTTGGTATGTTTTGGAAGTAGCCATTTGGAGGTGTTTCCTGAAATCTGCATTTTGTGTGTTTCCAGAATTTTATAAAGTGACCCATTTCAGAGGATTGCATTTTATGCCTTGTTGATAGTCGTGATATGAGGGTTGTTGCACTATGTTGTAGGTATGAGAGTGAGTCTCTATGCCCATTTTTAGCCCCCCATGAGTTGGTTTGATTAGTTTGCCAGAGCCATTCTATTTGCAATTTGTTAAATTGCCGAGTGTGCAGAATGCAAAAATTTAAATGGCCTACTTTGAGGTCTCCCAATTTGCACCCTGTTCAGGGACAAGTGAAATTGAATGTTGTTCCACATTGCAAAGATGGAAGTGTACCTCCCTGATGATTTTTGGACCATGACCAATCCATTTGGTCACTTTTCTCAGTCATTTCCAAATCAAGTTTCTGCCTTTTGATCATTTGGGAAAGCTAATTATGGATTCATTTTCCTTGTGTGAGAGTGAATTCATGCCCAAGATTCCGGATCATAAGGGTTTCATTTGGTAACTTTTCAAAGTCAGATTTGAAGGTGTTTTGTGCAGATTTGCAGTATGGCCAGAATCAGTGTACTGAATGGCCAAGTTGGGTCAGTGATATCTTGTGGCTTGAATCTTTCTATGCAAATCCCTTTGGCATGCATTCTCACATGTTGGAAGTGAACTTAAGTTTTCGACGACGTGTTCCTGTGAGGTTCTTTGATCAGTTTTTGAGGCCGTTTCCAGAGGCCAGTCGTCGTTAATGGGCAATCTTGCAGAGATGTAAAGAAATGAATTGTTTGATTGAAATCTTCGATGCACCGTGTCTTGTTCTCATTGAGTGACTCCATCTTGGTATGTAGAAGGTAGTATGGAGTTTAAAGTGTTTGTCCTTTTGCCGAGCTTCTAGGTTGTCGCTCTTTTCAAGTGCAAAGTTGCATTTGGTATAGTGTACTTTTCAACTTTAAATGCGTTATATTGTTTTGAAGTGCTGTGTGCACTCATGTTTTCTCAGTAGGTTGATAAGTGTCATGTTTTATCAATTTGAAAATGCCACAATAGTGCTGTGTATACCTTCTTGACATTATGCAGTGCACACCTAGTGTGGAAGAGTGCGAACCATGTTAAGGTGTGCGCACATGTCTTGCTGCTGCGGTTTATAGGCTTGTGCGTACTTGTAAAAAAGGGGCTGCACATTGGTTTGGATGCCAGCACCACACTATGGGCTACATGCACGTGTCAATGTGCTGTGCGCACTTGGCATTGTGGTGCCCAAAGAACAAAGTCTGCAGCCCAAGGAACACCACGTAAGTGGCCAGCACAAGGAACAAAGAGAACAATGGATTGAAGGTGTGCAAAGGGTGTGCGCACCTTTGATTGTTGATGCGTGGCTTAACACATGCAGTGTGTGCACCAAAGAAATGCTGGTAGTAAGGCAAAGACCAAAGGGGATGTGCGTGTCACATGCTGCAGTGGAGTATAAGACCAAAGGAGCTGTGAGTATGTGGCAGGGAAAGATTTGCATTGTGGGTTGTGCACCACTTCATGTGGGGGCTGTACGCACCACCAGAGGTGTGCGCACTTTGCTTTGTTATAGAGTGTGTGTACATGCTTGAAGGTGTGTGCATTACTTTGTTTGCAGATAAAACAATGAAAGGAGGCTGCCAAATGAATGACACACATGCTGTATGGAAGGGCAACATCACTTGGGGGGTGCGTACCGGTTCAAAAGATGAGGTGCGTGTGTTGGCTATGAGGGTGCGTACTAGTTTGGAAGGTGCGCACATGTTTGCTGAGATGTGCACATTGTTTGGAAGGTGCACACTCTTGTAAGATTTCTCCTTGCAGCATATGCAAGGTACCAATGCTTGCAGATTTAAGACAAGGAAATGGGGCACACCAAACACAGCAAGGTAAAGGCCAAGGGTAAGTAAGAAATAAATTGAAGAGCTGGAGCGTGCCTGCAGTTGGAAATAAGTGAACAAAGGGAATGAAGAGAAGGAGCACGTGCAGGCCAAGCCAGAGGAAAGATGAAAAATGAAAGGGGGTTGCATGTGCCTTTATCCCACATGCACCCCGTTTTGGTTTTGGGAGGTGTTTAAAAACAAAAGTGCCTAGGTAGAAGGTAAAGTTGAAAGAAAGAGGCAAGGTCTTTTGACTTGTGGGGCCCGGATTGAGTGCTTGCTAGCTGGGCGCACACACAAATTTTTAAAAGGAGATATTTAAACCATGTGAGATGTTTAATCCCACATTGGTGGGGTGAGTAGGAATAGAAGTGTTTAAATGGAATAGCACTCGCATAGTGATATGAAGAAAGAGAAGGAGGCTCTCCGTGTGCATGCGGGTGGTGCATTGGGATGCGTGCCAGTGACTAGAAAACCCATTATTTTGTAGAAAGCTCGTGGTTGACCTGGATCAAAGGTGGACACATGGCGGCTTGTCGCGTAATCTCCGAATGAGCTCGCAGTCAGAGATAACATTCCGAGATTGGGAGAGCGGTTAGTCTCCAAATCTCCAGAAGCCAGCGGTTAGTGCATTAACATTCCAAGATTCAGAGAGTGCTTGGTCGCATAATCTCGTGATAGTTGCGGTTAGTGGCCTAGCATTCTGAGACTTAGAGAATGAGTAGTTGCCCAATCTCCAAATAGAAGAGTGGTTAGAGATAACATTTGGAGAATAGGAGATAGGCTATTCGCGCAATCTCTAGATGCCAGCGGTTAAGGAGATAGCATTCCGAGATTCAGAGATAGCTTAGTCGCACAATCTGCAGATCAAGCTGCAGTTAGACCTAACATTCCGAGATTGGGAGAGCAGTTAGTCTCCGAATCTCGAGATGCCAGCGGTTAGTGCACTAACATTCCGAGATTGGGATAGTGCTTCGTCGTTGAATCTCCAAATAGGCTCGCAGTCAAGAAATACATTTGGAGAATAGGAGATGAAGGCTAGTTGGGGAATCTCTGAATAGATCACAATTAGTAAGATGCATTCCAAGATTCAGAGAATAAGCTATTCACGTGATCTCCAGATTTAACCCCAATTGGGAATTGGATTCAAAGAACTGGAGAATGAAGTAGTCTCTGAATCTCTAGATCAAGGTGGTTAAAACCAGGGTTAATATGAGCATTCAATCAGCTAGTGACACATGGCGAATTCTGGGCAAAAAGTGCAGATTTTAAAAGGGAAAATAAAAGATTTAAATGCTTTCAAATATCTCTCTATAGTTTGTGAAGCATTTTATTTTAAATTCTGAGAGGCATTCACGGAGCATTTTCAATGAAGCAGAATCAAATCATTTCTTTGAAGGGCAGAGAATCAAATTTGTTGGAGAAATGATTACAGGCATGAAGGTAGTTGCAGGAGATCAAGTTTGAAGATCAATTTTGGAGAGAAGACAAAGATATTTTGTGAAGAATTGACAGGTGTCAGTTGGTTGTAACTGGCTTTCATTTTCCTATATCAGTCTTCTTCTCCATTGTTACATGGATGGTGAAATTAACACTGCTAGGCAGTATTCTGGCTTTTGAGTCATGTTTTTTGTGGTTTTCATGGTTTTGTAATTGTATTGAACCAGAGGTTTTGTAATGAAGAACAATGGAATCCCTATCCTTGATTGGTGATGTCTTTGTATGTTTGTATTGAATTCTTGTATGTTAATCTGTAAGGCATCTTAATAAACTAGCTACAAGGTGGCTATGAATTTGTTGTCTTAGTTTCTTTCAAGGAGAGAGTAAATCTCTCGGACAAATTTTGAGAATTTAATTTTGCATATGAATCTGATGTCTGCGTATAGGAGTGAAAAGAATGATTTGTAAGGCACTTCATTTGGCTTTTGTGTGTTTAGATTTAGAAGGTTTTTGGGGATATGCTTTTATTTGACTCTATTGCCCAATTGATAAGGCATTGGTCTCTACTGGTTATGCAACTTTCATCATCAAATGTAAAATCAAATGAATATTTACTTTTTGTTGAAAAGCATTTATTGTCATAACTTGTATTTGCAGAATGCAAGAACTGTTAATGATTCTTTGAAGAAATGAATCCTGGGTTAGCTTGCCTGAGGCTAGAACTCAAAGAGAAGAAGTATTTATTCTTGTCACCTGTGCCATTTTCCTAGTTCTTGGAGCACTTATGTAAGTGGGATCTTGCATAAGATAGGCTGAATGTTGAACTCCTATTTCTTACTGTTTTGAGAACTATCCACAATCTTTGTCTGCATAGTGGGGTTATGTCAAAGGGAAGTCATCATACATGCAGATTTATGTTTTAATTAGGTACACCCGCCTAAGTGTGTGGAGCTCGAAGTGAAGAAGGTTTGTAGGCCTTGTCAATGTTAGCTTTTCTTGCCCCCTGTTTGTAGGAAGAAGCAGATTTTGTGAATTAGATGAATATCCCATGTTTGGTTTTCATTTTCTCTTTTAGAATTGAAGGATACAAGAAAAATGACTAACACTACCCTTCCTTAATGGTCAATCTATCAACTACACCAAGTTGCGCACTAAATTTTACAAACTTGTCTGGGCTCAAAGACTCGGTAAGAATATTTGTTGTTTGATCCACAGTCGGAACATACAACAACTAAACTGATCCGTCTTCAACCAGTTGTCAGATAAAATGACAATGAAGGTCAACATGCTTGGTTCTCTCGTGGAAGACCCGATTCTTTGCCAGTTTGAGCACCCCTTGATTGTCACAGTAAAGGGGAGTAGGACTTGCTTGAGACATCTGCATGTCTGAAAGCATCCTTCGAAGTCAAACTACCTCACAAGCTGCCTTAACTGTTCCTCAATACTCATTTTTTGTTGAGGAAAGAGACACCGCCTACTGCTTCTTACTAGTACATGTGACTGCAGTAGATCACAAATTTATAAGATAAGATAAGATAAGATAAATTATTAATGTCCAATAAGAGACCACCAAAAGGGTCTAAGGGACTGAAAGCATACAATAAGGCAACTGCCAACAACAGGAGCACCAAACGGTCCCCAAATGTTGATTTTCTGTCATCAATGGAGCCTCCCTATTCTGAGTCTTTAAAACGAATAAGTTTAGGATCATTTCTTTTGTTGTACAAAAGACAAAAATCAGAAGCGCCCTTCACATAATGTAGCACACGCTTCACTGCTACCCAGTGATTAGCCTTGGGGACTGTCATAAAACGTGAAATGTAGCTCACTGCAAAACTGAGATCAGGCTTGCTGGCAGTAAGGTAGATGAGATTGCCCACCAATTGCCTGAATGTTGATTCATTCACGATAGGTGAATTTGGTTCGGCTGTCAGCTTTATCACTTTCTCCATAGGTGTGAATGCAGGTTTGCAATCTTGCATCCGAAACTTGTCCAACAGATTGCAAGCATACCTAGGCTAAGATAGGAAGATACTACCTCCACTCTGCCAAACTTCAATGCCTAAACAATAGTGCAAAAGGCCCAAGTCTTTTATGTCCAAAGATTGACACAAACTCTTTTTGACCTGATTGATCAAAACTGTTGAACTACCAGTGATAATGAGGTCATCAACATAGACAACAAGAAGAATAGCATCAATAGTGTTTTTGACATACAAATTAGAATTAGATGGACTCCTTTGAAAACCATTATCTGAAAGGTACTTGTCAATTTTTATGTACCAAGCCCGAGGAACCTGTTTCAGGCCATAGAGTGCTTTCATCGGTCTGCAAACTTGATATTCTTTTCTAGCAATCTTGAAACCAAGAGGTTGCATCATGTAGACTTCTTCCTATAACTCACCGTTGAGGAAGACACTCTTAACATCCATCTAATGGACTTTCCATCCAAACTGAGCTGCTAGGGCAAGGACGAGCCATGTGGTACTCATTTTGGCTGTAGGAGAAAAAGTCTCCTCATAGTCAATGCTTTCTTTCTATGGGAAACCCCTAGCAACGAGACTAGCTTTGTACTTGTCAAGGGAGCCATCAACTTTGTTCTTAACTTTATAGACCCATTTGGAACTAATGTGCTTGTTTTCTGGAGGAAGATCAGAAAGGACCCAAGTGTTATTCTTTAGAAGACTCCGGTGTTCAGCTTCTATAGTCGTTTCCAACTCAGGAATCCCTTTAGTCTCAATATATGTTTTAGGCTCAAAAATATTGTGAATGTTGGCCATGAGAGAAAAGTTGCTTTATTTTGCTACTTGCTCTTGCTTCTGGAAGATCTACCCTCGATGAGCTAATTAGGATGAAGATCATTGGTGGTCTTAGCCCACCATTTAGGCTGAGTAGAAGAGCCAACATTACATACAAGAGGCATAACTGGATCAAGTTCAATAGGAGCATCATTCAAAGGAAATTTAGGTAGTGCATCATCAAAGTTAGAGTCTGCATCACCTCTCCCATCAGGTGAACCAAATGGAAGTCGAACACCAAATCAGTAGCCTTAAAAGGCTAATCCTTAGAATCTGCATGGATGAAGAGAGCTGGAAAGGTCCCTGTTCTTCATCATAGACAACATTAAGCCTAAAGATAAGACGATCAATGTCTATATCAATTAGTCGGTAAGCCTTGTGGTTGTCTCTATACCCTATGAACATAAGTTTTTGACTCTTAGAATCCAGTTAGGAGTGTTGGGCAAATGGAAGCCATACATGTGTTAAAGAGCCAAAGACTTTCGGATGACAAATCCTAGGCTTGCGACCAATTCAGGCTTCCTCAGGAGTCTTCCTCTTAACGACCTGTGTGGGAGACTGATTAAGAAATAGATTGCAGTGAAAATTGCTTTTGCCGAAAATTTCTTAGGAACACTCTTGTGTTCCATCACTGACGTAGCCATTTCAATGATAGTGCGATTTACGCCATTCTGCTGTGGAGTGTACGGTGTGGTTATTTGGGGTTTGATGCCGTGTGTATCACAGAAGGTGGAGAAAGTAGTAGAACAAAATCCCCCCCATTATCTGACCTAAGAGTGACAATAGGACAGCCAAACTCTTTTTCTACTAAGGCCTTAAATTCATGAAATACACTCAACATGTTTGATTTCTATCTAAGAAAGTATAACGACATTTTACGACTGAAATCATCAACAAAAAGAAAGAAATACTTGGCACTAGTAATATAAGAAGTATTCATTGGACCATATACATCAACGTGAACCAATTGTAGTACCTTTGACGCTCGTCGTGAGTCACCATCTTTGAATGGTGTCCTGTGTTTCTTCCTAGCCTGATAAGCTCCATAAATGCAGTGATTCTGAATTTGGATCTTAGGTAAAGCAAGAACAAGATCCTCCCGAACAAGCTAAGAAAGGTAGTGAATGTTTTGGTTACTATACCGTTGATGCTAGAGACTGCTGATGGAAGATGATTTAGCTACAAAAGTGTGCTCAAGAAAATCACCTAAATCCACAAGTTTGTATAGACCATGATCCTCAATGCCAACAACCGGAGTAGTGCGATTCACATGATTAATAATTGAACACTTGTGTGAACTAAATACCGCATCAAGCTGAGGAGAGTGCAACATAATCTAGCTAATGGAGAGAAGATTTAGTTCCATACCAGGAATGAAGTATACATTGAGTTATAGGATACCTCCCACTAGACTGTATCTGAATGTTGCCCTTGTTGACAACAGTATACTCTTCTCCATAAAAAATGATTGAATCAGTAAAAGGTGAGACGTCTATGAACCGATCATGCCGATGAGTGAAGTATTGAGAAGCATTGAAGTCTATGTACCAAGCAGAAGATTTCACATGATTTGCAGGATGCTTTGCCACGAATGCATAAAATGCAAATTCTTTCTACTTTAAGTGCTCTGCAACATTGGCCTTAGGCTAAAATCCTCCTTGCTTCGACTGTTCAGAAGCATTCCGACTATGATAGTCTTGTATTAAGTGACCAAATTTGTGGTAGTAGTTACGCTAAACTTTCTTCTTCTTTGAGCTATCCTGAGGTTGACTTGAACCTTTTTGCTTAAAGAATTGAGCTTTGCCTTTATCCTTGTGAAAGGATTTGGTTGCGAAGGTTTGTTTTGAGGATGAAGTTGCACTGCTACCAAACTGTTGTTACCAACGATCTTGCTACAAAAGTCAGGTGCATAAGTCTGAAAACTTTAAGTTAACATTAGTTGCAGTAATTTTGAACGTTTATATGAAGTGCTCATAGGATTTAGGTAGACAAAATAGGAATGGCTCCTAAAAAATAGGAGACTGTCTCAAACTATGCAAAATAGCTTTTAAAGCTCCCTGCTAAGCTCCACAACCCCTGGTTGGTTCCCTAACCACTCTGCTGACGTATGGGAACCCTTGATTATAGGCCAACCTCTATTGTAGTCTAAACTACCTAAGGAAGAGACATTACATCATGCACCTCAAGTATCCTTTCTAATAAGATGAAGTGGTGTACCTATATTCATTGAATGCAATATAAGACTTGATGTAGTTGTAATATAAATGTTTATTATTCTCAAAATTTTCCAATATTTCTATATACTAAAACAAAATGAAGTGGCATATCTCGCCTCAATAGGTTTGAGGAATCCTTCTTTGAAATTGTCCCAAAGAGAGCAAGTGAGCTATGGTGGTTGTAAATGAATATTTGAATGTCTTTAGCTTTTGCAACCACTTGCTTCACCCAATCTATATTTTCTCTGTCTTTCAATGTATTGTTCAATGCCACAACATAGGGTCCAAAAGATGTGCTTGTAAGCACTCTCCACCATAAAACCAATTGATTTGCACACGTGTTGAATTGGTCATCACTTGTACAACATTAGAGGACCCAACCTCCTTTGTGGTATCTCTCTAAATGGTAAATTGGAAGTTTGCATCTTTACACTTCCTTTCTAAAAGTAGAGAATTATGATTAGAGGCTCTATTTTTAAAATTGATCCTATGTATTCTCACTTATGTAAGTACTCATTGATTAGGGGCCCTATTTCTGAAATTGATCCTATGTATTCAAGATTATGAATATCGTTTATACTTATCATTTTGTGAGCTTAATAAAATATCCTTTGTTTTGCAAGGTAATTGTTGACAGAGAGGCTTGGAGAATAAAAGATGGTGGCAAGATCAAGCTCAAAACTTAAAGCAAGAAGAACAAGGCGAAGATGCAAACTCAAAGATCAAGATCATGATAGAGTTCAGGGAGCAAAGAACAAAGAGAAAGAACGAATTCACAAGCCTAGAAGTGAAATAAAATGATCACCAACTTGAATGTCCTTTGGAAATCCGAGTTCAGTTTGAAAGATCCAGCTTCAGGAAAGACTTTATCACTTCAAGCAGTTCAAGATTCAAGTACATGGAGTACCATGACAAGTTCAAAATCGTGGTAATAAAAAGATTTTTAGAAGATGGAGAAAATTTGAGAGGGTGAAGCAATTTGGGAATATGCCATCACAATTGAAGGCTTTATAATGTTGAGTATCAAGAGATATTTTCTCATGACCTAAAGATTGATCAATTCTATAAGATAAGACCGCTGAGGTGGCATATTATGCCAAATGTACATGTGGAAGACATCTAGTGCCTCTACCTTATCTATTCTCTCATTGGCTCTCAAAAGTATTGTAATTTTCTTATTGGCGCACATGGAGGTGCCTTAAATGTAATTGGGTGGGCATTTAGTAATTGTTAGTGGAGGTTATGAAACTCCAATTAGGGTTGTGTTGGATTAATCTTGGCCCTTCATTGTAATTGAACAACTATAAAAGGCCAAGGCCTTCTCATTTGTAATTGATTAGATTCCGGAGATTTGATTAGATTTGTTAAGGGAGAGACTTATTGAAATTGTTGCAATAATGCTATCAAAGTAATTGTTGATTGATTGTTGGTCTTCATGGTGGGTTACTTGTTTTGCTTTGGAGTATTGCATGGTTTCTACATTTTCTCACTTAGAATACAATTTTATTTCACGTTGATTAGAAGTTGTGTTTAGTTGAATACAAGATATTTTGGATGCATCTTTTGTGAACTCGCTTAAACAAAACCACTAGCTGCTTGTTGATTGTGAAAAATGAAAAATGCTGAGAGGGGGAGGGGGTGAATCAGTATTTTAAAACTTTAGCATCAAATGAACAAATAAGCACATTCAAGAAAGAGACAAGACACAAGGATTTTTCTCACGTGGAAAACCCAAGCTGGGTAAAAAACCACGACTTCACTAATCAACATGGCTTCAACCCAATTACACAAAGAGCTGCAACTCTTCATGCTTCAACCTGACACGGAAGGCTACAACCTTCCCTTCAAGAGATTATGATAAGACAAAACACAAGTACGTTCTTTGTCTTCACTAAAATATGAAGACTCTTAGGAGCTAGTAAACATCTTCTACTTTGATTTGTATTGTAAAAGCAACTACGAAATTTGAGTTCTTCAAGGCCCACAATATTAGATGCTCCTCTCACTTTTTATTGTCTTTCAGACCTATTCCCTTTTAATTTGGTAATTTTTTAGGAGAGATCTCTGCACACATTTGGTCTGCTAGATACCTTTTTAAATTAGACTCGAAACATTTATTTGAAAAAAGACTTTTAGTGAGCCACGACCCATTCACTCTTTTTCGGTTCTCAAAACTCTGCATTCATAAGCTCCTCTATGAATTTAAAAAAAAACGTCATCACCTCCTTACGGGCGTTTTGTGCTTCATATATTTTTATTGAAAATTTCTTCTTCGTGTCTCACTTCAAAAACGACCTGTATCCATACACGCGAGTTCCCCTATTTTTAAAACAATTATGTCCTCTAAAATTGAAACGCCACACCAGTCAAGAGGCCTCGAGAATGTTTTTGAATATGCTTGTTCTAGCCTTTTTCGAACACTAGCACCGTTTTCTTTTACACAGGCACCGTTACACTATATATTCAACAACCTCTCTTCGATACCGGCAAGCGCCTCTTTGATTAACTCTCTTTAAGAAAAAGACACACTAGAAAAACACGAGCTGTGTCTCCTCCAATCTTTCAGTTCCCGATCCTATATTCACGAAAGCCTTTTGAAAAATTTTAACGCCACATTGCCTAGACAATCAAAAACGTTTTTAATGTAGCCAAACCCTGCTTCTTTCTCTTCTGAGTAATGGAGCCAAGCCAGGAAGGTAAAGTGAAAGAAGCACCTTGAGATGTGGAAATATTAGCCACAACGATACTGACTTTGATTGCACAACTGTCATGACTATGGTGGAGTCTCAGTTTGAACAACCACTGGTGTTGGATTACTCTGTGAAGCCTCAATCATCAAATGCTTAAACTATTCAACATAAATATCGAGGAGTGCCATAGACATGTCTGACAGATTGGGAAAAGAAGAATATGCATCAAATATAGTCGCTAAGCCACCAAAATGATCTTCTAAAGTGAATGTTGGAGCAATGGAAATAATGGGTATCACAGACGTGTCTACTGGAAGATCCACAGTAGGAACATGCACTATGGAAAAGGAATCCATGCCTATATCAAGTGGAGACATAGGTGCCACATCGGACACTAGTCCAAACTTTGATATTGCAGGCATCACAGATGTGTCTATGACATGAGGTGCCTTAGGAACAAACGCCTTGTGCAGCTCATCTTCATTGGCCATGACTTGGATACATTTAGGCTCTGCTGTGACAACTGTCTCAAGTGCTTTGCCTATAGCATTGCCTCCTTTGATAGTGAGCTTCGGGATCCCTGCGCTCTCTGATGCAGAAGCACCATCCTTTCCTTTCCCTCTGATTTCTAACCTTAGTTCAATTGGACCAGCATGATCAAAGTCTTTTCCTGGCTTAATTTTGATACACCTTAGGCCTCTTTTCTTTAGCCATATGTTTGTGTTGGCTAAGATAGGCTAAAATCTATCCCATATAGATGTACTTTCCTTCAATGACTAAGAACGTAGCAAAATAGGCAAGCTCTCCACTCGATGCTTACGATACTCAGGATCAAGGATATCATTATAGTCCTCAACACCATCAACAATCTGAGCCAGATTAAACGCTACAATCTGCTTCATAGTCAGTCTGCAATAGTCCATCTTACTGATCTCAACCTCAGTGCGCATATCAATCCAAATATCCTCAAGGCGATGAATGTGTACAAAACTTCTTTTCATTTTATCATTCATGCCTCGGTAGTCGAAATAGCTTCTTGACATGAACTTCTTGAGGGTGATTTCTTGAAGTTCTGTCTCCATGCATTTAGCTTTAGGAACGGTATTCAAGGTGTATCCTCCAATTCGAAGTGGATTTTGTGAAGAATGTTGCTACTAACCGGTTACTGAGAGAGAGGGGGGGTGAATCAGTAAACACTATTTCTAATACAATTTAACATTGTATGTAGATTCTTTCAGAATGAACATCATGCAATCAACCATACATAAACAGAAATAGAAGTGCTCAGATCAACACATCATATATACGTGGAGACCCTCGGTTAGAAGGAAAAAACCACGGTGAGACAGAGCTCACAACTTCACTATTGTAGTAATAAAGACGCCCTATTAGGAGCTTACAAAGCACTTGCAAGAGTGCTACCTAGTAAAGGGATTTGGTAGAAGATCGGTTAAGATCTTGACTCTATTAGGAGTTGCCTTTTTAAAGGACTTTCAACATTAATAAAGATGCTACCCGGTTAATGGATTTATACAAAGAACCTATTAGGGTTCACCTTGATAGAGGGATTTGAATATGCTTTCACAATATAAAAGCAATGATCCTAATTGACACTCTTTGTCTGATTAGATCATACCTGTTGATCTTTCCTAGTTCCTTCTAGCTGTTGAATCTTTCTGACTTTCACCTCTGTGACTGTAGCCCTTCTCTCAGAAGATATCTCTCTTCTGCTCTGTATATTCAACAACAACTTTTCTTGCATCCTATGACTTGTATATATACAAAATTCATCTGAATGAAACCCTAACTCATAGAACCGCTAGGCTGTAAACTCGTACTTAAATCATGCAACAAAGAAAAAGATTTGCATTCTGATCTTGAGTTTACCTAGAAACATCCGCATAGAAATAAAATTAACTCTTGTTAAAAAGCTAACTCCAGTTCTAAACGGTGGATGCTCCGCATATTCCGGTTTTAACTTAAACACCTCTGCATACACCGGTGCGGATTGACATGCTGTTGACCAGTATCAATATCATACTTGGTTGTCCATATAATAAGACTCTTATACCTGGTTCATCTCCTTTTCTACTTGGTCTACCGGTACCTTTACTCTGTTTGGTCTACCGGTGCCAATTTAGGAGTATAAGCGGTCTACCGATTTATTGGTGGGATTGATGTTTGCTTTATACTTATCCAATGACAATCTTAAATATGTTAACAAAGAAGTCCCTAGCGTAGACTTGTGTAGTGTAGACTGGTATTCTTAGACAGCCATGAACTGTCTTGCAAGTTCCATCAGAATGATCCTGTTAGTGGGTTAATGTGGAAGTGTGTATGGCTGACCTCGGAAATAGCCAAACCTCATGTAAGTGAAAGTAGGAAACTGAAGGAACAAGAAGCCATATTCATTCACTTTCCATCAAGCTTCATCTGACACCCACTTCTTTGGAAGATCTTTATCAAAAAGACACATGAAATGCCCATAGAAGGCATCCTGCAAGTCTTCTATAGTGTACTTGGCTTGATCTGAATGTAAACTATTCATAATAGTCCCAAACTGCCACCAAGGATCTCCTGCACTCTTCTATAGTGTACTCAGTTTGATCTGAATGTAAGCTATTCATAATAGTCCTAAACTGGCACGAAGGATCTATTGCCTTTAGTTGAGAGGCCAGAAAAAGATCCCAAGGAAGCTGCAATATAAACCAGATACAAATTCATGTAAAAAGGGAGGGTATTAGAGAGTTGAGATAGCTGCTCACAAAGTGTATCACTGATCAAATCACCCCAGAAGATCCTGTGCTTAGTCCTCATGATCAAAGATATGAATTTGTACATCCACGGTTTAAAAGCATTGGATTCCTTAAGGCCCCCAATCCTGCTAAGTTGATGTAGTCATTGATCTCCTCATAGAAATCTGACCTGTGAATGGTCTTGGGCCATCTTGTCAAAGCAGCTCTTTTGTTCACTAACCAGTTTTCATTTATGTATTTTACGCAATCGTGCTTCCCCTCATTCCATCTCTTCAAGGCCTTTTCTTTTGTTATATCAATGCACATTGGAACAGGTGGGACATTGAAAACTCTGTCTTTATATAAAACACGTCATCAGCTTTACAAAGACGAGCTTTGGCAGGCTTAGACACTTGTTTTACATACTCCTGTCACTTTTATATTCCCTGCGAGTCACGGTTTTATATCTCTTGTCTTGAATCAGTAACATGCATTCTTTTTAGTAAAGCATGCCACTTAACTTTATTCTCAATTTTCAAAGTGACTTTTGGCACACGAAAAAGGCAGCTTTTCGTATTTTATCCCCATCCAGGTGCCAATTTTTGTCCTCTTTAATAGTTGAATATCTTACAACACTTTTGGTTCTGGGTTCCCTTTCTGGGGGTCTTTGTCACTTAAAATCTTGATAGCAGTAGTTAGGCACACTTTTATGATCACTTCAACGCCACAAGACTCAAATTCTGCCACTTAGATATGCATTTCTGCCAGTCAAGTCACTTAATTAGCATGCCTAACTGCCAGGTGTGCCTTATTGCCACTTCTGCCACTTGAATAATGTCTTTACTGCCTTGTGCACTTATAGAACTCACCTTTGTCAGTTAAACTACCTCTTATCACATGAGGCATATCTCATATGTCCTCTTTCCACTTAAGACTAGTCATAACTGTCATAGGTGCACCCTAGAGCCCCTATGTAACTGTCCATTTTGCCTGGTGAAACATAGACTAGGCATGCATTTGAGGTAAGGTCACTTAAAAATTCTGCTGGGTGCACTTATGAGTTACTTATATAACTTGTTGAACAGTCTCAGGTGGCTCTTGTATGTGTTCATGCCATTTTAGTTCATGACTATGACTGCAGCATACCTAACTCCTTCACTCTTGTCACTAAGAAAACTTTCAAACTGCTGTCAGGCATGCCTGACTGTCTGATGTGACACTTGAAGTTTCTTTTCTTCATGTTAGGTGCTCATCTTGCCTTCCTTTGTCACCTACAAGCTGATCTCTCTTGCTTAGTTTGCACCTCAAGTTCCTTGATGTTGATCTGCCTTCTTTAGGTGCTTATATTTTATCTTCAGATGGCTATTTCCTCATTTTTGTCATCTCAAGGACTAGCCAGCTCACACTGTTGTTGCTCAGTTTACTTAAAGTCAGGTTTGGCATCTCTTTAAGCTGCTGCTGTCTTCAGTCATAGACATAACCTTCTCCTCCACAAAATATGTTTTACCAAACTCCTTAACCACCCTTCATGCCCACTATTTCATTTAAATGATGTTCTTCACTCTGCCCTTGCATGTTGCTCAGCAGGTGAATGAGAAAGGAATGACAAGTCTCAGCCATAGAAATACATGAATGTGACTTTGATTCAAGTCTAAAAAACAAGTGAGCCATATTTTAGGCCTTCAAAACAGGTGGGCCCTAGGACATATGTTTGTCACTCCTGCCATTTTAAATCAGTCGAAAATGTTAAAAAGAGGTATGCTTCCTTTGCACAGGGTTAAGTATGGTCAATAAATGATTGAGAAAGCAAACAGCTTATGGTTGTAGTCACGATAGAAGGCCTAAACAGATGACATTGATGAAATGGCAGTTAAAAGTTTCATGTGGGTGCAACATTGCATCGGTTCAAGTAGATTTTGTTCTCAATACTGCAGATATCCATTTCCATTAACTTATATATTTCCCTTGATATTTTTGGAATTTCTGTGTGCATATTCTGCTATTGAAAATTCGGAAACACATGTTTTTATAAATATATTTCTTGCAACTCATCCAAATTTGCAAGGTTGTTTGAAATATAAAATGGTACATTTATTTCCCAAAATATCCTCTGTCTTAAGATTCATGGCTTTTTAATTATTGTTCCTATTCCAATAAACAAGTCTCTCTCAAGAAGGATAAGCAAGTAATGGATCGATTATCACAGATTCTCAAACAAGTAATCATGGAGAATGGTTGTAAAAGTATTTCATGTGTAGCTCAATTTGTGCCTTAGCCGGATTGAATGACTTTTGCTGATCAGAAAATCTTGCCTGTAGTAAGAGAGGCATGGGGATGGGCTCATGTAAATATCTGAAAAACATCTAGTGAACTTGATCAATGAAATAGATTATGCTTCATTTTAATATATTTGGTCTTCACTTCTTACTGTGCTTCTAATTCACGTTATACTGGACTAGAAATCTATCATTGTTCTTTCCAAATTATTTCCTTTAGGAGTACTGTTTGAATTTTTTGATCATTTTAGTAATGTGCTTTCTGTGTTTCCATTCTGCTGCCCAGGCAAGAAAATTCTATGAATCAGCCTTGCGTTTGGAACCTGGGTATCTTGGAGCTGCATTAGCCTTGGCTGATCTTCGTTCCGTTGAAGGACGTAATACAGAGGCTATAGAACTTTTGGAAATGTACTTAAAAGATTGGGCAGATGATTCGTTACACACCAAGTTGGCACAGATCTATGCTGTTATAAACAATCTTGATGAGGCTTTGTCTCATTACTCGGCAGCCTTAAGGTTCGTTCTTCATAGTTTCTATTCATTTCTATTTGTTTCCTTATGTTAGTCAGAATGTTTTGTATGCCTTCTGATAATATCAAGTGGCTAAGGGAAAGTAATTGTTCGTTGTCCAACCAATGCACTGCTGCTGCTTAAAAATTATATCTGTGGAGGGTGAGGCCCATCACAGGCTCATTGCTATTGGGTAATAATTTAAGGATATATTAACCCTCATTTGAAATCCAGAATTAAATACATCAATGCATGTCTACTTGAGGACCACAGAAACATGAGATTATAAAAGATTGATATAACATTGGCACAAGGGCTCTAGAGACTGACATGTATACAGTTGAACCTTTTGATAGAATCCCATTTTCATCAATGATATCCATCTGACCATACTACCATTATTAGCTGATCCACCTGTGACCACTTCTTTATAAGATTCATTGCTTCTATATATTAAAGCATGTAGAAAAGTTATACACACTGTAATGTCCCCTTTTTGAGATGACATGGTTTGTGGTTTGGTTTAGCCTATCATTGGCCCTCGTAGGCTAAGTCAGTTGGTTAGAGGGTCCCAGTTGGCAGTTCAGTGGTCCAATTCCCTTCTGGAGGTGAGAAGTGTTAGGACTCAGGATTGCTCTTTGTTGGATCAGTTTGCTACACTTACTATTTATATTAAGTTATCCAACATTTCTATATTTGGCAGGGCTTCTGGACCAGCCTCAGTTGTAGTGTTGACCCTTGGCATCTTTGTTGATCAGGTATTCACAGATTTACTAGTTATAGCAGGTCAGGGGTTGATAGAGATGGACCCTTACTACTTTTAGTAAGGCAGTTGGATGTGCAATGGAAACAATGGTTGACCTCCAGGTTCAGACAAAACAAAGAGATAATGAGTATTCAATGAGATATTAAAATTATAATGGCATTAATGATTATTTAGTAATGGTTAAATTATAAAGTTATTAATTAATTTTATAAAGTTTATAAAGTGAAAGGGGCCAAGGACATCATTAATGTGCATTAATTATATCATTAAAAATGGGCGCCTAAACCAAGGAGGATATAATTTTATATAATAAAGTCAATTGTGCATCAAAAGGAAAATGTATTTAAGTCATTAAAGTGACTTATTGTTGAAGCTACTTGGATTGAACTTATTGAAAGAATAATAAAAAGCCAAAGGGAAAATCGATTCATTATGCTATTGACTATTTGCTTTTGTTATTGAAAGTTCTTGGGCATTGAGCCATGAAACCTAGGGTTTCTGTGATCTCGAGCATCGGAGGATGTTAATTTTCCAGTGTTTGTTTTTGAGATATTGATGGCTGAATCAAGGATAAAGCTACAGCCAACTCCTAGAAGCTGTAGCTGTGTTTTAAAGACTGATTTTGTGCACTTATAAGGCAGCTGCAGCCCTCTCCCTAGCCTACATGAGTTTCCACAGCAGTGGCATTGGAATTCTTGACCAACCGCCTAGGTGTGGTGGCACTATTTTATGCAATATTGGGCGTTTATCATTGTTTGATATATATATCTAATTCTGAAAGGGTTTGAAGTTATTTCCTTAGTGGAGTGATTCAATCCAAGTCTCACCATTAAGTCCTCATCACACACACGAGCCTTGTTGAATTATTTTTCTTTTGATTATCATATTTGGATAATATAATTAAACATATCAATTAATGTTTGATGAAAAGTTTGTGCACTATTTATCAAACTATAATGCACAAAGGTCTTCGATCTCAATCTAAGTCCTAAATGAAGCACTGAAGGGTATGGAAGCAATTGTAATAAAGCAACAAATTATATAGATGCATACGCTACATGCTGAAGCATCAGAGGGTTGTAGTATGGCCATTGCCAAAACCATCATGATCATCCATGATAGGTTGAGCTTGTTAATCTTTTGCTTAGGTTTGAGCTCGCTAAACCGTTGATCCAACTATCTCTACAAGATCCATTTTACACAATGTTTACTTGGTTATGCTGTACCAAAAGTAGGATTTGATGAGGGCCGAAATGCCTTTTTACATATGTGTGGTCAACATAAATGATGTGGAAGTGTTGCCAACGTTTTGATGACTACAAATGACCAGGTGATTGTTAATACTTACCGGTTATTGAGAGGGGGGGGGGGGGGGGGGGGGTGAACCAGTAAATACTCACTATTATACTTTTTAATTATGAACTTCTTAATCTTAACTGATAAATAGAGTATAACAGTCATTCATAAGTATAAACAGAATCACACAGATCAACACAAGTATTTATACGTGGAAACCCTCTATTAGAAGGGAAAAAACCACGGTGAGACAGAGCTCACAACTTCACTACTACAAAATGAAGGCGCCTTGTTAGGAGCTTACAAAGCACCGATTAAGGTGCTACCTGGTTAAGGGATTTTACAAGAGATCTATTAAGATCTAAACCCTGTTAGGAGCTGCCTGGTTACAGGACTTTGAACATCAACAAGATGTTACCTTGTTAGGGGATTTTTACAATCAAACCGATTAGGTCCACCCTAATATAGGGATTTGAATATGCTTTCACTACTGATAAAAGTAATGATTTGTTATGACACTGAATGTCTGATTAGATCATACCTTTTTCTCTGGTTGCCTGGTTGTTGATCTCTGCTACTTTTGTGTCTGCAGCTCTTCTCAGAAGATGTCTCTCCTCTTCTCTATGCAATCACCCATAATCAACAACAACTTTCTTTGCGTCCTATAACTACTATTTATACAAGAGTGGTCCTCTTGACTCACAGAACTGCCAGGGAGTAAACTTGACCATAAAATATGCAACGTAAGAAAGTTGTGCGTTGTGATCTAGAGTTTATCGTGAGATCATTTGTAGAATTTAAAGCTAACTCCGGTTGAAAGGTTAACTTCATATCAAAGTAATGGATGTCTCGCATAATCAGGCTCTTAACTCAAACGGCTTCCGCAGAATCCGGTGCGGATCTTTTAGGTAGTTCGACCGGTGTATCTCATACCCGGTTCCAACTCTGTATGACCTCTAAGAATGGTACTGGATTGGTCTATCGGTGTAGACCATTCATTGCATCAACTGGTGCATACACTCTGTTTACAGTCTACCGGTGGCTTCTAAGTAACGTAAGTGACCAATGAACTTTTACCGGTACATGGGGTTTGTAGGTTTTATACTAATGACAAGTTAAATTCCTAACAATCTTCCCTTTTGTCATTGGTGGCAAAACTTGTACACAAACTTGACAATGCATACCTTTGTATCGGGGGAACAACACTTCCCCTGTTCAGAACTTCCCTTGACTGAATGCTCTGGTTTACTGCGTTGATCCTGCAAATTCTGCATTGGCACTTCGTTTAGTCTTGATATCTTCCCCTTTTTGCCTCTATAAGACAAAGGGTAACATGTTTCTTCACATTTGAAGCTTTGTGAAGATATCCTTATATATTGTTTTGGCTGAATGAAGGAATGGGGTCCATTGACCGGTTATATATTCTGAATTCTTTTGGGCTGCAGTTAGAGAAATACTGATATTCTCCATGTCTTCCGCAGTTTTGTACGCTGGTTCATTGATGATAGCTTCTGTAGAGGATGTTGTTGAATTGATGATGTCAAATGTTGGTGCCAAGAACATTTGAAAGGCAATAATATCTTGAATCCTCTTATTTTTCTCTTCAGCAATTTTCCTCTATGCGAGAGTTAGATTGGACATTTCTCTGCTGTTGGTTGTTGCGGTTTTGTTCTTTATATCAAATTGAGAGGATAATGCTTTGATCTCTTCTGTTATCTCGACAGACTTCTCTGACAAATCTTGCAAAAATACTTCGAAGTTTGATGTTCTACTCATCAAGCTTCCTGCCTCTTGAAGCTGCTGTTGGAGGATTCTTAGGTTGGTTGTCACGTTTACTTTGATATCATCAACCTGTTTGTGGAGTATTTCTACTCTTTTCTTTTCGTAGTGGTCGACTGTCATTTTTTCTGGATCTGTTAGATCCTCACTGATTGCTTGCGCCAAAACTTCCAGCTGATCTATAACTGATTCATCTTCATCTATATCAGCATCAGGGACAAAGTTGTACAGGATGTTCTTTACATTGGTCAGGACCATATCCTGTTTTCTTTTGGTCAATTCTTTTAGTTGCCTTGTTGACATCTTACTGATGTCTACCACTGTATCTGTAATCCTGATTCTTTTTGCTTCCTTTCCCTCGGCAAATGATAGTTTCCTTTTTGAAGAGGAGCTTGGAATGTCTCCGCATTCTTGCTGGTCTTGCTCTTGCTCCGGTCTTAGTTGCTCTGTGTGCACAGGGATCTCTTCTTCTTGCCCCTTGTTGTCTTCTTTCACTTGATGAGCTCTGCTTTCCGGTTGGACTTCTTCTTCTAGTGGCTTACTACCTTCAACATTTTGTGGTTGTTCTCCCAGTGGGTCTTCTTTTTGCTGTTGCTCCTCAGTTGTATGGAGTTCCCCTATGGGTATATCAATTTCTGCTTCTTGTTCAACATTTGTTTGTTCATTAGTTAAGGACTCCTCTGTTTGCACTTTTTCCTTTTTGGCAGAAGATCCTTCACTATTTATGTGTCCCTCCTTTGGTGTTTGCACAGGTCTGTTTTGATCCAGAGGACCATATTTCTCCAATGCCGTGAAGTCATAATTGTTCCAGTAGTCTAGAGTGTCTTTGTAGACTTTATTCTAATATCCATTCAATATCTCTGCGACTCTATGTAATGTTTTTAGGTTTATGGATGCTTCTTCTAGTAGAAGCTTTATTCTTTCTTCACTAAAACCCGGCCGGACCTTAAGTAGTGTGTCTCTAGTGATTCTGGTGTTCATACCTAGACCGGTTTTCCATTTTGATTGTAGCTTGTTGTTTAGTTCCGGTGGGAACTTGGACCTGTAGTACCTTGGAGTCCTATGATAATCCATGAAGGTCTCTACAATCCCGACAATCAGCTTTTGTTTGTCTTCTTCATTTAGTGCACTATACCATTTAGTTGCATTGTCCACTTCTCCAAAGTCCATAACCTCAGTTATTAAATCATCAACATGCATAGGTTGAAAGTTACCTTTGCTTGGTGAGATGAAAACCATTGGATTCGTTGCCTGTCCCTTGGTTAAATCCACTAGTACCAGTGCTTCTTCTCCAAGTACTCCTTTCCCTTTACCGATGTCAGGTGCTGGTTTAGCTGTTGCTCTTTGTGCTGCTTCTTGTTCTGCTTGTTGCTGGGTCTGAAGAAGTTTGGTCCATAGTGCGACTTCTTCATTGTGTAACTTCTCAATTTCTCCAATAAGCACTAGGCCTATCCTTTTTATAGTTGCAAAAGTTTTTGGATGCAGTTCAGCTTGTTCTGCTACCTCGTCTAGAGTAAGGTGATTCTGAACCTCCAGAAGAGCCTGTATCCTCTCCTCCTTTTCTCTTTCTTCTGAGGCTGTCCACTGGGCCTCAATATTCTGTAGAAGTTGTTTCGGTAGAGTAGTGCGTAGTCCACCGGGATGAAGATTGAATTTGTGGAGGCAGAATGCTACTGCTTCCTCAATTTTGTCTTTGTCTTCATCACTGCTCAATTCATATCTTCTTCTTATAGAGCCTATATTTCCAGCCTTCCTCAGTCCTTCCACAATTTCGTCAATTGTGGGCTTGGCTCGTCTAGGTGGATCCTCCTTTGATACTTTTTTCAGTCTTCTTCCTAATCAGAGGAACTGTGACTTCGGGGTCTGTTTCTTCTTGTTCTTCCTTTTGGATGCTGGGTGGCAGTTCTTCTTTCTTCCTTTGGCCTTTGGGCTGTTCTGTCGCTGGTTTCTTTCTTGGTGGAGGCGTCCTTTTGTAGACAATTTTGATCGGTGCCCTTTTAACAGATTTTGAAGAATTTCAGTGTACGTGCCGAACCGATTGGCACCAAGATCCAAATTTGCATCATTTAATGCCTCAGCATATGCCTTAGCAACTTTGGCTGAGATCTCGTAACCTAGCTCAGGAGCATATGCATCTCGTGGTTCAACTGCTTGAATAGTGCAGTTGTCGGTGGTGACCAGAAAATATACCTCATCCTTGTAATGTTCAACAATTGCCGACATAATTCTTTCCCTCTCATGCATTTCTAGTTGAAAGGCTTCGAAATGTTTGGTCATAGCATTGCTTAACTGGTCTCCCTGTCTATTTGCCATTTCAATGATTTGATGCATGATCGGTTTGTCGGTTCTCCAATTGACTTTTCCGAAACTTGGGAAGAAATCCAAGTAGAAAAAGTATAGGCACATCAAAAGGGTTCCATACTTTATAGATTCCTTCTTCACAACTCCAAGCTTCTTCACATTTTCAAAGATTTGGTTTTGAAGCATTGTACAAATGTCGTATTGGACATTTTTGTGCATGATGCGATGCGCAACATGAATTGCACCACCTGGTACGCTGTTTAAGTTGTTTGACTGACAGACTTTATATCTGATAACAGCGGACGTGAAACGTACTCCATCTTCAATGTCGTTTATAGTCATGAGTCGACTGTCGGACTTCGACTTGGTCAGCTTGTTGACGATAGAATTGGAGATGGTGCGCAAGGTTATCGCTTCCCCTTTGTCACTGTACCCGATCACTCTGTGGAGATTCTCTTTGGTGATCTCGTGACATGCGCCTCTGTTGAGCTAGAATCCTAGTTCATGAAGACGGCTTAGCACCAGTCTAACTTGGTCCTCCCGGAAGATTGTAGGGTAGCACACACCATTTATTAGACCGGAAGATACTAGATTGGCATATTTGTCGAGTAGTTTTCCTTCTTCACATAACGACACATACTTTCCTTGAATAAAGGTTTCTCCGAGTTCTTCCTGTCTAGCGTGAATGAACGCTATAACATTCTTGGTCAAGAGGACACCTTTTGGTATGGAGGAGAGAGTCCCAACCATATCGTTTTCTCTGTTCTGCACAGGCAAGATGTTGTATGCTGGTCTGTTCACTTGATCTCCTTTGATCAACTTCACGATAGCGGAAGATGAAGCCATTCTTGCTAACTAGTAATTTTGCAGATAGTGATTTCTCAGTGATCAAACTGTGAAAATAATACTTAGCACAAGAATTCGTAAGTCGCAAGGTAAGCAAAGTGAAAACTTATGAGTGATTTCCCTTTCTTTTATAGGGTTAGGTTATAACGGTAATTACCAAACGGTAACTATTTGTTAAACGACTAAAGTAAAAAATGCTTTACTTATTTTTTCCTTCCGTTTTGCCAACCGGGTGATTGTAAACTTGCCTTACCGGTTAATCTTGTAGACTGGGTGAGTCCGACTCTCACCAGTCATATTGGGAACAGTAGTGGATCTACCGATTCCCTCTAAACCCTCATGGTTTAGTTTGCTAAAGAAATATCGCCATCAGCAGATGGTGATCTTTCCTCTCTCTTCTCTTCAACAGAGATCTTTGATTCTTTTACGAACCAAATCTGTTTGATTGTTTTCTTAGTCTTTTCTTCCTTGTTGATCTTCTCTTCAGATTTTACCGGTTCCTTCTCCTTGCTGGATGACCGGTTTCTGCATTCTTTGGCTCTGTGTCCCGCTTTGTTGTAGAGATAGCAGATTACTCCAGTTGCTTTCCATGAGTTCATTCTTTTCATGTCAGTTGACTGGTTGCGAGAGCTATTGTAGTTGTGTAATCCACAGTTCACACAGCTCACTATACTCAGGTCCTTGTTTCTCTTGGTGAGTACTGGTCTTGGGGATCTAAATGCCATTGTCGTGGATCTGCATTCTTGTGCTTTGTGTCCAAATTTATTGCATGCATAGCAGTACCCTCTGAAGCTTCCCTTGCTGCTGCTGGACATAGATGTGGGATTGGACCAACACTCACTAGTCTTGTGGCCCTTTTTACAGCAGTTCTTGCAGTAGCTATTGTTGGTCCTTACCGGTGCATTCCTGCAGTTTTTAGTCTTATGACCCAATTTCCCATAGTGTTTGCAAGATGTATTAGGGAAATTCTTACCTTTTTGCATCAGCGATTTCATCTTATCCTCCTTGAATGCTTTTGCCCTAGAGGGCTCACCATTCTTTTTGGCACTTTCACCGGTGAAGTCAAGACTGGTCTGATCTGTGTGTCTTCTTTGAGCTTTGAGTTGCTCATCAAGCTTAGTTGAACTTTCACTGTATCTTCTCAGTATTTCATTTGTTTCTTCAAGTTCGTTCATCTGCTCCCTTAGTCGATGCAATTCTTGAGACAATCTATTGCATGCTTCATTCCTGTCATGTTAGCCTTTTTGCATGTGGGCATTTTCTTGGGTGACACTGCATGTCTTCTTGAAGTTGTAGAATGATAAGTTCATTTACCCCTACGGCCTCCACTGCCCGGTCCCTTGCTTTCTCAGAGGCTGTCAGAGACTTGACTGCCGAATTTCTTTCATCTTCAACTTTTCTCTCTTTTTCGATTAGTTTAGTCATCCTCAGAGCATTGTCTTGTTGTTCTCTTTTAAGATTAGAGATCTCATCGATCAGGATTTGATTCTTTTCCATGAGTTCAAATACTACCTCCTCAGCTTCGTCAGATCCGCTCTGCCCAGAGAGTTCATCGATGATTTCATTGCTCTCATTCAGTTGTAGCGCTAGCTCCTTTCTTTTCGCAAGTGATCTCAATCTGTTTTCCAGAGAGATGATGATGTCATTGGCTTCCTCTAGTTGCTTTTGATACCGGTAAACCTCCATGATCTTTGTCTCCAACTATTAGGCTTAGAAGTAGAGAGAACTAGGCTCTGATACCAGTTGTTAATACTTACTGGTTATTGAGAGGGGGGGGGGGGTGAATCAGTAAATACTCACTATTATACTTTTTAATTCTGAACTTCTTAATCTTAACTGATAAACATAGTATAACAGTCATTCATAAGTATAAAGAGAATCACACAGATCAGCACAAGTATTTATATGTGGAAACCCTCTATTAGAAGGGAAAAAACCACGGTGAGACAGAGCTCACAACTTCACTACTACAGAACGAAGGCACCTTGTTAGGAGCTTACAAAGCACCAATTAAGGTGCTACCCGGTTAAGGGATTTTACAAGAGATCTGTTAAGATCTAAACCTTGTTAGGAGCTGCCTGGTTACAGGACTTTGAACATCAACAAGATGTTACCTTGTTAGGGGATTTTTACAATCGAACCGATTAGGTCCACCCTAATATAGGGATTTGAATATGCTTTCACTATTGATAAAAGTAATGATCTGTTATGACACTGAATGTCTGATTAGATCATACCTTTTTCTTTGGTTGCCTGGCTGTTGATGTCTACTACCTTTGTGTCTGCAACTCTTCTCAGAAGACGTCTCTCCTCTTCTCTATGCAATCACCCATAATCAACAACTTTCTTTGCGTCCTATAACTACTATTTATACAAGAGTGGTCCTCTGGACTCACGGAACCGCCAAGGAGTAAATTTGACCATAAAATATGCAACGTAAGAAAGCTGTGCGTTGTGATCTAGAGTTTATCGTGAGATCATCCGTAGAATTTAAAGCTAACTCCTGTTGAGAGGTTAACTTCACATCAGAGTAATGGATGTCTCGCATAATCAAGCTCTTAACTCAAATTGCTTCCGCAGGATCCGGTGCAGATCTTTTAGGCAATTCGACCGGTGTATCTCGTACCCGGTTCCAACTCTGTATGACCTTTGAGACCGGTACTGGATCGGTCTACCGGTGTAGACCATTCATTGCATCAACCGGTGCATACACTTTGTTTACAGTCTGCCGGTGGCTTCTAAGTAACGTAAGTGACCGGTGAACTTTTACCGGTACATGGGGTTTGTAGGTTTTATACTAATGACAACTTAAATTCCTAACAGCGATTTTGAGTAATGTGCATTCGAAATGAGCCCATTGCAAGACATTATTGAGAAAACACTTACATGACCAACCTTGTAGAGAAGCTTGTCACAAAGAAATCTTTAATATTGACTAAGGGTATTGTAGAGGGCAAATTTTGTATATTCAATATTGCAAAACCTGGTCCATAATATTGTGGACTCAAGCATCAAGCATGGTTAATAGCAATGTATGTGGAGGAGGGTTCAAGTTGTTGTTTGCTTTCTTAGTTCTTGTCTATGACACTAGAAGGTGTCACTGCAAATATGCTATGCATTTCATACGGTTTGCATTCTTCAACATTTTCTGCGTATGATGAAATTGAAGAGGCTTGTGGTTAGAGTGGATGATGGTGTCCTTACCAAAGAGTAAGTGTAGCCTTTGCATCATGGCCTAAAGTTTAAAAAATCCTATAGAGCTGCTTCTCGTAGGAATTAAGCCTTTCCACAATGTTGTTGAATGCCTTTAAATGGAATGCAACATGATGTCCATGCTAAGGGAGATGTCGGGCTATTCCCACACAAAATGGCATGGCCTGAAAAATATAAATTGGCATAACTCAACATGTTTTCATCCATTTTTTTACATTTTTAGGCGTTGTGGAGGCCGACCATGAAGATCAAACTAGTAAATTTTTTGTGAAAATCTGTCATGGTATCCAAAAATGGGATTTTGTACGAATGCACACAGAGGTGTTGTTTTGTGTGTAGAATACCCGTAACCCTAGGAGAGTATATTAAGAAGTACAACATTCCGTCTTTATTTGGAAGGGTTGAACGATGTTAGGTAGATGAGAATTTTCTCAAAGTCTAGGTTAGAGTTCTTTAAATGTTTGATATTGTATTTGTCTTCTAAAAGAGTGACTTAGTGTTAGTACATTATTGTTTCTATTTTTTGCATTATTTATATACTTTATTGCATATTATGTAGTTAAGTTTTCTTTGGTAGTTTGCATTTTCTATAGTTATTAAATTGTTATACTTTCCTGTTTGGTGCATTTGCACTACACTTATTGCACTACACGTTAAAATATGTCACTCTTCTTGTTTTAGATTTAGAGTGTGGTTTTGTATTTAGTCATCAAAATAGGGCTTTAATGTTATAACAATTCAAAGGGTCTATAGGGCATATGCCCCTAGATAGAGGTCTGGGGTGGGTAACCCCTATTGTTGCCCCGCAGGGAAATTTTTCTTGTTTACTTAATGGGTTGCCTTTTTAGCCCATAGTTTTGGTGCTCGTGGAATTTTAAAACTGTTGTTGAAATTACTATATATATCGACACATGTTAAAGTTGGTAGAGAGCTTTATTATTGTATTGTAAATGGTTGAGTTGATAGAATAGAAAAGAAGGCTATTGTGGTAGTTTTTTTCACAAAAGGTGTTTGACCTAAGTGAAACGTTGTGTTTTGTGTGTTTCTTTATTCTTTCTTTACTATTCCTTAATATTTTGTTCGTATTGCTTCTATTGTATAATTTTTTTTAGATATTTTCTCTTATATTGGTATTATAAGATTTTTCTATGGAGATTGTCACGTAGGATCTAGAGGCCTAATTGAAAGCACACTAACAAGAGATGATAATATGACAAGAATAAATTGTATTCCTATCAACTATGTTACATTGTTCGAGTTCGAGTTTTTGTTTAGCAACAATAAAATTCGAACGAAGTTCTACAAGGCGAAAAAATTTGGGAAAAAATTCGTCTTTAAATTTGCCTTATATAAATTTGATTTTTTTTGAAAATATAAATAATATATCCACACAATTATTAAAACAATCAAACATCACTAGATATATTTAAATTTTATAAATATATACATTTTTATAGTCTAAAATTAGAAATTAATTTAAAATGTTAAATATATTTCATATATAATACTTATAAATTATAATAAACATAATAATTATAGAAGTTAAATTCATATTTTCATATATATTATATTGAATCAAGTATTATTAAAGTTTGAACATATTGTATTAATAAATTAAAATATTGAAATGTAAGAATGATTGTTATTAAATATTAAAATACCAAAGTTTCATTTTAATGATTCAGTGGCAGGCAAGAAAGAAGAAATCAAACCCGAGTTTGTCATCTAGTTTAGAGCTACATTTCAAAAATATATTTGATAATGCCACTAGTTTGTCCAAAAGGGTGTGGGATTTACGTTTGCAGGAGGATTATCTTGAATGTTTGTCCGGGAGGGTGCAGAGATTTACGTTTGATAGCGTTGTTAGTTTGTCTGGAATGTTGAGAAGGCCTGCGATCTTTTATAGGAGCATTCAGGTTCTTCTAAACTGTATCATAATAGATACTCTTGGCAAGTCCTGAACCCTTCAAAACGTGGAAAAAAATCCTGAAAATTGTTCTTTTCAATATTTTTTTCCAGAAAGTTTGTCCTAATATCCTAACGAATATTAGGCGAATTTTAGCGATCTTTTACAACGTTTTGGAGTTTGCTGAATTCTGAACCCCATGGCCAAAATTCGACGAACTGTGTGACTAAGCCTATCAATAATGCAATAGAATTTGTCAATTGGAATGAATGGAACTTAGGAGACCCCTTGGTTAAATAGGCTAAGGTGAGAAGTGAGAACATAGGAGTGCATAAGATAATGACAAGTGTCTTAATCTTATGACGTGATACATAAAGTGATAACTTATCACCCACCTAATGTGGAAAAGAGATAGTGGGACACGTCCATTAAAGACAGATCACCCTCCAAAGGTGGAAAAATTAAAGTGTCACGTGTCCACTAAAGGTGGATCATCCTCTAGGGTGGAAAGGTGATTGTGCAACATGTCCACTAAGGGTGGATCACCCTCAAAAGGTGTAAAAGTGATAAAGTGATAAGTCCACCAAAGGTGGAAGTTCCACCCAAGGTGGAAAAGTGATAATGTGATAATACAAGCAAAAGTGGGAATTTTCCTATGTGGTCCCCATGTAAACTTAAGTATGTTTGTTTTATACCCATGAGAAGAACTTACTAGGCATAACACTTAAACACACCATGCCCCCTTAAGTGCAACTTAGGGAGAATGTATGTGCACAATGCAAGATGGATCCTGACTACTAGACCATGTTTGGTACCCATGTACAAATGTAATGCAATCTCTAACAAAAGAAGAAAACCTAATGAGACAAACTCCTCCCCAAAAGAGAGATGAAAACACAAAATACTCTCAATGATGAATGAGAGAGACAAAACCTCATGTGAGGAAAAAAGTCCCCCCATAAGAGAGAAGAAGAGAGACCATGAATGCCCCCCTCAATGTAGAATCTCCTACAAAGATGGTCCAATGATCTAGGACAACATTCCTCTTTGGAAGAAATAGAGCCAATATTGCACCAAGAATGTCAAACTATGACAAAATCAGGTACCATTGTCGATGAAGAACTGATGATGAATCTCCCATTGCAATATGATGAAGATCGGGCATGGAGGCACTTGTATGAGCATCAATTGAATACTCGAACTACATACATTCTCAATTGGAGATATGTACTGAGTCTCACAAGATAGGTCCTAACCTACTGAATACAAGAGGATTACATCAAATTAAGCATCAATGACAGAGTACAATGAAGTTACATGGCACTTTATTTTTAGTGCATTTACAAGATGGCTCATGCAAAGAGATTACAACATGATTTTAATGATGTAAATTTGGAAACATAAAGATGATGCCACCAAATAATTGCCTTGTAGAAGATCGTTGATGATGCCCTCTGATTAGGATGTCGCTAAGGTAAAAGGAACAAATGCCCACCTAGTTGCCTGTTGGAGGAACATTACATTATAGGCATGATAGGGGGACAAAAAATATCTTTCCTAAATTTTCTTAGTTATTTAATTTTTTTTTAAAAACTTAATCAAAACGTTTAAATAGAAACATTTATTAAAAACTTTGTTAATTGCTAATAAAGAAAAATATATATTTTTGAAACTTTACTAAAAATAAAAACAATGAATAAAAATTATTATAATTTTTATTTTTTTGATAGGTAAATAGTTGGAGGGGTCAATTCCCATTCATATTAATATACTAAAAAATTACATCAAAGCGCTCTATATTCTAGAACTAACCAGCAACTCATCTATTCAATATCTATGCATCTGCAAACCTATAGACCATGGCGTTACTAATATTTCATCCTTCATAGGAGATGAAAAATCTACAAAACTCCCTTAGCCTATATCGTCTATATCATATATGCATTTCCAGAATACAAAACAGGAACATAGATACAAGCTTCAATATTTATCTATAGACATATATAAAAAACATGATCTTGTGAGCCTTAGTCCTCAAACTCATTGGACTCCTCCAACTTGATTTCTGCATCACGTAGTTCATCACCCAGTGTTTGTTGGTCGATTGCAAGGAGATATGAAATGGGGCATTCATGACCGCAGTTAGTGTAGATTGGTTCGCGAGCTTGTCCATAAATGTTTTCAATTCATCCTCTAGGTTACTTTTTTGTCACTTTGAAATATTAGGTGTTGTTGGCTTTTGAAGCTTTTTTACCCAAGTCATTTGCCAAATCATTTCCTTCTCATGGAAAATTTTGAAATTTGAAAATCTGTCAATCAACCATTTTATTGATGCCAACCATTTACTTAGGATCCAGTTTGGGGTATAATTTTGTTTGATGGCATTAACAGTGATGAGAGAATCACCGTCAAGGTGAATGTTTTGAACTCCAATCTCCTTACCCAACTCTAGAGCCCTTAGAGCTGCCCTGAATTCAACCATTCTATTTGTGGCAACACCAATTGCTTCAGATTGTTCTGCTAACACAACTCCCTCTTCATTTCAAGCTACACAACCAATACCACTTGGGCCTGGATTGCCCTTTGAAGGCACCATCGAAGTTTATTTTAATCCACCCAGGTTCAGGTGGCACCCAAATTACTTTCTGTAGAGATTCAACTAAGTTATTCTAGCCACCCACAAGCAAAGGTGGGATAATTAGACCATTTAGCAACTTAACCTTTCTCTCATCCCAGTTAGTGTAACAATTGCCTTTTAATGTTTTGATTTTTGCTGCTGAATTTGCCAATTCCACCTTGAGTGCCTCGATCTTTATTATTAAGCTATCCCTAGTCATGGATTAATCTTTGGAAATTCTTCTATTGCAGTCCTTCCAAAGTTCCGAGACAATTGATGAGGAGATTATTTTCCACGGGCATCCAAGTATCCCTTTTTCTTTCCATTTAGGCCACATACCAAACCAGTCATTCAATTTGAATGGGATAGGGCATTGTAGATTGAGAATTTTATCGAAGTGTTTCCAACGACCTTCTACATAAGGGCATGATAGTAATATATGATCAACATCTTCATCTTTACACTTGCAGAGCGGACATCTTCTAGGGCTAGGGATACCCAACTTGATCAGCCTATCTTGTGTTAGAATTCTGTTTTGAATTGCCAAAAGGCCCCTGCCTTCGAGAGACAGTACTTTCCCCACAACAGGCCCTTGGGCCAATGCATGTCCAAAACAACAACTTCCTTCACTTTGTAGCCTATTGAGAACTTATTAAATATTTTAATATTAAATAAATAATATAATTTTTTTTATGTAAGAGCTTTATTTAAAAATTAAAGAAATAATTTTTTTTTATAGAGTTTATTGTTGTGAGTCAGCACAACAGCATAGGTATTGTACTATGTGCGGTTCACACTGCATGCAGGAACTACACTCAGTGCAGCCTGCATTGCGTGCAGGTATTTCAACAAAAGAATTTTTTAATTTTTAAAAACAAAAAAAATGATTTTTGGTTAACATTTTAAAAAATTTTAATTTGGAAAAAAATGAAGTATATAAATTTGAACTTAAAAAAAAAGAGTCATACCATATTGCAGCAATAGTGTCTGTACAAAAGGGTAGGAGAATTTTGTATTGATGTCCTTGTGTCAACTGCTTTGATTTGGGTGATTTGATAGCTGATCTTGGGGTTCTTGAGACTTTTGAGCACATGGTTTTGGCCTAAAGTGTCCAAAAATGGTTGCTTCCTGCTGGATCTGGCAAACACATGCAACCTTCAAGCACTCATAGATTTGGCGTCCAATGTCCGATTTGGATGAAACAAAAATTGATCTTGGGGTTTTTGTTCCTCTTAAATTTAATGTCTACCTTACATTTGCACTAGCAAGCACCAATTTGACCTACAATAAAAAGCCAAAAAGAGGACCGACCCCCCCGCCCCCCCCCCCAAAAAAAAATAAAAAAATAAAATCACCAAAAAGTGCCTTCAAATCTCTCAAAAGACTACCAATGGTGCTCATCAAGCTTTGATACTTCGTAAGTTTCAGCTATGGAGATAGCCACCCAGGATCTAGAGGCCTAATGGAAACAACAGTAACAAGAGATGATAATATGACAAGAATAAACTGTATTCCTATTAATATTGCAATAGAATGGATCAACTGGATGAATAGTGCATAGGAGACTCCTTGGTTAAATAGGCCAAGGTGAGAACATAGGAGTGCATATGATTATGACAAGTGTCTTAATCTTATGACATGATAGATAAAGTGATAACTCATCACCCACCTAATGTGGAAAAGTGATAGTGGGACACGTCCACTAAAAGGTGGAACATCCTTGGAGTGGAAAAGTGAAAGTGTCATGTGTCCACTATAGGTGGAAGTCCCACTTAAGGTGGAAAAGTGATAATGTGATAATACCACCAAAAGTGGGAATGTTCCTATGCGGTCCATAAGTAAACTTAAGTTCATGTGTGTTTAGAACATTGGAGAAGAGCTTACTAGGTACAACACTTAAACACACCTATCGGTATCATAGCTAGCTTTTAGCTGTGTTTGAAGAGTTGAGGTTTCTTTTGCTTGTGATAACCTTGTCACGAGTGGGGACTGTGTGTTTGAGAATTTGTATGTGAAGTAAAATGATAGGAAGCATGAAGGTAGAGATCGAAAAGTTCAATGGACATTATTTTGAGTTATGGAAGCTCAGGATGGAAGAACATTTGAATGCCATCAATATTGTGGTAAGTCAATTGCCTTTTGTCAAAATTAAAATGGATGATGAAAAGTGTACTACTTTTCTATGTTTATTGGAGTCTTTGGATAATTTGGTTATTGCGATTGCTAGTACTAGCCCCATATTAAAAAATTGAGGATGTTGTAGCAGCGTTGTTATCAAAAGAAATGAAGTGAAAATTTGTTGAGGGCTATCAATTGAAGGATGTGTTGGTTGTTAAGTCCATTGTTGAGAGAAATATAAATAATTCTAGGGAAAAGAGGACGAAGTCTAGAGTTAAATCTAATGCTCTAGATAAAAGTCAAAGGAAATGTTGGAACTATGATAAAACAAGGCATTATAAGAGGGGTTGTAGATTTAAAAAGATTGAAAAGGCTACACCATTTGATAATATGGCTCCTATAGAAACAAAGACTTCCAATGAAGATTAGTGGGATCTATCTTTTTTGGCTCTTCCACGATTTAAAACAAGCCACCAAGGATTGTAGGGTATCTTAGACGTTGTTAGTAAACAGATTTGTCACCACAATTTCAACTCCAAAATTGACCCTGTTTGCCCAAAGATTAGAGATAACTATCCCAACAATTGGAGAGATCGTTACAAAATTCACATTTGAGAGGGGCAACTCCCTCATGTGATAGGGGTTTTTAGGATTTTTTTGTACTTTTAACCCTAAAGCACTTAAAGGAGAAAAGACAAAACTGAAGAAAACTGAGTAACAAGAACCTTAACAACATACCTATGAATATCAAATGAGATCCCACAATTGATACCGATTACAAAGAGAGTTTCAACTTAGAATGCAATGAAGACGAAAGAAGCACAACAAACCTTGACATACAATGAGATAGGTTATACTTGCACATAGAAGTCAAGATATCGATAAATGACGTGTTTAATCAAATTGATTACATAGATCATTGAACCAAACCCACTGGATACCACCAAATACCTAAAGGGCTTACTAACTTAACATTGTCACTGGGATTGTTTCTCTTACACTAACCCTATTTGCCCGAAGAGCAATGACAAATATGTTTACCAACACACCTCCAACAAAATCAGCCTCTAGAAGATAATCCCCAAAGTGAATCAGGAGTCTTGAAGTCTTCCCTGTACAGTTCAACAAATCTCCCCCGACAACCTTTACCTCAAACTTAGAAATGCTGTCTATCTGAAATCCTCTCCTGGAAACCATACCTGTGTTGATAAAGTTATGTGTAGCACCTGTGTCTAGGGGGCAAATTATTCGTTGTCCTCTAACCACTCCCTTTAGACGGAATGGATGACATGTGGGAATATCTGAGAGAGATGCTAAAGTAATAGGAGGCTGCTCATGGGGGGCTTCCCTCTTCTTTCCTTCTGCTGATTGCTCTTCCTGAGCCTCCTCATTGCTGTCCTCAACATCACTGCCCTCCTGCTGCTCGCATTCACCATCGGAAACCACCTCAATGTAATGTATCTTGCCTTTTCCAAGGCACCCGTGGTTCGGAGTCCAAGGCTCTCTACATGTGAAGCATAATTTCTTTCTTCTCAATTCATTTCTTGTCTTGAAATCTAGTCTAGGGGGTGTACTCTTATTCTGATTTTTGTTCTTTTGGAATGAAGAGGATCCCTTAAAAGTTTTCTTAAGTGGCTGCAAAATGGAAGAGGGTGAATCCAAATCATGTGCTAACTTAACAGCGTCATCCAAGGTGCTCCGCTTGAGGACTCTAACCAATCCTCTAAATCTATGCTGTAGGCCCTCAATAAACAACATCACTTTCCTCCTCTCAGACATATCAGGAACCATAATGGAAATCCTCTGAAACTTGTCAATGTAGTGGTCCAAAGACCCACTCTGTCTTAGTTGTGCTAACTCCCTATAGTAAACCTTAATGCCTTTCTTGTCAAAACGGGTAATCGCTTTTGTACTAAAGGTCTCATAAGAAGTAATCAGCCCGTGATCCTGGGCGACAAGACCATGATGCCACCAGTCATATGCTGCTCCCTCTAAATGCATGGTTGCAAACTTAATAGCCTTCGTTTCTGACATGGGTTTGAGGGCTAGGAAGGTGTCTAGCTTGTGAATCCAAGCTCTTGCGGATGTCTTACCGCTGCCATCAAATGTAAGAAGGGCTAATTTATTCATTGCATGCTTTAAATCCTTGTTTTGACCCCTGGGTCTTCTATCCTGCTAAGCCCTACCAAATTCTCTCTTCTAAGCCATATACTGAACAAAGGTCAAAGCAGCTTTGACTCGATCAGGTAGCATATCCCATTCATCATGCATGGCCAACACATTATCAGGAAGAACGACTGTTGTCTCAGGTTGTGCTATCTCTTCCTCTGCATTATTTTTTGTAAAGGTAGGCATAAGGGGCCTATTCGAAGTACTAGTGGGTGCTCTAGCTGCTCTAGGTGATCTTGCTATATTGCTTCCACCACTGTGATGGCTCGTGGGTCTCCTGGGTGCTACTGTCAACTATTGAATAACCCCTGTAAGCTGATGTAATACATCAACAATGTGATCTTGTCCATCATGTATGGCCCTCAATGTCTCCCTGGCCTCTCTATCTGTGTCCTCAACCATATCTGTACCCTGAGTACCTTGCTCAAATATAATCTCCTCGTCTTCTTCGGTACGATTGCCCTCTATATCAACCTGTACTGAAGATTCTGGCTGTCCATGTTCAACTCTATTATGTCTAAAATTGTAAGACCTGTGCCTGCTATGCATGCCTACTCAACATTACTACAAACTGAAAATCTAGCCCACTAGGCTGGCAAGACCGAAGGCTCTGATACCATTGTAATATCCTACGACTGATCTGAACAATTTTTCTGAACACTGAAGTTGTTTTCCAAAGGTTTATTTGTAATGTCTCATGTATGTTTGAAATACGTAGGTTATAGGAAGAACTCGGTTTAAGCAGGAGAACATAGCATTCTGGTGGTTCATATGAAATTGCGTAAATGTAATAAGATAACCAAATTAAATCTTTCCAAACTGTCAACTATAAAATGTATCAATTTTTTTATTTCTCATGACCAACAAAGTGAGAAGAAAATATCATGTTCCAACTTGGTTCATTCACTCCTTGTCGAAATGTACTCTCCAACTTATGTTACTGGAAGATGCGTTGCCTAGTTGAGTGCCTAGAGCAGTTTGATACATACACCTTAATCCTCAGTATGCCAGCACAATACTCCCAGCTGCCTGATAATATTTGCGGACCGAATTCTGTGAGTGGCACTCACAACACGGTGAATGTGTCCACTTGGGCACTGCCGTGTGCACACAGGAAGAGGTCCCGCACAGCCACCGTAGACCTCTAGTGTCACCACGCAACACAGGCATGCGTACTCATGCGCTGCACGACTATAGTAGCAGACCCAAGCCACTCGCTATGTAAGGGAAATGGAATAGCACCCTCGCGTGCTATTGGGCTGTCTGCAGGTCAATAACATATGCAGACCAGTCACGCTATTGTGTGAAAGTCTGCTGGTCATGCACCACTCAGTTCCCTGACCTTGCGCTTTGCACTTGTAACACACCCAAGTTTGGTGCTCTGCGTTGGGTATAATGCAAGATTCAGCACCCAAAACGCTATGAAAGGCTTCAACTGCAGCCTTCGATAATCATTGTTATTTTATTCTCTTATTGCCATACGTACCAACTCTCCCAAATGTATACAACTTATTTTAAATTGAGCTTGCTCCTGTATGTGATCCCTCATCTGATAAAACAAATGCTGAAAATGAGTGTTTCTCCCTTACCAATACATTGAGCTCCAAACGTGAAATCTGGATGATTCCATTGTTATCGAGATGTTGGGGCTACGTCCAACCTCTCAATTTTCTCAAGGGGCTATGTCCTTAAGAAAAACCAGTCACGTGCGTAACTTTCTTTGTTTATCTTTTTATAAAATCCATGGTGCTGATCCCAAGGCATACTTTACGCTTTTATAACCTCGAAGTAAGGGAAGGCATGGAAAACTAAGCAATGTGGGATAAAGTACACTCACATGAAGTCACTTCAAGTTATTTTTTAATATAAAGCGATTTAAGACAAAGTAACTTTTATAACCTCACTTTATAAAAGAAAGTGACTTAACTATAGAAAAGGGATCCCAAATAATAAATATTCGCCCATTGAAGCCTATGACTAGCTGGCATCCTTTGAAAGAAGGCGTTAACCTATCTGGATTGGGAGATAGACTAATCAAGTGCCAAAATGGCCTAACACGGAGAAGGGGACATTACACATCAAATCAATAACTATCTCCAAGCTAATCCTCGTCGAATTCAAAGAAATTGTATGAAAGTAGTGTTTGCCCACTTCTCCTCTTAGTTAGTTTTGACATCAATTCAGAGAATCGGTATAAGAGATGTATGTACTCCCATACAATCATGTTGCTTGGTTTCTACAAGTTCTAGTTGTACATTATAACTCATTTGTAGTATTGGATAGAAGGCATACATGCTGATTCTGTTTCATATCAGTTCTTTTATAATGCTAGTTTCATAGCAATTCATTGGATTGTTATGAAGAACAAATGGAGAAGAGTGTGGGGATGGTGATTTCTTTGACAACAATTATCTGTGTTGCGTTCAAGAGTTCACAGGGATAATCCTTAAACTAACAGGCTGGTCTACTGCATTAATCTGCAAATTATTCTGCATAGGCAAGACTTAATGTAGTAATACTCTTCTATTTAATTTGAATAAGACTTTATACATATGGGCATAATGTTCAACTTAGAAACTAGTGTTAACCTCATGTGCTGAATCCTAGAAAGGATTCTATGGCGCTGAGATTGTATTAGGAATTGGACTGTGTGTGTAGCCAACATGCATTTCCCAATCCATTGAGTAAAGCTGAGAAGATTAAGGAAATATAATCACAATCATCGTGCAAGACACAGAAGATACAAAGATTGTTCACGTTCCAAGCTTTTCAACTTCTTAGCCATCGTCAGATGTGTAATATGATGACGCAGTTGTTCATTTTCACAGTGCTATTTGTGAACATTGTGAAATTTGTAAGCAGGAAAGCCAAGAGAGTGCAAGTTGCAGGTTTGGCTGCAAGTGGCATGAATTTGCCTTACCTTAGGAAGATACAAACCTGACCTGTAGTATTATAAATACTGATAAGTTATGTAGAAGTAATGTCAGCCATATTCCTAGAAAAGATAAACATGCTTATATATTGAGCTCGTAAATTCCTAAGAATTAGTTTGTCATGGGCAACAATACTATTACATGTAATGACTCATATAAGAAATGCTAACATGGTAAGCAAAAAACAGTTCAAGTAGGAGCTACTATTAGTGCCAAGAACATCAAAAGTATTTTTCTATGAGAAGGTTTTATAGAGAATGTTAGGGAACATCGAGATATACATACATACATATACATATACATAGATGTATGTATGTATGCATGTATGTATGTATGCCTGTGTGTGTGTGTGCACATGCACGTGCATGTGTGTGTGTGTATAACCGCTTCAAAGAGTATTTGCAAATCGAGATATACATACATACATATACATATACATATACATAGATGTATGTATGTATGCATGTATGTATGTATGCCTGTGTGTGTGTGTGCACACGCGCCTGCATGTGTGTGTGTGTATAACCACTTCAAAGAGTATTTGCAAATCTGGTTGGAGAATCTATTCTATTTCTCAAGAGATCCCTAAAGTTTTAGATGGAATGGGGCTTGTAATCCTTTCTACTTTGCAAGGAATGATGACTCATCGAGAAGCTTGACAAAAGGAGAAGAATTATTATATATTTTATGGTTACTTAAAAACAAAGAGTAGATACTTGAAGAGCCTTGTATTTTTGCCTCCAATACTGGAATGCTGTCAAAATAATATTGACAGGAGAGATTAATCATGATATTGAGAATAATTAATATTATTGAGTGTCAGCAATTTGGCTGACAAAAACACAACTCAATTATATGCAATGAATATTTTTGAGTTGTGATAGCTGACAAAAAAGCTATTGAATAATATTCATTTTTCAAATTATTCAAAAAGAAGGAAAAGAAAATTTTATTTAAATTAATAAACGATTCGACTCTTTTGAGAATCAGTGTCATAGTTAATGACTATGACAAGTGATAGTTAATCACTATCACTACTATTAAAGTTATAGTAAATAACCGTCTTTATTGAGGTGTAATTACCATAGCATATCCTAATGGTATGTTATTAGTCCACAAAGGGTATGCTTCTGGTTGGATCATATGCTGAAGCTTGCAAACTTATTTTATAAAAATCAATCTAGTAGGAAGTACTTATCGTCTATAAACTAAGTGGACTATTTGTCAAAAAAGATTCTGGGGCTCGAGACAGCTTTAGAATGAAGAAATGCAATGTGCTGTGCTATTTAAATATGTCAAAATGAGAAAGTTTTGAACATGCACACAATCTTCTTGAGGCACTTAAATTCAATGTATCACATTTCATGATTCAGGTTATGAATAGTTTGGTTTGTCAGAGCTTAAGTTTGACAACCATTGATGAATTTTACAAATTCTATTAACAATTCACCCATTTCAGACTCTAGTAACTTTTCATTGATGCCAAATCAATTTTGAAATAAAAATGAGGCCACTTTGACTGCTAGTTAGAATCTCAATGCATCCATGTTCATTTATGACAAGGTCAAGTGGTTCATAAAGGCCAGGCACTAGCTTATTGGCCAATTTTCAGGACATATTTGTCCCATTTTTTCACTTTTCTGCTTCCAATGGGAACACTTGTATTCTTAACCTTTTGTAGTTGATTACATCTATCTTTTCTGTAGTTTATGAATAAATTTTTAGATAATAATAGAGGAGTAGAATTATATGAGACAATATACTTGGAGAGTTGTACATGGTTCTGATGATGATTTCTTTCCCGAACCATTGCACCTCATTGAGAATGGTAGATAGCTATGCTGGATAGATTATACTTGGTGTGAATTTCTATTGATGATCAACATTGTTAAGGTCTTCAGAGTGTGATGTACATCATGAAGTTGATTAATGGAAACCATTAATCTATGTCGTGTTCATTGTGCCATGTAAATTTCCCTTTGCTAAATTGTGTATACATGTTAACTTGAAGTTGTTTGTTTTAGAATTCAGCACATACATTGTGAGTTATAGACATTCTCAGGGAATTTTCAACTTGCCTATATGGGAAAGTACTTTCTTAAGAAGAACTTGGGAAATTGTCCTGTGGTAAACTTTCCTCAGGCATAGTGAAGAGGATATCTATATTGAACTAATTTTCTTTTTGTTATGACAGAATAAATCCAGATAACGAGGCAGCCAAAAAGGGACTTGAACGTTTGGAAAGACAGATGAAGGTTGATTTCACTCACCTATATCTATCTCTCTTGATTATGTTATATTTGCAAGTCATAAAAATTTTGTTGCAATTTTGTTGTCAAAATTTGTTCGCAGGGTGCAGATCCCGATCTTCCAGAAGAAGACGAGGAAAATGAAGAAGATGATGCCGAAGCTGAGCAGGAAGAGACAGAATATTAGCTGCATTTCAATGCCATGGTTTAAGATAAATAGGGCTCTTGGATTGAGTCCCCTAATAATCTGTACAATATTCATTGTCAATTTGTGAGGAACAACTTACATCTAAAAGGTAAGAGTTTTCCAACTTCTTTGGAATGCTCATGTTAATGCTGGCCATCACTGGCTATTGTACTAACAACACTTGACTCTTTGCTCAAGTTGCTGTATCTTTCAATCTTTGAAATGAAAATTTACTTGATTCACCTCTAATAAAAATCAATGATTCAAGCCCATTCTGATGTCACTATAGTTTAGCTCTTATGGGTGACAAGTATTCACAGTTGATTGCAACTTGATGACTCTTGTAGAATCTTTTCTAATTCATAAATATTTATTGTTATATGGTTGAGATCTGTTCATAGATCTTCTACATGTTTAAACACAGCTTGGTTTGGTGTTTTGGTGTGGATATGCATTTACAAGCATTTGATTCATGTTCCATAACATATGACTCAATTCCTATGGCTGTCTGAGTTCTTGGAGCATCGTTAAATAGACAATATAAAATCAGAGTTCACAAAGGGGTATTTAATATTATATAAAGTAGTTAAATGTATCACTATACATCAGGGTTAGAGAGGGTAATGGTATTTTCTCAAGTATTTGGGTAAGTCAACGGAAGGGTTCGTTCCATGGTGTTCCAGGGATGGGGATGGTGGGATGGCAGGGACACTTTTTATCTTCTACAACATGTTTAAGCACACATTGGTTTGGTGTTTTGGCATGGATATGCATTTACAAGTATTTGATTCATGTTCTATTACATATTACTCAATTCCTATGGCTGTCTGAGTTCTTGGAGCAGCACTAAATAGACTATCAAATCAGGGTTCACAAAGGGGTATTTAATATTATATTAAAATAGAGAGAGAGAGAGATAACTCCAATATGACATGATGCTGTTCAAATGATACTTGATGTCTGCAGAAGCCTGAATGCTACTCATTCCTCGAAAAATCCAGTTTGCACAAAATACCACATTGTACCACTTCCACAGAAACTTGCCAATCCATGAAAATATCTTACCTCTCTAATGCTTATTGTTGTTGGCTACTATAATTTCCCTTTCACTAGGTTCACCTTCAACCCCTCTTTAGAAATGACAAATCTCAAATAGCCTAGTTTTGTTTCCATGAAACTACTCTTGTTGATGTTTATTAGCAACTTCTCTTCTTTCAACCCTTGAAATACTTGTCGATATGCCACAAACGTTTGCATTTCCTTTTATTGAAAATCAAAATGTCATCCAAGTAAACAATAAAAAATTCACCAAAGAATTCTTTCAAAACCTCATTCATCAAACACAGTAATGTACTCGGTGCATGGATATATTCACAAGGCATAACTAACCACTTGTATAGTCTCTCATGTATCTTGCATGTAGTCTTCCATTCATCTCTCTCTCTTATTTTGATATCATGGTATCTACTTTTTAGGTCAATCTTTGTGAAATGATTTGTGTTATAGTGATCTTGTTGATAAGTGTTGAATCTATGCGCATCCTTTATTCTCCACCGTTCTTTGGTGCTAACATTGCTAGCACCAAACACAAGCTTAAACTTTCTTGTATCTCATCAACTTTTGCACTTGTCTATTCACCTACAAATTCTATGTATGTGTCATCCCATGTGCATCTTTTAATGGAAAAATTGATTCCATGTATCAGGTCTATATGATGATTGATGCTCTATATGGTGTCTGTCATTCTGACACATTCTCTTGTACAATATCTTGGTTCTTTGTTAGCAACTAAGATACTTCCTATGCAATGGTTTCTCTTTCTTTGTGGTGGCATTATCTACACTTTGGTTGTTGAACTTATTCGATTTAATGTAAAAAACATTTTTGTCTCAATCCATCCAAAGAATTTCTTCCAAATTCTAGTGTTATCATACACTTCATTCTTGTACTCCAAATGTATCAAAATATGTTGCTTCTTGTTTGAGATCACAATTTTAGGTGTTATTTCTTCCATCATAAATGAATTTCTTGTCATATTACTATGGCTTTCCTAACAACATATAACGTGCTTTCATTGGCCTAATATCACACAATACATCATTATATTCACCTATATAAAATCTCACCAAACTTTTCTTACTTACAAGTATTTTCTGATCATCTTGAATAGATGTGATCATGTATGGGATTGGATGTTTCATCCTCATCATATTCAACTTGTTGCCATATCTTGAGAAACCAAATTATTTGTACTCCCACTATCAATGATAACTCTACAACACTTTTCATTTGCATATTATTCTTAAAACAATTTTCCTTTGCACCACTTTTTCAATATCTTAGTCTAAAATAGAGCTATCCTCATTATTGGCAATTCACTTCAAACAAGTTTTCATATCGATGTTGGATATCAATAGGTTCTTCTTTCATATATGGCCTATGTTGTTCTATTCTCCACTCTTTTGCTAGGATTTCCTTGGTGATATTCAAATGCTTGATGTCCTCCACGTTTGAAATAGGTTCCTCTAAAAATAGATTCTTTTCAAATCCCCTATCACTCCATCGATATCCATCATCATGGTAGGAATTTCTTTCGCTCCCTTGGGAATTACCACTTCTCTCATCTCCAAGGTATGGATTTCTAGCCTTGGTTTGCCCTACTTATGGTCATCTTTCATTGAATTATGGTATACCTCTTCGGAATCCTTCTCCTCTACCTTTCGACCTTTATTCAAATCTTTTGTTCAATTATTAGTGTGAATTGATATGTTTCTTTAACAGTTTTTGATTAAGATAACAACTGGTTTTTAAGGGGCCCTGAAACCCTTTACAAAACTGGAACTTAAGATAAAACTATAAGAGTTCCAAAAAAACAATAGTCCAACCAAAACAAGATCTTATACACCCCAAACCTCTCACGAAGAAACACTACCAAAGAAAGCAGTCCAACAAAAACACCCCAGTTCGCTGCGCAAGATAAACCAAGGGAAAACAACAAAAAAACTTCTGATCCTAAGGGTCATGTCAAAAGAAGAGGAGGATCCCTTAGAATGTTTACCTTTAACTGTGATCCACCCTTCTTCAACTCTAGCCGCCTCATCCTGCCATCACTACGAATCCAAGATTGAAGAGCCAACACCCAGTAGAGGTGTTGGAACAACCAGTGAAACGCCCAACAAAGGACCAACAATACTCCTAGCCAAGGGATTAGCTAAAAGTGGGTCAACAGCATCAGAATTGGCCCCAACCAAAACCCCAGCAAGGCTAGTAGAAACAACAACCACCAAACTGCCAGCTGTGCCAATAGGGGCCCCGACTCCATCCAGCAAAGAAGGATCAGGGAAAGGACCAATAGAAGGGTGAACATCTCCAACCACTAAAGAAGAAGGAACAAAACCAACTAGAGGACGAGCAGAATTAGGGCCAACAACCCCAATAGACTCAGTAACAATAGTAGGGCACAAGCCATCCTCCACCACAAAAGACACAGGGCAAACTTGCTCAATCACCTGCGAAAAGCTCCGATGGGAAGACACCTCCATCGTATAGTGCTGACAAGAGGCACCCTGCCACCACGAGGCAGTCTTTTTAAGTCTCTAAAGATCACATTGAGAAGCAACATGACCTGTCTTAAAGCATCTTTTGCATTTGAAGGAGAGGCCTTCATAGTCCAATTATTGAATTGAGCTTCTACCCTGAGGAGAATAAAGTTTAATCTCAAATGGCAGGCCTTTAAAAGTATCTATATCCATTAGGATACAAGCATATGTAGAGTGGAATAAATCAGAAGATTTCTCATCCACCATTAACATTTCCTCAATAGCATCCCCCACAATCTCCAAAATAGAATCAATCCAAAGATGGAGGGGGAGATGAGGAAGCCTAACCCAAATGGGTTGCTTATCAAACGATTTAGAAGACGGTGAGAAGTCAGGATGCCAGGGTTTCAACATTAGCATAAAGCGATCATCCTAAATAAAAAAGTTTTCACACAAAATAAAATTTCTATCCATAATATTTTCAAATTTAGCCACAAAAAATCCTTTAGCCATAGGAAATATGTGGACTGTACCAGTAATTAGGGGCTCCCAATGCTTGGAGATCCAAGAATGAAGATCGGGCAGAGAAGGCTAGTGTCCCTTAAATTTGCAAATCAGACCATGCATAGTTAGAATAGAGGCTACCGCATCGATCTCAAAGAGTCTCCTCATCCAACTCCATGACAATTAGGTTGCAGTCAAGGAACACACTGCGAGAGGTGCCAACAGTAGCAGAGCGACTACGAGCCTTGGGCAAATGCACCAAGGGTAGACAACTCTGCATCGAGGGCACCACCAGAGATGTAGGGGAAGCTTGAGCCACAAACTTCCCATCATTAACGACTACTGTAGAAACTTCAACGGGCACCACATGAGTAGAGGGAGCGGCATGATCATTTGCAACCGCTGCTGAAACCCTAACGAGCGCGATAGGAGCTGAGGGAACGACTGGAGCGGGAGCAAGAGTTTTTATTGTAGTTTTTCCAATAAATAAACAAACAAATAAAAATAAAAATAAAAAATAGGTTTCTTCAACAATTGTCATTGTTATTAAATTCAATTCTTCTTAGATGTTTAGTTTGAGGCCATTTATGTATAACACCACTTTCCTTGTTGGATTCACTATGACTAGTTTTGAAGATAATATTATGTAATTCTTTAATATACTCCTTCACTATCTTCCCCCTTTTGTCTTAGGTTTCACAATCTCTTCAACATTTCTAATTCATAATCAACAAGTATGAATTGATTCATCAACTTTATCACCATCCTATCCATTGTTTGATTCGTTCTTTTTCTCCCTAATTTTTGTTTAACTGAATTTCTCCACTAAATAGAAACATGTCCTTGCAACTTGGATTTGCAAATTAGACTCTTTTGAATCTTCAATATTTATTGTGGTAAAATAATGAATGTGTTATTAAACAAAGATCATAAATGATCTATATATACAAGTATATACACAAATGTTTCTATAACGAACAAAGAGAGAGAAATGGAAACATTCCGAAGAGAGAAAAAAGAAAGGAAGTTTCCATATTGAACAAAGAGAGAATATGGAAACATAGAAGAGGAGTGAGCATTATAAATAGAAATAAATCTACGGAAGAGAAACAAAAATAGATAGATTTATCTCTAATACCCTCCCTTAATGGTCAATCGAACTTCAAAACAAAAGTCTGCAAGTGAATCCTCAGAAGGCATAAAAGGTAGACACAGGCTGATGAATGAGCTTTGTATGTCCTACAATATTGGCCTGTGGCTGAGACCCTCCCCGCTTCTACTGATCAGAAGCAATGCAATTCCCGATACCACTTGTTACAAGTAGTGGTTGCCGTTGCACCAAATTTGCTTCTTCTTGGAGCTATCTTGAGACTAAGTTGATGACTGAGATGGGCCTTTATCCTTGTGAAAGGATTGGGCTATAAATGCTTTTCCAAAGGAGGATGAAGGAGGACTGCTACCAAACTGTTGTTTTCAATGATCCTGCTACAAAAGTTTGGTGCGCAAATTTGAAAATTTGAGATCAACATTAGTTGCATTTATATGGAGCATCTCAATAAAGTGCTCATAGGATTGTGGAAGACTTTTCAGAGTAATGACTACCATATCCTCTTCCTCCATTGTACAACCAATGACCTTAGTTGATCTTTGATGTCCTAAATCTTCAGAAGATGTTCCTATAAGGACATGTGCTAATCCATAATAATAGAGAATAATTGATTTTTTAGAAGGAAAGCTATGCTTTTGTTTGATGTCTCGTGGAGATCTTTTAATGTAGTCCAGATCTCTACAACTGTCTTGTCGAACGACACTTGAGTCAACAGATCATTAGTAATCGAAAGCTTAATGAGCATAACTGCCTCACGATTGCACTCATCAAACTTCTCTTGAGTAACTTCTTTTTGTTGAATCGTTGACTACCTTCCAATAGAAGATTGGTGAGAGATGTCATGGCATGTTTTTTAATGCAAAATATGTGAATATCTGAATTTGTACGAACTTCAAGGCAGATTGACAAAAGACCCATAAAGAATGAAAAGATACCCAAAAGAGAGCACGAAAAACCCAAAAGGAATTTGCTGTCAGATTCTGAATCCCCTGGCTCAAAAATTGAGGTATAGAAAACGATGCACCTCGAAAAAGTGAAGGCAACCCAATTGAGATGTGCAAAAACCCACCAATAATCTGCAAAAAGTTTTTGAATCTGGCACAAAAGATGAGAGTTTTGAAAGAAACCCTAGTCAACTGCAAAAAACCCAAAAATAAATTGCAGATAAGCTTAAAAAACAAAGATGTAGGTACAAATGATCGCCTACGAGAGAGAAATACACTTCCAACATAGAGGAAAACAAAAAACACGAGTGGAGTTATAAAAAAATGAATTCCTCCAAACATATTTTTGAACACACACGGGGATTTCAAAAATCTTATGAGTTTGAAATTTCATAAAGAAATGAAAGATATCAAAACCTATTTCGAAAAATAACTGAAGAAATTTCAATAATGAACTTATTATTTTTCGGAAAAATAGCTTTGAAACCATATTGTGGTAAAATAATGGATGTGTTATTAAACAAAGATCATAAATGATCTATATATACAAGTACACACAAGAATGTTTCTATAACAAACAAAGAGAGAAATAAAAACATTTTGAAGAGAGAAAATAGAAAGAGGAAGTTTCCATATTGAACAGAGAGAGAATATGGAAACATATAAGAGGAGTGACCATTAGAAATAGAAATAAATCCACAGAAGAGAAAAAAAATAGATAGATTTAACTCTAATGAATTTCCCTATACACAAAATATTCTTCCATTTCATTTATCTAGTCAATTAATTATTTAGGATTTAAAACACCAAGATAAATAGAAATTTCAATTCAAGTTCATGTACCAATTTTGGATGTCTTTTAACATCTTGATTTGGTCTAGCACTTCTTAACAAGGTTTCCTCATTCAATTCTAGAGCTCCTAGTTCATCATCACTCTCATGCTCATGTCTAGGGTTTAGACCTTTTTTTCTATCTTCTTCTGCAACATCTAGTCAAATTTTCTTTGACACCATCATTTCTACCATTTCTTCCATTATTTCAATAACATTGGACATACTAGAAATCCTCCTTGGTGGCATCTTTATTTAAGATCTAGTGCAATTGTCTTAGGTTGATGATTTGGCTACAAGGTTGTAACTACCTTACAACTGATGCTCTCTTGACAAACTCTTGTTAACTACCTAAAGTCAAAACTCTATTCATACTAGGATCTTCAAAAATGTCTTTGTAGCTAAAGAACTAATATTTTTCTCTAATACCATTTGATGTAGTCTGTTGGTACCCATATGGACCTCGGTATTTAAACTTTCAAGTTTGGGGTCTTGAACCTCTTTGAGCTACTTCGAACCAAAGTTCAAAGAGGTTCGAAATGGTTTAGTTTGCATAAGCAGATTCACAGGTTCAGAGCTTCAGAGATTTGGAATTTAGTTTGAAGGCTTGACAAGTTCAGTATTATAGGCGACCTTGGTGATTTCAAAGTGCAGCATTCAGATTCTAGGTTTTGTCTGGTACTTTTGGTTCAATTGATGCAAAGAGTTTCATGGGTTCAGATATTCTATTCAAGTTTGGATTCAATAAAACCAATAAGGGCCCTCCAATGTGCAAAGATGGTCTTTCCAAATCATTAACATTTTTGTCATTATAAAAGTGGACTGACATAGTTGACCGCTGCTGAAAAAAGGAAATAAAATTTGATAGATGGCCGCTCTTTAATGCAAGAAAGGTATCTACAATGGTCTCCACATCCTTATTACAACTTTCTTTTTGGGAAGATGGTGAACTCATGGACTTCAGATACATTTCCATATGTAGGGCATCAATAATACCGTGCACAGTCGGGTTCGTGATTAACCAATTTTTGTATGAGAAATGCTATAAAGTTCCTATATCTTTAGAGGTTTTTAAAATGTCTCTAGAATTGAATCAAATCGTCTCTTAATATAAAATCAAAATGCAAGCATGGACATGAAGAATGTTTAGAGTTTTTAATGTAACAGGCAACCACGGATTTGCAGGAAGTAGAAAAATAGTCCTCTTGCAGGGGGCATAACTCTAAATTCCACCGTTGGATCGGGCTAAATTTTTTATGTTTGAGAAATCCTAATTCTTCAAACTCTCACCGGAGCGATCTTCGAAATTATTCCTAGTTCACAAGTTATAGCTGACTGAGTAGAGCATTGTCAAAATTGTCAATGACAGTCACAAAATGATGACAGAGCCTCATCACTAGCAAATGCCACTTGTCAAGTTATGGTCACATGTCACTTTAAAAGGATTCTTGATCTTAATATTCTTGGAGATGAAATTTATCCCAAGAAAAAGACCGAAAACATAAAAGTGATGCTTTATTTTATTAACCAAGAATGTTTGCAGAAATATGGAGAAAAACACATTATAAGTACTGACCGAGAGTTAAATATAAATATACTGGATATCATTGAAGATATATGCCTATAAGGATTAAAAGTGCCACTGGATAGAAAGTTGCAAAAGAGCAAACAATGTTATGATAATTCATTAAACATTGTACTCATTCTTAATACTCTTACCATTTGTTGTGATAGACTGATATTTAAAGATCACATGAAGACAGAATAAGCTGATAAAAATCTGGGAGATAAAAATAGTTTCAAAATTCAGTTATGATAACTGAATAATGGTCATTTGAGTCTATTTATTGTAAATCTTTTGGAAAGAGTGGGGTTCCAGTTTTTTTCAGATTTTGCTCGGCAGACTTTGAGCTGCAGCAAAATGAGAGCTGTGAATGTAGGTAGGAGGGGAGGCTTTTCTTTTCTACAGACTTTGTGTTGTGGGATGGAGAGTTTTCTGTTCTTGTTTTCATTTGTAGTTGTAAAGGAGGAAAAGTTATGGCAATCAGAATGTTCATTTAGACTTTGAGCTTAATGACATATACATATATTTGTCAATGCATAGTGCAGTTTAAGATTTTATGCTCAAACTTTGATGTATTAATTACTTTGTGAGTTAGTACATCGATTGCCCTATGTCATTGCTTGTTGTGTGTTTTAGATTATCATTCTTTTCTTCCAAATTTAGTTTCTTTGAAAGTTCTATTTTTCCAAATCTTTGAAATCTGGAGAACTTTGTGCCTTTGGATTCTCTTAGTTTCTGTTGTAATCTCTTTGTAAACATTCCTCCATACCTAAGAGTATGTTGAGAGACCCTTTAAGTACTTTCTGGTAAAAAGTACATGTGTATGTTCTTTTTATTTTTATTAGAAATTCCTTGAAAATCACACACAGGGAGTTGTACCCGATAAAATTCAGAGGAAGGTTATCAATTCAATGATAACCTATCCAACTGTTAGCCAGGATTGCACTTTCATTTGGGCATCGGGAGTTATTTCATTCTAAAGTGCAAATTTGTTCACTAACATAGTCATAGATGGAGGGTCTAGAGTGAGAACTAGCCAACTATAGAATTGAGAATTAACATAATATAAATATCATAGAACAAAAAATAACTACTCATTTTTTTCAACATGATAAAATGACTACAAAATGCTCATTGGGTTGCTATATGTAGATTATATATTGGTTTTCAAGCTTACGTGTTAGATTCAACTCCAAAACTTGGAGTTATAAGAAAATAGCTAAATCTAAGAGTCCATTGACTCTATTATTCTCACTAACTTATTAACTCGTTTACTTCCTAACTTGCTAACATAATCTCAATGAATCCAAGAGATGTTTTATGTATTAGCTCCAAGTCTTAGGAATGATTTGTGGCAATTGCAACCTGTCCCAACACTTGACATCCTATGAAATTTATAGGTCAGCCTAAATCCGATTATGAAACCTCGAGAATCAATTGAATTCGATGTATTTCCAATTGAAGATCTTCCTAGCCCCATACTATTATATGAGGTGTCAAGTTTGATGTCATAAGGTTCATAAACGTTGCACAACTATACCAAATGAATTGTGCACTAACTTGTTTTGTGAACTTTTGGTGATGATAACATTTAGTATATTGATCCAAATTTGTTGCAATAGAGATATGTTATGGATATGATGCTACTAGGCTCTTATTCCATATTGCGAGACAACTTGAGATTATGTGATGAAATGTGGTATTTTTTTGGGATGCTTGCACATTTAGATTTTATGAGAAGCTTATAAAGCCATACAAACTTGATTTAGATTAATTTACATGGTTCAATAGTCTAAAAAGACCAACTTAGGTTAGCTTTATCTAAATGAGTGAAGTATATTCGATTTAAAGAATTAGAAATTTCCTACATACATTTTTATGAGCTTGATCCAAAGAGAGGACACAATTTGTAGAAGTACCAAAAATCCTTGAATTTCTCGTTTGTGATGAATGCTCATGCTTAAAATTGACTTGCATTCATTTACATGGTTCAATAGTCGACAAAGACCAACTTGAGTGAGCTTGATCCAAATAAACAAAGTAAAATCCTTTTAACAATTAGAAACCTCCCTATATGCATTTTTATGATCAACCAAAGGAAGGTGATTTTTTTGGTAGAAGTACCAACAACCACCTGATTTCTCTTTTGTTATGTATGTTGATGCTTTTGGGGATTGTATGCCAAAAGTTGTAGCTCTATGTTCTTAGTCATATAGGAGATGGGGGAGTGTTGGTCTTCATCCTATGAAGGCTTACACATTTATGTTTATTGTTCCAAGGGATGGATGTTTACCTATTGCTTTCATGGTGCTTTGTATTGTATAGGAGAAAGAAGCATTAAATTCACCTTGGCACCCTTTTTTACATTTTAAAAATTATTAAAATATTACTTTTACAACATGTTAAATAATTTCAATGTTTTTGAACAATGTTAGAAGTACATCGAGTCCCTAAAACTCTGACAACTTTGAAATATTCTTCTATTGATACATTGACAAAGATTTTGACTCCACTTGAACCATGTTGACGAGCTCAAGAAATTGTGAACCTGCTAACATAACCTTGCTTTAGCCATTTTTTAGCCCTTTTAGTTCATTCTTCCTAAGCTAAAACATGTTAAGAAGTTTAGAGAATTGTTATTTCATTGACAAAATTATTTTTTCTCCCCCTTGAGTAAGCAAGTTCAAGAACTTTGGTATTCATTGGCTTTATCTACTTGACTATTTTCCTCCTTGATCATGTCAACTCTTTTTGCATCTTTTTTGACCATTTTAGAGGTTGAAGAGGTTCTTGAACATATGCATTTGTTGGTGTCTTTTTGTCTTTTCTCTGTGTTCTGTCATGTCAATGCTTTTGCTTAGTCTTGAACTATGCTATAGGTTCAAGGGTTCTTGAATTGTTGACATGTTCCAACTTCTTGTTCGTCCTTTGTTTCTTCATTTTTCTTTTTGGTGAATTGGGAAACTTTTCTACTTAGTTAGAGGTTCAAGAGGTCCTTGAACCTTTGACCTCACATCTCCTATTAGGGCTTTCTCTATCCTTTGATCTTGTTAGGAATTTAGAAAATCCTTGAACCTTCAAAGTTTCCCCTTCTTTTTTTTTCTTTGTTTCTTTTCACTATGTCAGTGATTTGGCTTCTTCTTATAAGATTTATTAGAGGTTCAAGATGTTATTGAACCTATGAAATCATTGACCTGTCTCGCTTTGCCATCTTCTGTCACACCTTTTGTCAAATCTCACTTCACTTGCTAAAATTTTCATAGTTTTAAGTAGTTCTTGAACCTTCTAAAATCCAACATCCTTGCAAATGAATAAAGAGGAAAACCTAGGTAATTTTTTAGATTTTCTACAACATGGGATGAACATCTAAAGGTGCAAGGGACACACAAGGCATACTATCTCAGATCAATTATCAAGGGTAAGATAACATAATGTCACCATGGAAAAAGGGAAATTATATTCAAATCTACAATTTTAGAGGCTAAGATAACATAATGTCACTATGGAACAATGGCTAGTGTACAATAATATACATGAACACAGAATAATAGATAACATTGTGTACCATTACCTTGTGTGAAAATAGTTAGGATGACTTTCTACTTGGTTACATGTGTATGCACCCAAAAATGGTCACCTAGACTTTGGGCCCCATTTATTTGATTTATCAACCCTGAATCATTTTGATCAATAATCAATATTTTCAACATTATCAATTTCTTGATCAAGTCTTATTTTCGATCATATATTGGATTTTTATCTTATGGGCTAACCATTTTATCCTAAGTCTTTATTTATTTAAAAATAATATTCCCTCCCCTTTTAATAAATAAAAAGCCCCCACTTTTCCTCTTATCCTAAGTTGCACAAATAAAGTATTATTCTTATTTTATAAAAAAGAGAAGAACACTTTTTGTCTCATATGGACGTAAAGTCAACTCTTATTTTCCTATTGGAGGATACTTGTGCACATGGATTGCTCCTCTTTCAAGCTCCACCGTTGATTGAGACTTTTGCCTCTTAATCTCCATGGTCCATTCCTTTGCATTTCTTATAAAAGGAGAGCTCTCTCCTTCATTTGCATATCCATCTCTTTCATGCTATTGTTATGCTGCAGGTTTTCTAGGTGCATTTGGAGCTTTTGAAGATCATTGCTACATCAAGCTTTTCTTGGATTTCCTCATTGCTTCATAGTTTAGACTTCATTTCTTGCATTATCATAGCATCAATAGCTTCATTTCATAGCTTAGTTTCTTTTATGCAATAGATAACTTCACATAGCTTAATTAGGGGATTTGTAATCCATTGCTATTTCCTTTCATAGTTGCATTGTACTTTCATTTTGGTAGATTAATCTTGCATATTCATATTAGTTTGCATTGCATTTGCATACTTTGATTCAATTTGGGGATATTGGCACTCTTGCCCTTGTCTTAATTCGAATCTCTCATTGTATGGTTGACTAGCAAGGTCACAAGTTTAATAGCTCTAGTTGAGAGCAAATCCATAATCTTGCAACTCCATGCATAGAGAGCTATGGATCGATTTGTGAGAGCTCATTCTTGAGTTTCCTTGCATGTAAGGATTCATAGAAGTGCAATACTTTTAGTGTGTACAACATGTGTTTCCAAGCATGGTTGGTGTTTTAATAGCTTTTTGTGAGTTTATAAGTATTATGGTGACATATAATTATAATTGAAAATTTATTGCATGCCTCTCTACATCTATTGGTCTTGTTACAATACTATGACTGCCTTGGTTACCAATAAGGAAGCACAATTATATATGATTGAGATGAATTGAGGATGATAACATACAACATCAATTTCTTTATTACAAGTTGTACAAATTTGAATATCATCAAATTCTTAGGATTTCTTGAAAGTTCAAGATATTTCCTCTCACCATAGACTCATAACATATTGAACACTGTGTTCTTGTTGTTGGCATTGATTGTCTCTCTTTGGGGGTACCACTCTCATCCCTTTATGGTGGGTCCCTTCTAATAGTATTGCTTGGACGGTTGTCCGTCGATGAAGGAAGAATCACTCTACAATCTCACAGTCTCCTTCCTTCATTGCGGGTTGTGGGTGAGTTGTCTATCCATTCTTTTGGTGGCTTACAAGTTGTGTTGCTAGTTTGTTATTAAAGTTCTTTCTTGACCTTGTTGTAAATAGTTGTTTTAGACAACCCTTGTGTTGTAGTGGTGTAAAGATTAGCCCCTTGCTAGTTTTCTTTAATAATAAAAAAGCATATAAGATCTAGTACTTATACAGGGTGGAACATTCACAAATTGTGTATTACACAATTAGCCTTTCAATCAATGATGGTAGTAGAATATCTAATAAAGTCTGGCAATTTATCATGTGCATGAATTTCCACTAAAAGTGATACAATCCATATATCCTAGTAAGATTTCTTGCTTATGTGAGGACTTGGTACAATGTTACACTACCACTAGGAGTTGACATCTTGGTGTGGTATTAGATATTAGGATGATGTGGGTTAGGATGTTGCATTGTTATATGGTTTTCTGTAATTGTTCTAATTAAGTAAAAACAGGATTTGAAAGGTCTCAAAACCTTATACAGAAGCATGAACATATATAGCAATTGGAAGACTGCAATACAACTATGGTGCCCCACCAAGCAAGCCAAAGGATCAAACAAAAGATCCTACCAAAAAGAACAACCCAAGCAAGAACAACAAAGGACAATCAAGATTTACATTTTTGTCCAGCCTTGTGTGAATGTAAGTTCATGTCAAAAGGAGTAGATGATTTAGATATCTTTCCCTTAACTGTAGTCCATCCATCCTCCATCTTACTGATAGCCTTCTGCCAAACCTCAAAAGAGCCCACAAAAGGGAAGGTGTCATCAAGAACCCCAGAAGGGGCAGGATAAGCACCAAGACCGATCTCCCGACCCCTCACAGGAGAGACAAGGGAAGAAGGACACTCATCTCTGGCAGCCAACAAAGCAACGAAAACAGAGACAACACCAAGAACATCCGAATCAAAGACAACATCGTGGGTAGTAGGACCAACAACGCCATAAGATAGCGCAAAACCATATTCAACATCAACATTCTAGGAAAAGATAGCAACAGTTTCAGCCAAGGCTGGAGCAAAGGCAACTGTAGCATCACCAGAGACAAGCGAGGCATCCATAGAGGCATTAGCCACAACCTAATCAGAAGGTGGAGAGCCATCAACCGAACCCTCAGATTTTGAGGCTTTATGAACTGTATAATGATGGTCAGCAACCCCTGACCACCAAGTAGGTGATTTCTTAGGTTTGACCCTATCTGAAACACATCGTGCAACAAGATGACCAGTCTTGTGGCATTTCTAGCAACAGAACGAAATACCCTCATAGTCAAGAATTTGAGTCCAAGAGCCCGAAGAAGTCAGAGTGATCTTCTCAGGAAGACCCTTGGCGATGTCCATCTCCACAAGAATATGAGCATAAGTTGTTTTGAAAATCTCAAAGGAAATAGGATCCACCATTTGGAAATCCCCAATAGCCTCACCCACAGCTTCCAAAACAGAATCTAACCACAAGTAAAGAGGAAGATTCGACAGTCTAACCCATAATGGGATTTTGTTGAAGGACTTAGTGAGAGGATCAAACCCCATATACCAAGGTTTGGCCATCAGGGAGAAATGCTCCTCCCACATGAAACAATTATTTCTCAGAATAGTATTCCTATCTTCAAGATTATCAAATTTAACAATAAAGAAATTGTTAATTTTGGTAGCTTGGACAGCTATTTGTCCTCACCCAAAAATAGCAGCATCAGTTATGGGTAGTTTGGACAGCTGTTTGTCCTGGCCTAGAATTTAGAAAATGGTTGTTTTTGTCAAACACATATTGTTAGGATAAAAAAAATTGTTATTTAATATTGACTATTTTTAGGTGACACCTCATAACCAAGTTTGTTAGTGGTTATTGAGTTGTCTTAATCTCAGCCGTTCATTTGTATTAATCTCGGCTGTTGATTTTTCAACGAGAGTAGTATAAAAAGGGGTCATTGGGTCATTTGGAAAATACAAATTGGAGAGCATTTGCAATGATAGCAAATGTGTTTGCAGTGATAGCAAACAAGTCTTGCAGTGTTAGCAAGGGGCGCAGTGATAGCGCTGGGAATAGCAGTGGAGGAATATCAGCAGGAGGAATTGGGAGATTGTCTGAGTTTTGCCAGTGAGAGGCAAGGAATTTTGTATCTCTTAATTTGCTGGAGTTTAATATATTTCTCATCTGTAGTATTGGTTTTCCCTACGGGGTTTTTCCAGGGACAATTGTCCGAAAATCTTGTGTTCACTGTGTTGCATATTTTATGGGTTTTTATTTGTGAAGTTGCAGTTGTGTTATTTTCCGATATTTGTTGATCAGATAATCTATCAAAGATAGGAGGTTAATAATCAGTAACTGTAATAGATTTTTCACATGGTATCAGAGCTAAGTTAGGGTAGAAGAGATTTACCCTAGGTGAAGAAATTGGGGGTTTATAAAACCTAGTTTAACCTCTTTAGAATTATTATTTGTTTTAACCTTTGAGATGACCTCAGTTGGTTTAAGAGATCAGGACAGATTGGATGGAGCTTCTAATTTTGGTGTCTGGAAAGCCAAAATTTCTTTGTTGCTAGAAGAGAGTGGAATCAAGAATTATGTGACCACTACTGTAGCTGTACCTACATATCCAGTACAACTTGCATCATATAGAAAGGACGATGCCAAGGCGAGGAGGATCATCCTTGATGGTGTCAAGGATCATACAGTACCACATATTGCAGAGTTAGATACTGCAAGGAAGATGTGGGAAGCCATTCTAAATCTATACTAGAATGCTACCACTAATTGGAAGCTGATTCTCAGAGAAAAGCTGAGGAATACCCGAATGAATAAGGGAGAGGACGTGACAAGTTACCTCACCAGGCTCAGACTTGTCAAGGATGAGTTAGCATCTGTTGGAGATAAGCCAGATGATGATGAGCTAGTAAGAATAGCCCTAAATGGGTTTACTAAGTAGTGGGATGTCTTTGTTCAAGTCATTAATGGACGAGACACCTTACCAAGTTGGGATCGACTTTGGAGTGACTTCACTCAGGAGGAGCTTAGACTATGTCTTGTCAATGGAGTCAACAACAAGAGTCATAAAAGTGAGGCGGAACAGGAAAATGTTGCCCTCGCGGGTAAAGGGAAAGCAAAGAAGGGGTCTAGCAAAGGATCAAGCTCACAAGGTGAGAAGAAGAAGGACCTATCTAAGGTCAAGTGCTTTGGTTGTCATGAATTTGGCCACTATGTCAGTGATTGCCCAGAAAGGAAGAAGAATGAAAATAAGGGCAAGAAGCAGGAGGCAGCTTCAACAAGTGTAGATGAGCTCTCTTGTAGATTGGAAGATGAATTTGCACTCATAGCTTGTATGGTTAGCTCAACCTCACAGAGTGTTTGGTATATAGATAGTGGGTGTCATTTCATATGACAGGAGTTAGAGAGTACTTCTCCAGTTACAAGGAGGAGAGTACCAGTACCCAGATTTCTATGGGAAACTTGTCCAAACTCAACTTAGTTGGGAAAGGGACCGTGTAGTTTCAGAGGGAGAATGGGAAGATTATTCCCCTTCGTGATGTGTTGCATGTGCTAGGATTAGGTATGAATTTGATTTCTATATCTATTCTTCAGGATAGAGGGTATAATGTACTTTTTAGAGGGACACATGTGTTGATCAAGCACAAGGATTGGAAATCACCGATATCTATTGGAGTTAGGAGTGGACGCCTTTACAGGCTGCAGTTTGACACTCCTAAGTCACTTATGAGCAGCAGTAATCTTAGAGATCTTGGAGAGCTATGGCATAGGAGGATGGGCCATATACATCATGGAGCACTTAAATTGCTTTGTGAGACAGTGACAGGTGTTCCTGAGATGAGCACAGAGCACGATGATGTATGTAAGGGATGTGTGTTGGGGAAGTTTGTAAAAGCATCTTTTCCAAGGAGTGACACCAGATCTGAGGGTGTTCTTGATCTAGTACATTCAGATGTAGGTGGACCAATGTCAACGAAGTCTCTCAGAGGATATGAGTACTATGTTACTTTTATTGATGATTTCTTGAGGAAGACCTGGATATACTTCTTGAAGACCAAGGATGAGGTTTTCAGTCGCTTCCAAGAGTTCAAGGCTCATGTGGAGAACTCGACAGGAAGGAAGATTAAGGTTCTTCAGTTAGATAATGGAGGCGAGTACAAAGGAAATGAATTCTAGGAGTTCTGTACCAGAGAAGGAATCAAGAGAGAGTGAACTATTCCTTACAATCCGCAATAAAATGGAGTTGCTAAGAGGAAGAACCGGTCTATATCAGAGACAGCAAGGGTTATGCTACATGACCAGGATATGCCCCGCTACTTATGGGCAGAGGCATGTAGTACAACAGTGTACATACAGAATAGGGTTCCACATAAGGTACTAGGGAAGATGACACCAGAAGAGGCTTTCACAGGGAAGAAGCCAGATGTCAGTCACTTCAGGATATTTGGAAGTTTGGCATATTGCCATATTCCAGGTGATACACGTACAAAGTTAGATCAGACTGTAGAGAGGGGGTACTTTGTTGGGTACAGTGAAACCTTAAAGGCATATCGGATATTTATTCCAAGGACTAAGAGGATTATAGTTAGATGTGATGTCAAGTTCATGGAGGACAAGGCATTCAGGAGGTCTAGAGATTTGCCAGCAGAAAATCAGAGTGAGCAGCCGACAGAAGCTCCAGGGGTAGCTCAACTGAGTCAAGGGCAACAAAGCTCAAGTACAGTTACTAGTACTAGCATAGACTCAGGTGGTGAGAGTTTGTAGAGTATGGAGCAACTGGTGCAACAAGATATGCATCAAGAAGATATGGAGGTTGATATTTCATCCTCTATAGTTGGCAACAGGAACCATGAGGTTCAACAAAGGGATACTTAGGAGTTAGTGGGAGCTCCTAGGAGGAGTACAAGAGAAAGGAGACAACCAGCCAAGTTCAATGACTATGTGGCTTTAGTTAGCCAGTTGGTAGATAGTGAGCCTTCTAGTTATCAGGATGCTACACAAAATCAGGTGTGCGAGATGCAATGGTTGAGGAATATACCTCAATAATGCAAAATGATGTGTGGGAGGTAGTGCCTAGACCAACAGATAGGGCAGTGGTTGGATCACGCTGGATCTATAAGATCAAGCATGGTGCAGATGGTAGCATTGAGAAATACAAGGCAAGGTTCGTGGCAAAGGGGTTCTCTCAAAAGGAGGGAATAGACTATGATGAGACATTTGCTCCTATGGCCAGGTATACTTCTATACGAGCTGTGATCTCATTTGCAGCACAGATGGGATGGCAGATCCATCAAATGGATGTCAAGACAGCATTCCTCAATGGTGAGTTGAAGGAGGAGGTATACATAGAACAACCAGAAGGCTTTGTAGCATACAGTAAAGAGACCCACATGTGCAGATTGAAGAGAGCCTTATACGGACTCAAGCAGGCTCCTAGAGCGTGGTATGAGCACATTGATACTTGCAAGTAATGGGCTTTGTGAAGAGTGAGGTATATGCTAACCTCTACTACTTGGTGGTTGGGGGTGAGGTTCTCATTCTTGTTCTATATGTGGACGACTTGTTTCTAACAGGTTCAATAGGGCTCATAGAGGAGTGCAAGAAGGATCTTGCAGTAGAGTTCAAGATGAAGGATTTGCGACTTATGCACTACTTTCTAGGCATGGAGGTGTGGCAAACAGATGGAGAGATTTTCCTTGGGCAAGGGAAATATTGCATTGAAATCTTGAAGAGATTCGGGATGAAGGATTGCAAAGCCATGTCTACACCCATGATCACGAATTGGAGGAAGGTAGATACATCTAAGGAGAAGGATGTAGATCCCAGCTTATACAAGCAGTTGATTGGGTCGCTCATGTATTTGATCAACACTAGGCCAAATATAGCCTTTGCAGTGAACTCTCTTAGTTAGTTCATGGTGGAGCCAAAGAGAGTGCATTGGATAGCGACGAAGCATGTGCTGTGATATTTGCGTGGTACAGTTGAGTATGGGATCAAATATGTTCGAGGTGAAGGTATCAAGTTGATAGGCTATACTGATGCAGATTGGGCAGGCAGTACAACAGACAAGAGAAGCACTTCAGGGTGTTGTTTCAGTTTGGGATCGGGAGTTGTCTCTTGGTTTAGCAGGAATCAGAAGTCTGTAGCTTTGAGTTCTGCAGAAGCAGAAAACATAGCAGCTAGCATGGCGACGTGTGAAGCTATATGGCTTCGAAAGTTGTTAGTAGCCTTGTTTGGTCAGAGGGTTGAGATGACTGTGATACATTGTGACAATCAGAGTTGCATCAAGCTGTCTGAGAATCCAGTGTTTCATGATAGGTCAAAACATATAGACATCAGGTATCACTTCATCAGGGATTGTGTACAACGAGGGATTGTTCAGCTATAGTATATACCTACACAGGAGTAGGTAGCAGACCATTTGACAAAGGCATTGGGGAAGGCAAAATTCATCTTCTTCAGAGATAAGTTAGGTGTCGTGCAGAACAACTTCCTCGCTAAGAGGGAGTGTTAATTTTGGTAGCTTGGACAACTGTTTGTCCTCACCCAAAAATAGCAGCATCAGTTATGGGTAGTTTGGACAGCTGTTCGTCCTAGCCTAGAATTTAGAAAATGGTTGTTTTTGTCAAACAAATATTGTTAGGATAAAAACAATTGTTATTTAATATTGACTCTTTTTAGGTGACACCTCATAACCAAGTTTGTTAGTGGTTATTGAGTTGTCTTAATCTCAGTCGTTCATTTGTATTAATCTCGGCCGTTGATTTTTCAACGAGAGTAGTATAAAAAGGGGTCATTGGGTCATTTGGAAAATACAACTTGGAGAGCATTTGCAGTGATAGCAAATGTGTTTGCAGTGATAACAAACAAGTCTTGCGGTGTTAGCAAAGGGCGCAGTGATAGCGCTGGGAATAGCAGTGGAGGAATATCAGCAGGAGGAATTGGGAGATTGTTTGAGTTCTGCCAGTGAGAGGCAAGGAATTTTGTATCTCTTAATTTGCTAGAGTTTAATATATTTCTCATCTGCAATACTGGTTTTCCCTACGGGGTTTTTCCAGGGACAATTGTCCGAAAATCTTGTGTTCACTGTGTTGCATATTTTATGGGTTTTTATTTGTGAAGTTGCAGTTGTGTTATTTTCTGATATTTGTTGATCAGATAATCTATCAAAGATAGGAGGTTAATAATCAGTAACTGTAATAGATTTTTCACAAAAACCCCTAGCAATAGAGTATATCTGAACAACATCAGATAAAATAGGTTCCCAATGCTTGGAGATCCAAGCATGTAGATCAGAAAGAGAGGGCCAAAAACCCCTAAAACGGAAAATGGCAGCATTAGAAGAAAAATCATCCTTATTTTTCAAAATCTCATCAACTGTCTTTGAGTCAAGAAGAACCCGAATGGGACTACTTACAGAAATAGGATGCATAGAAGAAGAGGATCCCCCCCATCTAGAAGAAACTAGACTTGGGATGCTCGCTTCGAATGTTGCAACATCAACGTAGGAGATTGTAGAGCGAGCGCCAAGCATCGAAGGCCCAGAAATAGCTGCTGCAGACACTCCAACAGCCACTGGAACACCAACCGGCCTAGCCTGGACACCTATGACACCTGCAGAAGACAAGGGAGCCGCTGCAGATACGCCCACATCAACGCATTCAAACTGGGTGCGAGTGGGAGAATTCGTCGGGAGCGGCATCGGGAGCATACAAGGTTTAAAAAAAAAATTGTTGCTAAATATCCAACTCGAGTTGGATATTTGTTATTGTTATTGTTATTTATGTATGTACATACATAATCAAAATCTATTACTCCAACATTTGACAAGGCAACAAATTTCACATCATTTACATGTTGAAGGGTCATATCAAATAAATGAAGAGTTTACGTGACACCATTATCGAACATCAGAAACACATATGAACCCAAATACACAAAACATATCATACATGACACCCATTGTAACCTAGAAGTCCTTAAAACCTCACTAATCTTGACTACTATTACATATTTACGATCATATATAACATCTACATTAGCTGCTACTTTTATTGTTATCACATTATTTGTGAAATTGAGTTATATGTGTCTTGTTTGTATTATATATATATATATATATATATATATATATATATATATATATATATATATATATATATATATATATATATATATATATATATATATATATATATATATATATATATATATATATATATATATATATATATATATATATATATATATATATATATATATATATATATTTGACACATACTATTTTGTTTTTGTATATTTGTGTACTTGTATTTTTTATATACATGTTTTGGTTTTATGTGTCCAAACGAGGTGTGTTAAGGGAAGGGAACATGTAGTATGACAACATACTCTTACCTTGAGCATATGGTGTTAAATAATAGATAAGGCATAAAATAATGAGGCTTCTCATAGTATGGGATACAAGTAGCAGCTAATGTAGATGTTATATATGATCTTAAATATGTAATAGTAGTCAAGATTGGTGAGGTTTTAAGGACTTCTAGGTTACAATGGGTGTCATGTATGATATGTTTTGTGTATTTGGGTTCATATGTGTTTCTGATGTTCGATAATGGTGTGGTGTAAACTCTTCATTTATTTGATATGACCGTTCAACATGTAAATGATGTGAAATTTGTTGCCTTGTCAAATGTTGGAGTTATAGATTTTGATTATGTACATACATAAATAAGTATATACATATATATGTATGTATATATCTATATGTACATATGTACATAAGCGTGTGTGTGGCAATCTCTATACATACACATACAAACATGTATGGATATATGTATATATGTATGCATGTGTGCATGAGTATGCATGTGCGCACGCACACACACATGTATATGTGTGTGTAGGTATATGTATATGTACACACACACACACACGCACGCACACGCACACGCACACACCCACACCCACACACACACACACACACACCCACACACACCCACACACACACACACACACACACACACACACACACACACACACACACACATACGTACACATGTGTGCATATCTATTTTGGAAGAATAAACTAAACATGGTAATCACTAGTGTCATATGTGTACCACACTATTGATTATAGATAGATACTTCTCTTCTTCAATTGATGGGTGGAAAGGAAATATATTTCCTCCAAGAAAAAGTTCAATGACATACGTAAAAAAAAAAGAAAAAAAAGTAAGTGCTATCACTGTGGGGGTAGCACCCTTTTTTAATATTTAGCAAATGCAAGAAGCTACATAGAAGGGGATGAAATGGAGCAAAGCTACAACACTTCATCCATGATATCTTCTTCATACATTCAAAATGAAGAAGATATATGATCTAACTAATGGCCTAAAGAGATATCACATTTACTCCTTAATGACTAGAACATAACATGGTTTGTGATTGTGATCTAACTATAACAATACAACATAAACCATTTGCGGAAGAGGTGCCAACTCAATTTCTTTGTACCCTTTTAGTCTTGTCTTGGTCTATGAGTTGGTAGTAACAGTGAAGAGATTAGTCGATACCTTCTCTAGGAATATGTGAAGAATCTATAGCGATAATGTGTAGGATGTCAGAAATGTTTGGAGATTGGTTTGATACAATAATTATATTTTTAGTTGATATAACCCCATGGTTGGCAAGTGCATCAACCGCTCGGTTTCCCTCTCTTAAAGTGTGTTGTAACTCATATTGATTCAATCGGCTAAGTAGGAGATTGAACCTGGGAATCCATCTAGAGAGTTTCCAGTTGTGAAATCTTGAATGAGTAATGCCTTGGATGATGATTTGTGAATCCTCTTCAATGACTACATTCATGTAATTGTATTCTATGTAGTGTGAAAGTCCCTCCTCTAGAGCCCAAATTTAAGCTTCATTATTTGTGGAGAATAGAAGCTTGAAGAAATTAACTTGTAGATTCTAATTAAATATATTTTATTATTTATTACATATTTTATGATTACTTTTGTATGGAAGGCATATTGTAATCTTTGTATATTATATTTGATGGATTATATCGCTTGAATGAGTTTTATTTTGATATATATACTCATTGTAGAACAATATAATCAATATACAATTGCGTTTTTATTTTATCTGACATCAATTTGTCTATTCCAATTTATACATGATTGAATGAGATTTCCAGCTTTATTTCACATAACATACTTGATTATAGATGGATACTTATTTTCTTTGAGTAATAGTTGGAAAGGAAAGATATTTTCACGAAAGATATTTTCATACTCCAATTGAAGATCATATTATTCAATTTTATTTTATACTAAGATCTTTTGTGTATGTGCCAATTGATAGAAGTCCTATTGTAATATTTGTTTATTACATTTGAAGGATTGTTGTACATGACATGATTATATTTATTTATATTCAAAGGTAATTCTTGTACTATAATATAATCAATGCACATGTAGTTAATTATTATATTTATTATGGATGTCTCTTTTTCAATTCATACATATTTGAATATCATAATCCCCTTGAGTCAGGATTGTATGAGCACTCAAGCTTTGTATTCTCACCATACTCATAAGATAATATTTATTTAAGTGAAAAAAATTTCCTAGCCACTTTTGAGGGGTGGTGGTATTTATTTTATTTCTTTAAAAAAATGCTGTAATGGATGGTTCAATACATATTTACATTTAAAATTCATCTTTTAGAGTAATTTTAGCCACTCTCACTATTAGTGATTATAATACGTAATTAATTCTTAATGGAGGGCACTTGAAGTTACATATGCTCCTTGTGGTATTTATGATCAAATATGCTTTTGTGAGGACCTACATTTTATTATGAGATCTACTTTCTTATATAAGGTCATTAGAATATTTACAATAGTATTTTGAGATCATCTTTGGACCTATGGTATTTTCTTATTGTTTTTATAAGCCTCCTACATTCTATTATGAGACCTACTCTCTTATAGCGAGTCATTAGAATATTTACAATAGTATTTTGAGAGTATTTTTGGACCTATGGTATTTTCTTATTGTTTTTATAAGCCTCAAATATATTTAGTAATGTATTTAAGATGGATTATGTATGTTGCAAGATGAAGCAAGGTTGCTCTACTAAAATCTTATGAAAACTGCACAATTGATGAGAGATGATAAATTTATATATTAGTTTTCTTTATTATAATATCTAATATGGGTAATGCAAGTATGATTACAAGTGCCAGATTTGAGAAGTTTCAAAAGAAATAAAGATATTGCATGTTGAGTTATAGGTTTGAGAATTGATTTTAGATTTCAATGTTGATATCTATATTGAAATTGATGGTCTATGCTATATAGTTATTCAATAAATAATAAATATTTTTCATAATATTTGGTGGATGAAAGTTTTTATTTGAAAGACTTTTTCTTAAGTACATCTTAGGTATCTTTTTCAAAATAAATGAATTATGTTCTTGTATTCTTTTTACTCTTTGTTGTTCTTTAAAAATGAATTTTACAAGCTATATGCTATTAATTTTTTTATAAATGTTAAAACTAAATAACACTTTTCTTAAGATTAGTAAGGGAAATGGACTCTATTTCCTAACATTTGACCTAAGGGCTACATGATTGGTTTTGATTACTTTTGTAGCTCGTATGCTCTTACATTATCTCATTTTGGTATTTATGCATGATCTGATTGGAATTAGTTACATGGATGATTTGTGGTTTGTATGATACATGCAATGAATCTATTATCTTTTTAGTTTTGGATATTGATGTGATGTCCTATTATGCTCTGTCTCGTCTTAAAATGGAAGCACCCATGTTAGGACATGTTTATCCCTCCTAAGTGGATGCTTTGGACTCAATTCAAGCAACTCGTATAGATCCATGGATGTGCATATGCTTTAATGCCAATTCGGGCTCTATTATGTCCCTTTCCCCGCTTCTTTTTTCCCACTTTTTGAGACCTTGAAGCAATTCTGGAAGGCCTTTCTCTTTAGGTCTAGGCCGAATTTTGGCCCTGGCCCTCAAGTCTAGGTCGAATTTCAGCTTTGACCTTCTATGTCATCCTCTTCGGGATCCCTGACCCTTTCGAAATTTCAAATTTCTTCTCGCCTTCTCGTTGGCCCTTTTCGATTTTAGAGATGAAATGGGTATAAATAGAGTCCTTCCCTCTTCATTTGAGACATACACAAGTGCTTACATTCAATCACACACACAGACAAGCCTTCATATTGCATTCAAGAGCATTCTACAAGCTTTCATAAGCATTTTTGGAGCATTCAAAGAGATCCTTTTGCAACACTTCAAGACTTCAAGCATAGGAGATCTCTTGCATTCTAGGAGCTTTCAAGGAGTTTATTGGAGACCTTTTCATCCTTCTTTCACATTCTTTCATCTACCTTTCAAGATCTAGCTTCCTTCCTTAATGATAATGAGGTTGGCAATCAAGGAAGGGCTTCTTCATTCTTCATTCTTGCATACTCGATTTGAGTACATGAGCACATCTACATCCATTGATCTATTGAATTGGTGAGGTGGATCTATTGCATTTGATTGAGACATCCGAATCCTCCTCAAGGGTTTCTACAAAAGTAAGGTGAATTCATACATTTGTTTTCCTTTATACATGCATACTTTCGTATTTACTTTTAAGGTTAATTCGTCAACCGAGGCTTGATCGAGGCAAGCCCCTCAAAAACCAAACAAAACCATTTTTCTTGCAGGATCAGGTTATCAGGAGTTTCAAATCTACTTTTTGGGAATTCCAGAACAGGACATAGTAGCATATCTAGAGATAGAGAATTCAATAGAGAAGGTCTAGGTCGACCCCAAGTCGAGTCAACCTAGTCCTGGACCAGAAGGATTTCTGGGTTTTGTTCCTCTCGCAATTTCACATCTAGATGGAATTCATCGTTCTGAGCAGTTCTGAGTGCAAAATTACATATTTGAATTAGACTTTTCTTCTAAAGGCGAGTTTGCAATTTACATTATTTATGTTGTGTATTTACCTTTTAGAGCTATCATATTTAATTAGATTTAGTATCTTTCCTTCTTTCCTAATTAAGTTTTACAAAATTTGAATAGCATTTTCTTTTGTTTGCAATATAGTTAGAGTTTATTCGTACATGATTTAGCACATTTTGAGGTGAACCCTAATTTCATCTATATTTTTAATAAATATGTAAAAGATTGTATTTTTCTTGTAAGGTAACATTTTCTCATTAAATTAGGAAATACGAGTCGTTGATTGAGAGAGGTGAAGTCTGAGCTCAAAGGAGTTTTTTGGAAACAATGATAACAAACAATTATATGACCATTTTTTATGCTAACTTAGGGCATGTCAACGTGGTAGAGTTTCATATGAGAGTCAACTTATAGATATGGTCATACCACAAAAAATCTAGTAGCATGTGGATTACACACGATTGGAGGATTATCAATGTCTTTGGAAGCACCCAAGATAATAATGGAGATCGAGGAAAATTTGAAAATGAATGAATGAAGGAAACACATCAAATTAATACATTTTCATATTTTCTTTCATGGTAGCTTTTCTGTTATGAATCTTGAAGACTTAACTCCTAAAGATATTGTCAAAATTTTAAACATACTTGTACATTTAGCTATGCATGCCCTAGACAAGGGGGGGTTGAGGATTTATTACACAAATAATGAGTAAATTTTTATGAGATACATCATGAAATATGGTTGATATATGATAAGAAGCCTTCTCTCTCAAAGTTGTCTAAAATTTATTCAAAGGATATATTTTTTAAAAAGAGCTTTAGGATTGTATTACTTTATTATGTAAAGTTGTAGGGCTGTACAAATCAAGACTTTGAGCCCTGGATGTTTGGAGTTATCACTTGGTCATTAGAAGAGAAGGAAAACTAATGCACTGGTTAGATGCTATAAGTTTTGTGTTTTGTAAGAAAATGACTTCTTATGTCATTTATACTTATGCTTCCAAATCATAATGTAATGAATTGACCAGAACTAGAGTTTTGGGCAATGATCCCCATCAAAATTTGGTATATAAACATTATCACTAGCTAGAGCTCAAGCAGGCCTTGAAATATCATAGAAGGGTGAGTTATGCTTTCATCATGTGGTTGGTCAACATTGAAGGAGACAAATAAAAGAGGATATCAATTAATGCATAGTTTTCCATCAACCTGATTAAAGAACCAATTCATTCAATTCTCAAAGTTTTTATATAGTAGAATTGAAGGATATTCAAGTTATCCTTACATGCTCCTGAGATATCCTACAAATACAATTGTGTTATTGGAAGTTGCAAGATTGTCTTTAGAATCCCATCAAATATCTAAATCACTACATAGAGGTGGAAGTGTTAAATTGCCTTTCCACATTGGGCGTTATGAGTGCCATCATATAGGAAATTGTAGATGATGAAATTGAGACATTTTAATATAAAGAGGCCAAATTATGAGCCCCATAGCCAAAATAATTTTTAGTCAATATTAAGTTCTTCCATATAAACAAAAAGTATTGCATGCCAATAAATGATACTAGATCTATACCAACCCCCAATATTAGTGTAGTGTCATAAACTATACTACTTTAATCAGTAAGCCTAATTTCACACTTTCCTATCACTCATTTTAGTTTTTCATTCCTCTAAGAACTTTTGGTATTGTTTCTATCTTTAAATTTATATTTATTTCAAGAATGAGTCTTATTTTATTTTAAATGTCAACAAAATCCTCTTTGGGCCCTTATTTTAGCGTTTCCTTTATAAATTAGATCATCTCAAGCTCATATGGGGCTCCATCATATTTTTAATTTCAATGTACTTAATTATCTGATTCAATGTCATCAATCCCAATATTGATTATAGATACGATATTAGAGTCCTATTGTATTGCTTCACTTAAAATTCTGACCTATTTGCCTAGACATTGTCATTTATTAACATAGTCATTGGTTACCAAAATAATCCAACATTATTTGGCTAAAATTTTGAGAGAATATTGTGTCAGCGTTGATATTTCCAAATCTAGCTGCAAATTTGGGATATGATTGTTGTAAGTTGGCCAAAATACAAACCTACCTTGAGAACCCTATGTAAGGCATCACTCCAAATACATTTCAACACCTCTCATTCACAAGTTCATTTTAAGGGAAAATATTCTTCTCAAGGTCAAATGTCATTGTAAGGAGCATCAAGCTACAACAATGCATTTCCAATTATGTGTGTATAATGGATTTTGTGATGATTTATCATGTTATTGTATCAAAGCTTGGAGCACTTATCCTAAGAGCATTGCATCATTAATCAAAAGTAAAATCATTTCATATGATAATTTCAATTCAAGAATTTCCTTCAAATTTATCCTTTACCCTAGCAAGAGTAGTTTTCCTTTTCATCATTGTTCGTAGAGGGTTGATTCTCTACCCAAGGTTTTACTTAGCGAAGCCCCTATAGAATCTAACACCATTTCCTAGATCTAGGAGAAAAGAGTTGTAGATCCAAGAAGAGTGGGCTAAGAAAAGGAAAATTAGATTGCAAAAAAGTAACATGGACACTATCAATCACTGACATAATATGCCTGGATGCTATCAATTACTGATATAGTCCACCCGTCTGTTGTTGATTCAAAACATAGTCCTCTAAGACTATGTTTCCTATTCATAGTGTACAACCATTTTGAGATAATATTTTAGACACAGGTTCCTCTATGATTCCTTTTTCCATATTTGTGCTTAGAGGTTGCAAATCTATTATGTATCTTACTATTTATGCTTATCATTATCAATTTCCCCCTTTCAACCCAATTCTTGCACTTTCAATTTCTAAATCACATCCAAATCAATTCAAATCGAAAGAGGAATAATCAATCATAGATCTATATCTCTCCTAAGGGTTTGAAGTTGGTCCTAATTGATTGTTCCCTAATCTAATGGTATTGGGAAATAGTTTCTAGTTTCATTTTGGTGAACTTGGTGTGTCTTACACTTGCATAATTTTTTATTTTTTATTTTTTATTTGATTTTGTCCTAATTGTTTAAAATCTTGATGTATTCATCTATGGTTTATGTACTTGGATTGGTTCAATAGTCCTAACATTGCACAATTTACCACTTACATCATGCATTTAACATATGTTATCATTTGAAAAAAGAAAATTATTTCCTTTTTGTGTTCAACTAGTTTCACGATGCATATATTTCATAGATGTGATAGTGGCCTAGATCCCTTGTATCACTCTATCCTTCTTGTAAAGATTCTCCTACCTATGAAGACATTCTGGTGCAAGATATTATCAACAATTCTTTAAAAAATCCCCCTCCTAAGGATGAAGTTTTCATGAATCATGTTGATCCTTCTGCTAAAATGTACCTTCACCATGAGGATATTTTAGTGCAAGATGATGATGTTAGGATTAGGTAATACTGAGAGGGGGGGGGGGGGTGAATCAACATTACTGAACTTTGATTTAAACTTTAAATAATTATAAACAAACCACAACACTTCTGAAATGAAAAGAACAATAAAACATAACACATAACTCATGACACCATGATTTGTTCTTGAGGAAACCTTGGCCAACGAAAAACCCCGATGGGGATGGTACCCACAACTATGCACTAAAATATTGTATCCCTATTAGGAGATCTAGCCCTGTTAGGAGCTAATGATTACATAGTAGATTTCCTTGTTAAAGGATTACAAAACCCTGTTAGGGGTATACAGAACACCTGGTTAAAGGTGGTGAGCAAATTGCTCTTACAATCAAAACTTGTTACAAAGAGTTCTCCAAAATGTGAACAATACAAGAAGTTATCTTGCTTAGATAGTTCTAGTTATAGCTCTGCTTCTTACTGATCTCACATCTAATCTTTGCTCTCAAATTCCCAACCTTGCTTCATGCTCATAATCATAATACATATCGCTTTCATAAAAGCACTCTATACTTATACAAAAATTTCTATCCAGTCGGCTTCACAAATACCATACAAAACATAATAATTAATTATATAAAGGGTAAGTATGAATTCAGAGATCATATATTACCCAAGTGTCATCAATATACTCCATTCACCTAACTTAGCACGTTACCATATCCACTAACCTTGCCTTAATCTTCGCAACTGCTCATATGCCCTATTATACTGAATCTCTGACCTCGCATACCTTCAGATCACTGGATCACACTGATCTGATCACCAAAACTCATGCGCTCTTAACTGAAGCACATATATATATATATATATATATATATATATATATATATATATATATACCAAAATACCTTTTGCTAACTTCGCAAGCCATAATACCTTATACAATTCCATCACTGACCAAAATTGTAACATTGTACCTTGTTACCCTGATTTTAGACTTAGTCATTTTTATGACTGTGACTCCAGTACTGAAATTTTCAACATGTGATCACTTCAGCATAAGTGTTGCCATGAATGACAACCCTTAAGTGATCCCTAGTGATCCACAACATCACTTGCCAACAATCTCTCCCTTTGGCATTGATGGAAACACTTATAAAAAGTGACTAAGTGTCAAAAATACCACTTTCTTCTTTTCATTTTCTCTTTTCTACTTTTTTGTTTTATACATCTTTTTCTTCTCCTTATTTTTTTTTCTCCTCTCTTTTACTTTTTCTCTACATATTACTCTCCTCATTTTTCTTTCTTTTTCTCTCCTTTTGACATCAATGGTAAAGGTTCATTCAAATTTTCAAAAACTTAAGAACAAAAAGATTTAGTGCTTACTCACCAATTTTAAGACATCTTGGAAGGAGTTTTCCAAGGTTTTTATTTCCTCATCCCATGACTTTATCAGTAACTCACTGATATGGATTAGTCCATTCAATGCATATGAAGCGGTCTCTGCTGCCTTAAGCTCAGTGGGTGTAGACAAAGTCATTGACCTCTCAACCTTTTCCATCTCTAAAAGATGGGTTTCAAGCATTGAAAGTTTAGGGGTCAATAGGCTTCTTAACAAACCAAATTTGTCTGCCACTCTCCCTTTCTCTGTTTCCAGTACACTGATATTGTCTAACAGCTCAGATGTCTCTTTATCCATTTCTCTCACATCCTATGAAGATGATTCACAATTGTCCATTAGATTGTCAAGAGTAGCCCTATCCTTGGCTATGATCTCTTCAATGTCATGCCTGCAAGGACTTATGTAGTAGCTGTAAATTTTCTTGCCTTGTGCTACACAACTCTTGGCCTTAAGAGTAATAGCCTTGAGAATGTCTAAGTCCCATGAAATGGATTGATAGAATTCTCTCAGCTTCTTTTCCAGAAATCTCTTCTCTGCCTTATATTCTGCAGTCTTTAGTAATGAGTCAAAATGACTGTCAAAACTATCATCCAGTACCATACCTAGATTTTTTAGCTTCATCCTTTTCTTGAAAAATAATAGGCGTGGGAAGTAGTTTATTTACTATTTCTATAGCCCTTAGCCATTACCTTTACTCTTTTATCCCCTTTCTACACTGACCTTTCTTTAGCCTTGGCGAAGGCCATGAAGGATACCCTCATAAGCTCATCCTCATCCATGCTATCTACATAAGCACTTACCAGTTTGGCCATGCTTTCCAACAATAAGGTAGAAGAGGTGTCAGGTTCTGATTTTTGCTCCATTATGATCTCAGCTATTTTCTCTATTTTAGTCTCTTCTTCCTTAGTTTCCTATGATTTATCTTCTTGTTTCTCCTCTATTTTCTCTTCCTTTTCCTTTCCTTGGAATTCAACTTCCATCTCATTGTCCAGATTATCCAAAAATGGATCATTTATATCATGCGAAATGTCAAGGGTTACAGGCACACTAGAGACAAAGAAATTTGGTTGCATGCTAGCTTTTTCACTTTCATCTGCTACATTGGAACTCTCTCCCAATCCCAAAGACATAGGTTTAGTGACCTTACGAGGTGATGTTTTCTTTGGCATATCACTTGTTAGGATTTGTTCTAATGCCTTTTGAGTGTCCTCAATTACTTCATCATAATTCCTCGCCATGATTTTTACCAGTCTGGCCTTTGTCCTCAACAGGGGTTTTAATGCATTTATTATCCTCTCCCTTTCTTGTATTGAAACAACAGGTAACATGTCCTCAATAGCTTTATTTCTTATGTTTTCATCTTCTGACTGTGCCAACTGCTTCTTGATTTCCTGTTTGTTATATAGTTCTTTAGGGATACTCCCTTCAATTTCTAACAATTTTTTCTTGAAAGCTAAGAGATACTCAATGATAGTATCTTCAACTATTTCTTGATTCTTAGAATCATATCTTTCATAGTACCTGTCAACTATCTTCAAGTTACCATCTTTTATCACTCTTTTCTTTGGTGACTTAAGGTCAGGTTTCCACAAGGTTTGTGGATCCTTTGGTGCTACTTTTTCTTTTTCTTTCTCAAGAACCTTTTCCTCTTTCTTCTTCCTCTTCACTTCTACTTCTTTCTCCTTGGGATGGTCTTGCTTGGTTTCTCTTGTAGATCTTCTAGGAATGATCACATGCACAACTTCTTGTATTGATTCCTCTTGTGAAGTTGATAAGTCAACAATATTAGCAGTAGGAGTTACTATCTTTTCTACTTTTGAAGGAATAGAAGTGTCACTGGTCATGCTTGAAGATGCTTCCATCTTATTTCTCATGTCTATCAATTGCTTTTTAGTTATTCCTACCTTCACAGTGATATCTTAAACAATTTTAGTTATTTCTGCTACCAGTACATGTTCTACTTGCATGGTTAGAACCTCAACACTTACTTCATATCATATGGGGTAACACCATTTCATCCTTGGTTCTACTGCCTCAAAAAAGACACAATCAAGTTTTCAACCATGAAATAGATAGTGTCCTCATATTTCTCAACAATATTCTCAGGTATTCTATACCTTTCCTTCATTTGTCTTTGTAGTATCTTTGTCATGGAAAATAGTTCACCATCAACCCAATTCTTGTCTTGTCTCCTATAGCTCTCTAAAATCTAAATTCGGGTAGGTACATCTACTTTCCATGCCCTAGGGTGCATGCCTGAAAACTTGTGAATGATGTGGATGTACATATGGACTAACAAGGATCCAAACCTAAATATTTTAGTCCTATCTTTCTTTATCACTTTGACATTTTCAAGGAACTGTTGTGCAAGTACTTCGCAAAGGTTATATTTCTTGTTTTCTTTTACCTTTTTGTATGCCATCATAACAGCTCTAGCTGATACAGAGTTTGGTCTACTACTATGAAACAACTTATAACCCAACAACATTTCTACCAACCTAACATCTTGCTGAAAATGTCATTGACTGTCATCGCCCTCTTGTACCACTTGGAATGGGTTAGGGTTTCTGCCAATTTCCTTAAATTCTTTTCTGATACAGGTAGGGCTCCTTCATTATCAAGGCCTATAATCTCATGGATCATCTGTGCACAAATCTTTACTAGTTTTTCTCTAATCCAAACAAACTGATCATGAATTCTGCTAAGAATGATCTTAAACCATTCAACTTCTGTGAATTCTGTGGGTAGGGTTAGCTTAATGATGGATTGATTTTGTAGGTGTTTGAATTCTTCAACCATGGATCCATTTTCTTCTATCATGCTAGCTAATTCATTGTAAATGTTTACATCTCCAATGATTTCATACTTGCAGTGTATGTATGTCCTAATATCTTCTACATGTAATACACCTATGGGGGTTTGTGAAAATGCTCTATTAGGATCATCCTCACAAGACTTGAAAGGATGTCTCTTAAATTTATACCTAGGTCTATCCACGACATCATAAACCACTGGTGCATCCATGACTTCTCTATGAGATTAGGTATAAATACCTTAAACATGCTTGAATCCAGCACTTTGCTTCACGCAATCACGAGGTCTCTCTGCTAGATCACTGCAACACTTCACAACTCTGCTCTCCTTAATTGCTGATAATCAAATGGTGTAGAAATGATATCTTTCAAACCCTTTTATCCTTCACAAGTTGAGTGAGTGCATTAAACACAAGTAGCTCAACTTTGCATCCCATTCTGTCAACTCAAAACTTGCGAACATGTAGAATGAATCTCCAAGTGTTGTGCTCTTATCCACAGACTCCATAGTGTCTGCACACACCATTCCTAAGTTCGCATGAGCTTACTCCACATATATAGGGGCTGGATATATTTTGTTCTCTGTATCCCATGCTCCCCTTAAGGGCATGCGACCTTCTAGGTCGATGCCTCAAAGAACTCATCATGTGAAGACACAGTATCATCAACTGTCTCTCCCTGAACTGATTCTTTGTTTAAAACTTTCACCTTCCATATCTTGTCATCCTCCTTGCTCTCTGGTTTCTTGAAATGATTCTCAAACTCATTCGTGTACTCATTAAGACTCTTACCACTATCACCAATATTTTTCCTTATAACCACATGAGGTGGTCCTCTTGGTTCACTTGGTCTTCTTGGTCCTCTTTTGTTTTCCTCTCCATTGTATCTGCAAAACTTCGCAATGTGTCCAAGGTTGTTGCATTTGTAACATGTAGGAGGTCTCCTTCTATCCTGATTTACTTTTAGTTTACAATACCTTGCAGTGTGTCCAAAGTTGTTGCATTTTTGACATGTGATCTTGACTGTTGATTCTTCTCTGACATAATCTTTCTTGTACCTGGACTGATCTGATTTTCTACAATATGCTTTCTCGTGTCCATATTCATAATAGTTAAAACAATAGTTGGTAAAGGGTTTAGAGGTACCTTTACTTCTGCAATCTCTTTTCATGTGTCCAACTTTGTTGTATCCAAAGCATCTACCTCTGAAGGGTCTGATATATTCTTTAGGTTCTTCATGAGTAGGTTTTTCTTCATGTATAGATCTTTCTTCATTGTTTTCTCCACTTGCTTCTTTATTGGTTTTAGAACTTTCTGCTTCATTGAATCCAACTCTAGTCATGTCTCCTTTAGGTTTCTGTCTTGCTCTTTGCTCATCAATTTTGTCACTGTTCATGTGCAACTTCTCAATGTGTAATTTGGCTTGAGTGGGTTCACCTTTAATGATCTAATTGTACTTCTCCAATTCTTGATATTTATCTTTGTAGTGGTCAAGTTCAGTCTTCATTAGTCCTATCTACTCATTTTCTACTTTCAGTGATTCTTCAACTTTGTTCCTAGCATCCTTTTCATGTTGAATCTCTTTGATCATTAAAAGATTGATCTCCTCTTTTTCTTGGTCCAGCCTTTTTATTTGATCTGATGTATCATTGTCTGAATCTTCTTGGATCTTGTCCATAAGATCTTGTTTCTAGTATCTTGAAGCTTCCAGTTTTTCCTTTAGTTTTTTGATGAAACCTTCTTCTCTTCTCAATTTGAATTTCAGCATACCATTGTCATCCTTATCTTTGTCTAGATCTTCAAGTGCTGCTTCAAGGTTCTCTTACAAACTTTCTGAATCCATTCTGATCTCCCTTAAGCTATTAGGCTTTCTCTCTAAGGGCCAATAGCTCTAATACCAATTATTAGGATTAGGTAATACTGAGAGGGGGGGTGAATCAATATTACTAAAATTTGATTTAAAATTTTAACGATTATAAACAAACCATAACCCTACTGAAATGAAAAGAATGATAAAACATAACACATAACTCATGACACCATGATTTGTTCTTGAGGAAACCTTGGCCAAGGGAAAACCCTGGTGGGGATGGTACCCACAACTATGTACTAAAATATTGTATCCTTGTTAGGAGATCTAGCCCTGTTAGAAGGTTATGATTACATAGTACATTTCCTTGCTAAAGGATTGCAAAACCCTATTAGGGGTATATAGAACACCTGGTTAAAGGTGGTGAGAAAACTGCTCTTATAATCAAAACTTGTTACAAAGAGCTCTCCAAAATGTGAACAATACAAGCATTTATCTTACTTAGATAGTTCCAGTTATAGATCTTCATCTTACTACTCTTGCATCTGATCTCTGCTCTCAGATTCACAACCTTGCTTCATGCTCATAATCATAGTACATATTGCTTTCATAAAAGCACTCTATACTTATACAAAAACTTCTATGCAATCGGCTTCACAAATACTATACAAAACATAATAATTAATTATGTAAAGAGTAAGTATGAATTCAACAATCATATATTACCCAAGTGTTGGAAATATACTCCATTCACTTGACTTAGCATGTTACCATATCCGCTAACCTTGCCTTAATCTTTGCAACTGCTCATATGCCCTGTTATACTAAATCTTTGACTTCACATACCTTCAGATCACTAAATCTCACTAATCTGATCATAGAAAATCATGCACTCTTAACTGAAGCATATATATATATATATATATATATATACACACACACACACCAAAATACCTTTTTCTAACTTCGCAAGCCATAATACCTTATACAATTCCATCACTGACCAAAATTGTAACACTATACCCTGTTACCCTTATTTTGGACTTAGTCATTTTTATGATTGTGACTCCAGTACTGAACTTCTCAACATGCGATCACTTCAACATAACTGTTGCCATGAATGACAACCCTTAAGTGATCCCTAGTGCTCCACAACATCACTTGCCAGCAGATGATATTATAAATACTTTTCTTAATTCCAATTTACCTTTCATGTGCCTAAATGACATCTCTACTAGCAATGAATCAATGAGTGGTATTGTTGATCCCTCTCCCAAAGTTTTCCCTACTCATGATGATACCTTGATACAAGAGGATGATACGATTAGCACAATTCTTGATGCTTTTCCTTTAGGAGATGAATCATTATAGATAAAAGAGCCTAATCAAGTCAAGTGATTCACATTTCTAGTCTTGTGAAGCTTAATTCTATTGCCCATCTTTGTCAAGATACCCATCAACCTCAAAATTAACTTGCGCTTGTTGTAAAAGGTGCTAAATGATCTGACTATCATGCAATATCTCACACATACGACACTCAAAACAAAAATAAAGATTCAAATGCTCTTCCCACTTCCCAACCTTTCTTTCTTCCACCCCTCATCTTTCACAACATCATTGAAGGATTATGATCTTGTTGAGTAACTTTGTGCTACTCAAGTTAAGATATCCCTTAGGGATTTGATTCAAAATTCACCTACATTGCATCTAAATCTCAAAGAGGCCTTACAAAAGCTACTTGTCTCCCCTTCTACTAGTCAAATGATGTAGAAACCTTTCTTGATTGTATCCATGAAACAAAGCTAGATATTGTGTTCAAACAAGAAGAGTTACTTCCCTTAGATGTTCAAATGCAATATGATCCCTCATGATTAATTTTTTCTTCAAAGGTAATTACATAAGACATACCTTAGTTCATAATGGCCCAAATTTTAATGTTATATCATTTAATTATTATGCAAGATCAATGTGTATATTTCCCTCATTTGACCTAATTCTCTTTCTATTTGTAGCTTTGTTAACTTTGGTAAATAATCATTAGGTAAAGTTACATTGTTATTGAAGAAGATCTTTTAATCTTACCCACACCTATCATGTCTTTCTTGGTAATCTCACATGAAACCTTCTTCTATGTAGATCTTGGATTCATGCTATGCAAGGAGTCCCTTCTACTCTTCATCACATCGCTAAAGTTATCTACAACAATAAGATGTATACCCTAGAGGGTGATAAGAGTGTACAAATTTATTTGCAAATATATTTTTCTTAATATCCTTTAAATTATTCTATTCTTTTTCCAATACAAGTAGATACACCATCTTGATCTACTCCTAAGGAGGTACTCTTAAGAGGATGATTTGATGTCATTAGGCTTTACACCATATTTTATGGAGAATAAAGAGTTCTTGAATATAAAACTAAAACCTTGAAAGTACCTAGAATTTCAGTTGTCCAAACTTCTTCTAAACCCATTTCAACCTCTTCTTCCAAAATGTGTCTTGATGATGCTTGGGGATCTTTAAAATTCAAATCAATTAAGAATAAGACTCAAAAGTCTCCTCTTGATATTTCAAAACTTATCAAAATACTAGATTAGATTTGAAAATGCATTATGTGTTAGTTTAAAAATTCTTTCTAAAATGGATTCAATGGACATGGTTTAGGATATTTGCAAAAAAGTATGAAGGCTCATGAGAAATCCACATCACACTTTTCTAATGAGGGTTTAGGTTTCCAACCTCCTCCTTTGTTGACATCCCCACCCCTACTATCTAGTACATCTATGTCTTCTTCTCCTAACTTCTCATCACAATAAGAGACTATTTTTTTTTTACCTTCTTAAAGCCAACTTAAAAACACTTTCTTTGAAGAACATAAGAAAGAATTAAAAAAACAAGACGATCCTTATTTTTATATATATCATCAAATTCATGGCCACACAAATAGTTAATGTCATAATTTGAAGTATAAAATTCAACAATTCATTGATTATGGTATCATTCAAATGACAAGTGATAATGAGATGCACCTTGTAATGACCCTTCTAAATAAAATTTAGTTCCTATTATGTTTCTCCTCACAATGTAGCATTAGTAACTTACTTTTGGGGGCTCATTGTCATTTATGGTGGTATAATTTAATGTGCAATCATAATTGGATAGAAAAATAATATCCTAACTATTATTGTCTCTACGCTACAGGGAAAAATAATTATCAATTATTGCTCCATCCTATGGAACCACTTTCCTTGTGTTGAGTTGTATTTTTATGTCCTTTCTTGCATAGAATTATTTTTTCTTCATGAAGATTTTCTCCTTTCTTAGATGTATGCATCCCTTGTTAAGACCTCTTCCTTTCTTGAAAGTATAGGTATATTATAAATGATTTATCCCTTGGTAATTAAAAGTGTACAATCCTTCACCAAGAATCCCCTTACATAGCAATAGGAAAGGTTCCTATTATTGATCTCCTTCCTGTTTTAGTCAAAGATTTCATCTTTTCTAGAGATATCATCTCTTTTCTAAGGTAGATATATTTAGAAAAAGATGTCTTCCTTCCTTTTATATTCAAGTATTATTGAAAAATATTCCTTTACTTTTTGGCAATACATCTATTTTACAACTATCACTTCCTTTCTTAAAAAAATCATATTTGTTACAAGGATCTTTCTTACTAGCTTGGAATGCATGCATTTTTGTTGAGGGTATCTCCTTGATTGTAGAGGTGTTTATCCTAGATGTGTATTTCTATCTTCCTTAAGACAAAAACATGGAGGTACATTGACATCTTAAGACATGTTTCTCTCTTCCTTAAGATATCAACATGGAGGTGTGTTGTCATTCATTGATGTGCCTCCATAGTGACGATGTTCTATTATACAGTGCCCCCCTAAGGTGTGGTTATCAAGATTTTTTATTGTTCATCTAACGTAGTGTGGCTTGCTAGAGTAATTTTTGTTGTGCACACATACACAAGTGTCGATTATAGTTTATGTTGAAGTAGGTTACATAATATAGTGTGCCTTGTTACTATGATTATTATGTTGCACTACATGAATCACCCAACATAAAACATCATGTTGACTTGCACAATTCATGTCTTCTTCTCTTCTTAATTGGTGTACATCCTTTGTTTTTCTATAAGTCCACTTTTTCTTTGCCAATAACATGTTGAATTTTTTATTTTTTACATATATACATACATACATAAAAATATAAAAATATACATACATACATACTATATACACTTAAAAATGGCTTCATTAATTAATTAAATATTTATTATTTAATTGATATTGACTTGATAAATTAATTAAATATTTATTATTTAATTAATAGTTATTTCCCCTATTTATTAAATAGATTATTCAATTTATTTAGTAAATTCATTATAGTTTATTCCTCTATCCTAAGTCTTCTAATTAGTTTTATTAAAGTGATTTAATTAAATACATAATCACCTAAATATGACTATGTCCCCTAGTCCACCTCACCTACCTAGTCACCTAACACATTACTTTCGCTAAAATAAATAATAATTATTAATTATTTATTGATAATTATCCTCACCCACACATGTCCTATTCTTAAGGGCTATGTGGCCTCATAGGACTTGGTCTCATGACCACATGTCCTTTCTTAAACCAAGTCAAGAGACATGCCCTATTCCTAAGGGGCTTCTCAAGCCACCTCTAAGGGTTAAAAGTGATTCATGGGACACTTGTACAAAGAGCCCTCATGAGGAAAAGGTCTCTCCCTCTTTCTCTCTTTGGTCTTTGTGAGACACTTGACATGTGTCTTTCGCTTCCACCTTGTTCTCCTCCATGTCAATGTGAGAGGAACATCATCCCTATTATTCCTCTCACATTCCAACTACATCCCCCTTTCTCTCAACTCCTTCAACCAAGTCAATCCTAGCCCTAGGATCTTCCACCTTTCATTCTCAACCGTAGGATTGTGCCACCTAGGCCTAGATCCTCCAAAAATCTATAAAAGGAGCCTCATTTCCCCTTTGAGAGCTAATAGAAAATTGTGAATAGGCAATCAAGCATTCAAGAAATATACAATCAAGCAATCAAGCATCCAAGCACTCATTATCAAGCATATTCATATCATTTTGTGAAGCATCCACACTATTATCATCTCATTTGCATAATTAAGATTTAGTTTTGCATTCAATCATTCAATCTCCACACTTTGGTATCATCTTGGGAAAAGGAGCTTCAAATTGAAAATTTGAGAGCTCAACACATCCAAGAAATCAAGGCTAGGAGGGCAATGGAGAAAAGCTACATGGTAGGTGAAGGTAAAACCTTGTTTTAGCTTCATTTTTAATTGTATTCTTCACTGTTGTTTGCTAATTAGTTAGATTTATTAATCTTAGAATAGTTAATTTATCATTTATAGTAGTTAGACATCTAATTTTCATACATTTTTTGGCGCTCACTATGAGGCCCACCCCACATTTTTAACATTTTATTTTGCAGTTTTCCATGTGCAGACATTTCTAGGTTTTTACTGCGAATTCATCACTCTGTGTTGCACATTTATTCTCTGTTAAACTATCATTTTTCCAGTTTCTATTTTTTAAGCTTACTATAACAAACTGCGCATTCACCTCACTATCTTGCGCTTACATCATATTCTGTTGCGCATTTTTAAAATCTGCGCATTCATACCATATCTTGGCACATCCATTTCATTTTGCTATGCATAAATACATTCTGCGCATAAATCCATCATTATTGTGCATTTATTTCATTGTTCTATGCATTTGTTAGCTTCTGTGGTAAAATATAGTTTTATGTTAGATTTGATTTTAGCTAACTTTTTAACAATTTTTTGTTCGTTTTGGTAGTATTTTAGGTTGTTTTACAGAACGACGTTTTGAAGACCCCATTGCTAAGAAAATTTTCTAACAGTTTGTTTGTAGATTTCCAAGGGGTTTGCAAAAGAAACTAAAATTTTGTTTGGGCTTTAAAATACAACATGCTTTTGCTTTGTGTGTCTTCTTTAGCATAGATTTGAGTGTCTGTTGTGTTTTTCTTAGTAGCATATCTGTAATCCTAAAATTATAACAACGTATCCTCTCCCCTTGCCATTCGTGGACCTTGGGTGTAAGAGAAACTGTTATAATTTTTAGAGGGTGGTCTTTGGTGGGAAAAGAGGTACTCACCCCAAGGAACGACCCAACTGGTAACAAGCTAAAGCCAAGCCCTTCCAAACTAGTATATAGAAAATGCTAGTGTGATTAATCTCACATTAGACATGTGTGAATTCATTGTGGCAACCAAAATCTCCTCCAATACCCCAGTGGTGCATTAAAGTCCTACTTAGTAGAGGTGAAAGCCTTTCTTTGAAAGGATTGGGAGAGCCTCCTTAACTGGGAAAATAACTTGATCACAACCACCTGAATGGATGTCCCTACTAAAAAATTTTGTTTAGTGGCCAAAAACCTTCTATTTGCTGGCTCAAGGGGTCACCCAAGCCCGTAAAGACACCCCACATTACTCATGGTTCATAGTAGAGATAGCAGTTCTTTTGGAAGTAATGACCCATTGAATTCAAAACTTGGTGTGCCTGAGAAGTGAGTGCACTGTAAGGAGAAGCCCGTGCCTCCAAGTTCCTAGGCTGTCCGTTGTGGATTTGCCTGGCTAGATTTTATTATCCTAGTGGGGATTCAATAGATATTGTCCTTGCCAACCTTAGGATTGTAAGCATGTTTGTGCATTCATACTAAAATAGTTAGATTAAATCATTTCTATCTTGCGTGTGTGTGTTTATGCATTTTTCATTTGCCAAAAACTAGAAAACATTAAAAAATTAGACAAAATTCAAAATCTTGCAGTTCCAATCCATCAAAAATAGAAACCTGTGCATTCATACCAATCTGTTGTGCATTCATTAAACTGTTTTATGCATTTGATACTTTTTCCATGCATCGGTTACAACTTGATCTGCATTTGTTTCATTTTTTTGCGCATTAATCAATCTGTCCTACGCATTTGTCGCTGCGCATTTACAACCGTGAGCATTTCTACAAACTTTGAAAATTTCAAAATCACTTTTTTAGATACCCATTTTCATCTTTAGTTAGATTATGGGAAAACATTCGAGCTACACAGACCTCTGATTTTTAGTTTGACCATTTTCATCACTCTTCATCAATTTTCATCAACCTTCCTTCACCAAAAATTATCAAATCATTTCTTCTAATCTTCTGAAATTCTAAATCTAGTGTTGAAACATTACCGTATCTATCAGATTTTGATCTTTATGAGTTTATCCTATCGGGATCTATCATCCTCAATCAAACTTACTTAGGTTACTATCTCTTGATTTTTCTTTGTCATATCATAGTGAAATCTATACTTCCTATTGACTTAGATTGTATCAAGTTGGCTCATCACTTTTCAACATTTTTTCACTATCTTTTCTATCAACCACTCTTTCCATATCTTTTCATCAAACATCTTTCATCCCACAAATCAATTTTCACATTTTTATGGTTCAAACTCGATCTCAGAAACTAAAACAATCTGTTGATTCAAAATCCCTAGACAAAATGGAAGGAAACAAAAGTAATGACAAAAATCCTTGGCCTAAAGCTCCTAAGAAAACTTCACTTTTTACATCTGAAGAGGAACCCATAGATTAAGAACTTAGGGATGCTACACAAGATCCTAGATTTTATCATGTCATGGAAAGACTCCTAGACCTAGATAGAGAGATGTATTTCCTCATGCTTGCTCAATAAGGAGCCAAACTACCAAGTGATTTTGATATTTCTCATCTTAGAGAACTGACTATTGTAACCAATCAAGAAATTCCTAGTAGTTCTCAAGATGCTCATGGAGCAAAAGAAACCAAGCAACCATCCGATGCTTCTCAAAATGATCAACAGAACCATGCTTCCCAAAACAATGCTTCCCACAACAATGTTTCCCAAAACACCCAAAAAAAAATGTTATCTTTGGATCCCGTTCTACAACAAATCTAGATGCTTCAACAACAAATTCATGACATCCAAACTGGATCATCAACTAAGAAGTATTCCTTGGATGATATATGTCCTTATCCTTTTGATAAGAATTTAGCAATGATTCCATTCCCTCCTCATTTTGAGGTACCAAAATTTGACAAATACAAAGGGAATTTGGATCCACAAGACCACATTCGTGAGTTTTGTGCTGCTTGTATTGAAGTCTCTCACAATGGAACTTATCTTATATGACTATTTCCTTGAAGTTTAGGAGGACAAGCCATGGAATGGTTCTCCAAACTACCCCCAGGAATCAAATCTTTCAATGAGCTTCTTGACAAATTTGTGACTCATTATTCATATAACATCAAACATGAAGTCACTATGCTTGATCTTTGCAATGCACATCAAAAGAATGGAGAACCCTTCCTTACTTTTTTGCAAAGATGGCATCAATTGTTTGCCAAATATCCATGAACAATTCCTGAACAAGAAAAGATGGATATCTTTGTGCACAACCTTACACCAGAAATGAGTTATAGGTTACAATTGCAATGTCTATGAAACTTCAATAAGCTCATAGAAAATGGTATCAAGATTGAGGAAGCCATGGTCTGAAAAGGTGAGATAAAAATTTATTCCAAAGACAATGCTGGATCCTCAAATTCCAATCCCAACAACTACAACAATGACAAATCAAAATTCTAGAATAAAAACAAAAACATTGTCAATGATGGGATTGTTGATAATTGTAATGTCAAACCAACACAACCCCTTCTCAATCTCACAAGTCAGGCCAATGCTACTCAAGCTACCTACAACAATCAATCAGCAAATCCAAACACCAACAAAGATTCATATAAACCAAGATTGCCTTTTATGTCACCTCGAAGAAATTTTACTCCTTTAGGGGAATCTCTTGAATCGACGTTATAGAAGTTAATCACAAAGAAACTCATTACGCTTCCTAAAATGAAAGAATTTGAACCTAGACTAAAACCTTCTTGGTGGAATGCGAATGATTATTGCGAGTTTCACAGAGGAAAAGGACATAAAACCAATGACTACCTAAGACTCAAAAATGTAGTTCAAGACTTTATTGAAAGTGGTGAAATTGGTGTTGATGGACATACCTCAAATGAATCACATACGGCTTTCAAAGATCCACTTCTTGAGCATGAAAAAGGAGGTTCTTCCAACACTAAGAGTGACAATCAAGCCAATTATAATTCTACACCCTATAGATATGTTGGTAACATTTCTAAATGTCATCCTTCTAAGTATTGTTACAATGTCATCACCATAAAAGGAAAATCAGAGAGTCAACCAGTCCATGTTACTACTTGTGCTCAATCCAAAGTTACTCTCCAAGGAGTCCCGTCTAAACCAAGAACATCTCAAAACAAGCCAGTTTATGTCCCAAAGTCTACACCAAATATTTCCAACCAGTACAATCTTTTGGAACAACTTAAGAAAACACCTACCCAGATATCCATCTTAGAGCTTTTGCATCTATCCCCATCTCACAAAGATATCCTTGAAAAAGCTCTCTTAGAGACCCAGGTCCCCAAAAATCTAGATCATGATCAATTTCAAGCTATGGTGGGACATTTAACAACCCCACATTACTTATCCTTCATTGAAAATGATGACTTAGCTATTACCCAACCTCATAATGCTCCCCTACATATTGAAGTCCTTGTCCAGAGTCACAAAATCAAATGAGTACTAATAGATGGAGGAGCTGGCTTAAATATCTGTACATTGAAACTAGTCCTTGCATTGGGATTTTTTGAAAATGTTGTTGATCCCAAGAAGAAAATCATGATAAAAGCTTATGATGAGGAAGAGAAGTCATCCAAGGGATCTGTTGTTCTACCAATAAGAGTAGGTCCTATGATCAAAGATGTACCTTGCCAAGTTCTAGACATGGATCTTGCTTATAACATTCTCTTGGGAAGACCATGGATTCATTCCATGCAAGCTGTACCATCAACTTATCATCAATGCTTGAAATTCCCTCATGATGGTCAGGAGGTCACTATCAAAGGAGATACTAATCCATTCCAGTATTGTAACATAGTAAATACATCTGATTCTTTGATACGTTATAACCGTACTGGATCTTCTACAACTATACCTAGTGATCCTAGTAATATAACATCAACTTCTAAATCAAATGGGATCAAGATAGACATAAAAGAAAGAAGTATGGGAGAGTACACTTTAGGTCAAGCTCTTTGCATCATAGAGTTACCTTTATCTCCTAGATCATATGGTAGATCTTTGATCACTAAACAACAATCATAACCCCCTTTAACACTTGTTTATGACACATTTATAAGTGGGGGCACAATATCCAAAGAGGCAGCTGAGCGTAATGCTAATCATGCGCTTAAGTCACAGAAGAATGAAGAGGATATCAAACATGAATATATATCACCTGATGTCTATGGTAAAGGGTATACTTTGCTACAAAAGATGGGATACCAAGGTGCTGGACCTATAGGATTACAAAGAGAAGGGGTTATCAAACCAATTTTGCAAAATCCAAACTATCAAAGAGACACTACAGGATTAGGATACAAAGGAGAAGGACCAAAAGAACCAAAAGGAAAAGCAAAGATCACACCTTTTCATGAGATATCTAAAACTCTTGCCTTACAATTCAGAAAGAATGGTATGTATGTAGATCCAGAGAAATAAAGCATAGCACAAAGAATCATTGATAGGCTTGGGGATAATGATGATTTTGACTCAAATGATTATGAATGTGATTCATTATCTGATTGTACTAAAGAGATAGGATTTGATGTTGTCCATCACTATAGTAATGATTACCATGAGGGAGAGAGTTCAAAGACTGACTCACTAGGATTGGTCCCACGTGATACTACTTTTGTCGATTGTGAGGAAAGTGACCTTTATCTTGCGATAGATGAATCAGATGAGATTATGGAAACAGACCTCGTTGATACCATCATAAACCTTGACAAATTTTCCATCAATACCATCTCTGCCTTTGAAATTGACCTAAATGATCCAATGCCCCTTGTACATCCAGAGCTTATCGATTGGGATTCTCCTGATCATCCAGAACTTGATGTCTTCCATAATGATGATACAATCATTGACTATCTCAAAATCAGGGATCATTTACCACTAGGGGATCACAAGTTAGGATTTTTGATGGAACTCAATGACATGGCCTACTTTGGAGAGAGTGCCAATCCTTTCAGTCATAAAAATATAAAAATAATCAATAGATCTAATGGTGAAAATCACTCAGTGGCAGTATTAGATCCAAAAATAGTAAAAAGAAACAACACATCTAATGGTGAAAACCTCTTTGAGGCACTTGACGATGGAAGGATTAACACTCTTCCCAATTATCTGTATCAAGATCAATCTGCTATTCTTATAGAATGAAGAGTACCTCTTAACATTGGAACAAAAGAGTCTCCGTGCATCCTCAAAGTAGCAGCATCATTGACAAAATCAAAGAAAGAAGCCTTTGCAAAAATTTTCAAAGAGAGACAAATCAACTTTGCTTGGTCCTATGTTGATATGCTTGGGCTGGACCCTAATCTCATTATGCATCATTTATCTATCAGACCAGGTGTAAAACCAGTTAAGTAGAAGCTCCACAAGATGCACCTGCACATTGCACTAATGGCTAAAGCAGAATTGAAGAAGCTCCTAGATATTGGATTCATTCATGCTATTGATTATGCTGAGTGGATTTCAAATATTATCTCCATCTCAAAACCAGACAAGTCTATCAGGATTTGTATTGATTTTCAAGATCTTAATAAAGCTTGTCCAAAATATGACTTTCCTTTGCCAAATATTGACATTATCATTGATCTGACAGCTGGGCATGAGATGTTATCATTAATGGATGGTTTTTCTGGCTATAACCAAATCAAGATTGTGCCAGAAGACCAAGAAAAGACTGCTTTTACTTGTTCGTGGGCTACATACTGCTAGAATGTGATGCCATTTGGCCTCAAAAATGCTGGCACAACTTACCAAAGAGCTATGACTACAATCTTTCATGACATGATGCATACCATTATGGAAGATTATGTTGATGAAATTTTAGCAAAATCCAAAGATAGAGCTGGTCATTTGAGAGTGATGGATAGAATATTCACCCGAAAAAGTATCAGATTTGACTCAATCCAAAGAAATGTGCATTCGGAGTCACATCTGGTAAACTGTTAGGGTACATTGTCTTAGCCAAAGGAATCAAAGTAGATCCAGAAAAAGTTAAAGCAATAATGAAGATGGCTTCCCCCACTAACATTAGTCAGTTAAGATCTTTATAGGGACGTCTCCAATCCATCCGAAGATTTTTTTCTCAACTAGCAGATCGAAGTCATCCCTTTCAACATTTGTTGCATAAAAATATCTTATTCCAATGGGATGATAAATGTGAAGAAGCTTTCAATAAAATCAAGCAATATCTGGCGAATCCTCCAACTCTAATGTCACCAATTTTGGGCAAGCCACTCTTGCTCTACATTTCAACTATGACAGTTTCACTAGGCGCTCTTCTGGCTCAGAAAGATCATGAAGGAAAAGAAAAGGCCATCTACTATATCATTCACACCCTAGTGGGATATGAGCTAAACTATTAGAAAGAGCATGTCTGGCCGTTGTTTTTGCTTCACAGAAGTGGTGACATTACATGTTGTCACATTCAATCAAGCTCATTGCAAAGATTGATCCTTTAAAGTATCTATTAAGCATGATAGCATTGACAGGCAGATTGGCTAAGTGGGTCATGCTACTTAGTGAATTTGACATTGAATATGTAGATAGGAAGGCTATCGAAGGTCAAGTGATAGTAGATCAGCTAGCAGATGCTCCATTAACGGATGACCAACCTATACACACAAAGTTTCCTAATGCACACATCTTAGCTTTATCTACACAAACATGGCAACTATACTTTGATGGATCATGTACTCAACAGAGTTCAGGAGCTGCTATTCTCTTTGTCACGCCGCAAGGACACACAATTCTAAAATCTTACAAGCTACTCTTTCCTTGCACCAATAATGTAGTAGAATATGAAGCTTTGCTGATTGGGTTAAAGATGGCTTTACAATGGAAAGTAACTAAAATAAATGTCTATGGAGATTCTTAGTTGATTATAAATTAGGTTAATGATGATTATCAGACTAAAGATGATAATTTATTACCATATAAACCTGTGGTTGATGACTTCAAACAATATTTCTCAGTCATCACTTTTGAGTAGATTCCTTAGCATGATAACAAAGTTGTCGATGCAATGGAAATGATTGCTTCTTTGTTTGATACAGAAGATACCAAGGTTCATTTTGAGTTCTTGGTGGAATCCTTGACTTGTCCTACATATGATGATCTTGATATGAGTATTATATGTCATCTAATTGGACACAACTCCCCAATCTATAGAAAAATCTATTCTTATCTAAAAAATGACATCCTACCCCTTGACCTATCCTGAAATAAAAAATGAACTTTTTTCCGCCAAGCCTCCCGCTATGTCCTAATATCTAACACCCTTTATCGGTGAGGTTTTGACAGTACTCTCCTACGATGTCTCGAGCATGATGAAGCTCAAACTGCCTTGCGAGGTGTACATGAGGGTATTTGTGGGACACATTCGAGTGGTCTCTCTTTGGCTAAGAAACTCATGCGTATGGGTTATTATTGGCCTACCATGGAAACAAATTCCTTTCATTTTGCTAGGGCATGCAAGAAATGTCAGATACATGGAAACCTTATTCATACTCCAGCACAAGAGTTACATCCTTTTACAACTACTTTGCCATTCAGTCAGTGGGGACTCAACCTTTTGGGTGCTATCAACCCTCCATCCTCCAACGGCCACAAATGGATTATCACTTCCACTGAGTATTTTACTAAATGGATTGAGGCTGTTCCATTGATCACCGCCACAGGGAAACAAATATCCATTTTTATCCTAAATTATATCATTTGTAGATATGGTATACCTATGTATCTCATTACTGATCATGGGAAATAGTTTCAAAATTAGGACATGGATGAACTATGCACAAAATTCCATATCACCCATAATTATTGCACTATATACTATCCCCAAGGAAATGGCCAAGCTGAGGCGTCAAATAAAACAATTGTTAAAATCCTACAAAAGACTGTCAATGACGCTAGTTGTGACTGGCATATCCAACTAAATCTGGCCTTATGGGCTTACCGTACTTCCATCTATACTCCCACTAGAGCCACCCCATATTCCCTTGTCTATGGATCTGAAGCAATCCTACCCCACGAGGTCGAGTTGCCTTCACTTCGTATCACTCTCAAAGATTTGATTCCTGATGAAGAATATAGAGTTACACGGTTGACTGAACTAGAACTGTTGGATGAACGTCGTTAGAGAGCTTATGATCATTTGAAAGTCTATCAGCAACGTATGTCTCATCAGTATAACAACAAGGTAAAGATCAGAGATTTTCAATTGGGTGACCTAGTCCTTCGAGAAAATCCAAAGAATCAGTAGCATCGTGAAAAGAAGGGCAAGTTCAAACCCAATTGGTTAGGTCCTTTTGTAGTTACAATAGTTTATGGTTTTGGGGCTTATCAATTGTCCATGCCCAAAGGAGATCCTTTGGATGAACCTCTTAATGGCATACACCTCAAGAAGTTCTATCCTTGAAATCCCAATGCAAGGGCTCTATATATATTTTGTAAATACAAAAAACATAAAAATCCAAAAAAATCACAAAATCAAAAGACAATTGCAATAAAAGCATGTGGTGACAACCTGGAGATAGGCGCCATGTGTATCAAGTTAGCTCCTTTATCTATTAGGATTCTTCTAGTGTGTTCGTTCATTGTATATATCCACAATAAAATGTCTAGTCAGTCCCCATTCCCGCTATGTATATATCATAATAAAATGGCCAGTTCATATACCATCTATTGTATTTACCCATAATAAAACCCCACCATAGCTTGATCGTTTGTCATGGTCTTCAATCGTCATCTTGTTGCATCCTTCTTCATCAATAATAAGTCAATCCATCACCTAGCTAGGGGCATGTCCTTGACCTAGTTCAGGAAGTGGATCTATGATAGTCATGACTCTTAGAGGACATAATGAGTACTTTCACCAGACAAGAAAACACAATCAAACATTCTTTCACAATGATATCTTTATGATGAATCGTAATATGTGATTTATCCTTTGAAACATGGTTGTTTATCTATTGATTCTTGACTATACACCATCAATTGAACTAATCATTATACCTTAAACTATCCTTTGGCAAAAGAAATGTATATTCATGACAGGCATGTTAGAATGATTTGTTGTAGATAATGCATTCATATCTGGATTTCATTGTTATCATGTTTCCTATGCTATTCTGTGATATCTTTGACATGAGTTTGAAACTCCCATATGTCATTGATTAGGATAGCCAGGATGGGGCATGGTATTTTCTTTGATTTCTGTTTGCGGGATATTTTTCGATGAAGTCGAAGGAACAAATAGTTGGGGTGTCTATGCATAAGTGCCTTCATCAATTTAATAGTATTGACAACATACAAATCATGTTGCTCTACAAATGCTATTTATGGTGATACGCCAGCACATACCTCGACTCCAAATATTTGTTCCCCAATGGAGGGGGGGATATTCCTTGTCTATTATGCAAATGAAATTCAGGTCATCTCGGTTCAATTATACCTAGATGCTTGTCAAGTTTGCTGCATTAAACTCCATGCAAGAAGTGCTCAGGTCATCCTGGTTTAATTATACCATGATGCTTGCATTTCCTTGCAACATAACGAGCTCAATGATGAAAATCAAATTCCAGTTATTATGAAGTTCTAAGATGTTACATGAAGTTGTGGAGATATACTCATTTCATATTGCATTTCATATAAATAGTTCATGACTTGCATATCAGTGCTCCTTTTATAGGGATTTGTAGGTTACCTTTCTTATTAGGTCATCTGTTCTCATAGTCCATTCTTCTTGTGTCAGATACATTGTTATTTAAGTTGAGGAAATTTGGACAACAAAAACATTGAGTTTTTACCTCGCATCTTAAAAACATTTAATCAATTCATTTAGGTCATACGTTATTTCCATTAAGTGTGTTCATTTGTATATTATCCATTTATCTTACATGCATGTTTTACGTGCATAAATTCCATAAGATTTCATTATCTTTTCATTCTGATGTAAGTTGTTATCTTTTGGTCATTTGAAAGAACATCATCATTTATTATCCATTATATGCATTTTACATCATTCATTTATTATCCATTATATGCATTTTACATCATTCATTTATTATCCATTACATGCATTTCAAATCATCATTCATTTACATCATTCATTCATTATCCATTATCCACAGTGTTCTTTACATCATTTCATTAGTAATCACCTAGCATTGTATAAGAGTAAACTCATTTAAGACATGAATTTATATCACTATCATATGATAGATCATTAAGCATCAAATATATCAAATAGAATATAAATCATTTTGCATTCTAGAACATACATTCTATGCATAAGAAAGTAAATCATCACATCCTGCATATGTCAATAAGCACATGTATATAAAATCATCAAAGTAAATCATGATAGAACTGCATCACTGTATATATAGAATCCATCATATAGAGTCCACTCATGTAAAGTCCATAAAAACACAACAAAACTGTCTAAATGTCCAATGATATAAAGAAACATAACAATGTGTCCAAAGTCAGTTTCCATCAACTCAAAAATATAATGATACAATGATAACATGATACAAGTGTATACAATGATCTCTCAATTTCTATGATTTGTTGCCTCCAGACTCTGTCTGCCTCTGTCTGCGAGATGCAATGAGGCCTTGTGCTTCTGAACCACCTGATCCTAAGGATCTGCCTTGATCTCCTAAACTTGTCGATGCTCTCGGAGGGCATGATAATACACCTCCACTACCAGCTAGTTCCTGTCTGTCATCAACCATAGTCCTAATAGCCACTGAGCTCTCTCTATAGCTCCCAATCCACTGATCCCTTGGGACCGCCTATCTATAAGCCTCTTGCTAGTAGGATATCTCCTTCTCGGCACATATCATGACACTCAAGCTATCTCCATGGGGACCAAAATCCTCTGTGCGTTGTAGCTCATCTAATAATATCTCTAACTCCCCGAGTCTCTCAATCACCGCATCCTACTCATCTCTCAGTAGACTCATCTAGCTCTCTAGCCTCTATATCCGCCTCTCCAGACCAAGAACACGGTCTTCCTGTACTTGTGTCATTGCTAGTTGGACTAGCAAAGATTCAATATCAAGATCCTCCTCCTCCGCAACATCTCTCTATAAATAGGGGTCCTATCCCCTGATGTCCATCTTTGTTGGCTCCTCCTAAGAATCTACATCCACATCCTCCATCGGTACATCATGCTCATCATTAGGGATTTGTCCACCCTATACTACTCCACCTTGAGCTAATAAAATGTCTGCATCATCTTGTACAACTACTCCCTATACTGGGGCAACTGGTATCTGTACTAGTACTACTGGTACCTATAATGGAACTACTATTGTTAGCTATGCTAGCTGTGTTGGCAGCTATCTCCGTCCCTGTCTAGCTAGAGGTGGCATCAAACCCCTCTACCTCACACCACCTCCTCTCATCCGTGGACCAGCCCTATCCCCTCTCCCTCCATCTCCTCCATCACCTCCACCATCACCGCCATCTCCTCTCCCTCATCCCCACCTATCTCACCCATGGCATCTCCTACAACATCTATCTATTGGATCCCTCTTTGGTGGCCTAGCTGCCAGATCAGTCAATTGTGGAACTAGAAAGTCTCTAAGGAACTGCTCCAGATTAGCAGTCATCTCTAGGTCCACAACACCCTATCTCATCGTCCATGCCTGGAATGGCATGTCCAAAAACTCATGTCGGGCTATATCAAATGATGCCATGGGCCCCAGTCACATCTCTCTTGATGAGTCCTAGCGAACTCCGTAACTCCCTGAGGCATGCCCTGGATCCTACCAAATTGGCGCAAAACCCGACTGACCAACTGTCTCTCCAGAATGAAGGGTATCTACCCTATAAGCCATCACGACTCAAAACAAAATCCCAGCTACCACTCATCATCCCAAGGCTCACATCCTAGGTATGGTCTCCATATCACTATATCCAATGTATCAAAGGTATATCGCCAGAACACTAAATGTCCTAGTTTTGCCTGAGACAAAACTAATGAATATAAATGGATATACGGCTATCCTGCACCGTGGAATCTAATGGCTACTGGCCATGTCACTACAATATGCTCCCATGCCCAAACATGGAGTAGTGTGATACCTGTTGATAATGATGCACTCCTATGGTACACCACCTGATGAAGATCATGATATAAATGTGCTAATAAGTAGACACCCCAAGAAAAATGGGTCCCATCCAACATCTGCTATAATGTGCAACCCCATCCAACAACAAATCTGTGTGATCTCTGATCAAGGCATACGAAACCCCCAATTGCTCCTGCTAGTACTATTGGTAGAGGCTCATACAGGTCCACCATGTCCTCCTAGCTGATCTCCTCCTCATCAATGTCATCATCTCCGAAGACAGCTCTGCACTCTATCACTCTGTCATATTGATCATAATGCACTAACTCCCCTATGATAGGAAGCCGAAGGATGCGATATACATCCTCCCATGTGACTGTCATCTCCCCTATCGGAAGATGGAAGGTACTTGTCTCCGAGTGCCACCACTCTGCCAATGTCATCATCATACTCCGGTTTGCCCTAATCTCAAGCGTGTAAATCACATGATATAATCTCGTCGTACTAATCAGAAGTTTGTTGGTCTTTGACAATGCCGGTCTCAGATTCTATGTGACAAGATATCTCTCCCATGACATCAGAATATCAGTAATATCCTCCTATCCAAATCAACAACATCAAGCTATCAGATTTTGATAAACTGATTTACAACATCTATCTATCCTATTATATCAATTACAAACATGTTCATCACATGTTTTAACAGATGATTTTATCAATTATCTAGCATCAAGACTGGTTAACCAGCAACCATGCTACAATGTTGCCTATCTTGACCAAATAGATAAAATTTAACCGCCAACGGATCAAATCGGCTTATCGACATCTAGTTTGACCTAATTGACTTGCTAATTTGACCAAATTCTATCAAATCAAACAAATGCGTAGCACAGAAAAATGCATGCACAGTATCTTTAAACATTTGCGCAAAAATAATGTATGCGTAGATTTATTTGACATATGCGCAACAATTCATAACACATGCACATGAAGAACCAATGTGCACTTTTAATAAACATTTGCGCAGACAATATTTTTCTCTAACATGCATGTGTAGCTGCTCTACATGAATGCGCAGAAAGTTTGGATTTTTTGCGCAAACATTGCAAGTTGTTGCACATTCATGCACCACAACTGTGCATTCGTTTGCTGGCAAGAACAATTTTTTTTACATCTAATCTAACTTATGATTCAATCTAACCTACACATGCTAAATCCTACTCTATCATGCTGGAAATCACTTTTTGACAAAGAGGATCGAATCACCTACTGGCTCTCCCAAATCGGGTGGTCACTGGAAGCGTCTAGCCCTCTCGAAGTGGTGATCTAACAATGGGAATGACATCCTGGAAGCTCTTCTCTTCTCTCTCTCGCGCTCTAATCTCCCAATGACAACTATGCACAATGAGCCTATTATGGACCCATTTTCCCTATTTATAGCCTGTGGACCCGATGTGCTTGGTGTGTGGACCCTATCTTCCATTTTTCTTCCGTTTCACCCATTTTCACCCATCTTTTCTTTTGTTTCTTTCGTGAGATTGATTATCCAACTTGAAAAATAAAATAAAATAAAATCCAAAAATAGAAAAACAAATGAAATAATCTTTTTTGATTAATCAATCTGTCGAGGGGGCATGCTTAGGTCATCTTAGACATTGTTTGGGGTAGGGGCAAAATGCTTGAAATTTTCTTTGAAAATAATGTGGCATGCACATTATTTCAAAGAGGGGAAAAATGTATACACTTAAAAATGGCTTCATTAATTAATTAAATATTTATTATTTAATTGATATTGACTTGATAAATTAATTAAATATTTATTATTTAATTAATAGTTATTTCCCCTATTTATTAAATAGATTATTCAATTTATTTAGTAAATTCATTATAGTTTATTCCTCTATCCTAAGTCTTCTAATTAACTTTATTAAAGTGATTTAATTAAATACATAATCACCTAAATATGACTAAGTCCCCTAGTCCACCTCACCTACCTAGTCACCTGACACATCACTTTCGCTAAAATAAATAATAATAAAAAATTATTTATTGATAATTATCCTCACCCACACATGTCCTATTCTTATGGGCTATGTGGCCTCATAGGACTTGGTCTCATGACCACATGTCCTTTCTTAAACCAAGTCAAGAGATATGCCCTATTCCTAAGGGGCTTTTCAAGCCACCTCTAAGGTTTAAAAGTGATTCATGGGACACTTGTACAAAGAGTCCTCATGAGGAAAAGGTCTCTCCCTCTTTCTCTCTTTGGTCTTTGTGAGACACTTGACATGTGTCTTTCCCTTCCACCTTGTTCTCCTCCATGTCAATGTGAGAGGAACATCATCTCTGTTCTTCTTCTCACATTCCAACTACATCCCCCTTTCTCTCAACTCCTTCAACCAAGTCAATCCTAGCCCTAGGATCTTCCACCTTTCATTCTCAACCGTAGGATTGTGCCACCTAGGCCTAGATCTTCCAAAAATCTATAAAAGGAGCCTCATTTCCCCTTTGAGAGCTAATAGAAAATAGTGAATAGGCAATCAAACATTCAAGCAATAAGAAATCAAGCAATCAAGCATCCAAGCACTCATTATCAAGCATATTCATATCATTTTGTGAAGCATCCACACTATCATCATCTCATTTGCATAATTAGGATTTAGTTTTGCATTCAATCATTCAATCTCCACACTTTGGTATCATCTTGGGCAAAGGAGCTTCAAATTGGAAATCTGAGAGCTCAACACATCCAAGAAATCAAGGCTAGGAGGGCAATGGAGACAAGATACATGGTAGGTGAAGGTAAAACCTTGTTTTAGCTTCATTTTTAATTGTATTCTTCATTGTTGTTTGCTAATTAGTTTGATTTATTAATCTTAGAATAGTTAATTTATCATTTATAGTAGTTAGACATCTAATTTGCATACACATACATACATACATACATACATACATATATATACATACATATACATATACATATGCATATACATATACATATATATATTACACACACACACACACACACACACACATATAGATATATATATATATATATATATATATACACACACACACACACACACACATATATATATGTGTGTGTGTGTGTGTGTATATTCCTTGATGGAACGTTTGAGCAAGAGAGGTTTTTTAAAATCTTGGAGATGCAAAGGATGGGGATGAGGATGAGGATGGTGATCTAGGTGGATTTTAGAGAGTTTGGGACGTGGTTTGGTGTTCAGGTGCATCTCCCTATGATCATGATATTGGGGAGGTTGTCTTTGGGCCCTTTTTCTATATATGTGATGACCTCTACCTCTTATCTTTCAATCTTTGCCCCTCTAGGTCGAAGGAGTGCCTCTTCTATGGTGGACATTCAAATGCAATTGGAGGAAAACTTTCTTTCCTACTTTTTACGATTGTTTGATCTCCTATGTTTTACAAGAAATTTGAGGACATTGTGTATGTGTCCTTCGATTATTGTTATGAACACTTTGGTTTCTCCCATGCATGGGGTGTTGGGTATTTTACCCTGTTTTGGTACTTTACTATTGTGGTTGGTCACCTAAAATATATGGTGCATGGTTCTCTTGGATGGCCTTTATTTTTGGAGGATACTCTGTTTGAATTGGTTTTGGGGTTATTTATTAAAGAGTCTCACTTTGGTTATGCTTTGTTCAAATGTGTTTTGGGTATTTTTGTTGAAGGTTGTCTAGTTTGCAATAGATTCTATGCTTCTCACACTAGCTTTAAGGGAGGCTTCTAGGTTTTTAGACTTCATGTCTCCTACAACACTATGCTTGGTGGAGGCTCTGACCTGCTTACTAGGGAGCTTCCCCTCATTCTGAACATTTCTGGTTGGGCTTTCTTGGTTGGCTTCCCTCTGGCTTGAAGCAGAGTTTTTTCATGTGTTTATGGATGAGTATCTATTGTGTAGGTTTTTTGGCCATGTTATGGTATTCCCTTCCCATTCTCATTTTTTTTGCAGGAAGTGACTACTGTCAACCTTGGTGGTTGCTCACCCTCTCTTTGGAGGGTTTATTCCATTTTTGGCATCCTAAAGATCATGGGTCCCTAGGTGGTGGAAAATAATAAGTTGGGTTTGAGTTTTTCCTTCCCTCATTTGGAGTAGTTTTGTCTTTTTACAGAAGATAAATTTTTTAGCCCTTTTGTTGTGGGCTATTGGGTTAGAGAAGTTTGACTAGTGGTTTGGTTTCCCTTCTTTTTGTAGAGTTCCAAAATTTTATCTATCTTTAACTATGTTAGCCTTGTGGCTTTGCCTAAGGATGGGGATGTGGAAATAGAGATAGGGATTGTGGGTATTCCCAGTATGATAGATGCCCAGTTTGTGATCCCTAGTGTTATGGAGGTTTTGTGACAACCGATAAATGGGGTCATACTCCCATTTGTCGATGTTGATATTTTGAGATTTTTCTCCTCTCATTGGTTTTGGATGATGTAATTTTTGGTGACAAAATTTATGGTGGGCTATTTTATGGGTGATAGGAATGCACTGCTCCAATTTTTAGTGGGGTTTGGGAGGTCCCTAGAGAGGTTTTGTGTACATTGTGTTACCAGATGATGGAAGTTGTTGTGTCTTTCAATTATCTTTGTGTTGTCTTGTTTTGTATATCATTTTTTAGCTAGTATGGATAGTGGTCTTGTTGTTCTTGGTTTCCATTAGATTGCTACTTGTTTTCAAGGGCTTGTTCTAGCCTTTGGTTATGTTTGGTTGAAGTTTTCTGCTGACTTGGAGGTTATTCTTGTCACTAATGAGATGGGGTGTGTGGTTAATGGTGATTGACACATTATGTTTTCTTCTTCTTATCTTTTTGTTCGTATGGAGGTGGACACATTCCTATGGAGGTGGATGCATTCTTTGTGATGGAGGATGCTTGGAACATTATGCGGTCTCTTATTTTCTATTGCTTCATGGAATTGGGTTGGAATTTTAAGGTGCCATACATTGTGGTCAAATCCTTCTCTTCTATTATAAAGGCGAGATCCTTTTATATTGAGGTAAAAATGTGTTATGTTGGAGAGGGGTATGGATTGTCTATGGGGGTGATGGTCTGCACTACTAGTTGGCACTAGATACCTTGCGATATTTATGAAGATTTCTTGGGGAGTCTTCCTAATCCCCCTTGCAAGTTTGACCCACATAGCGGGATATTGACAATATGTTGTTACTGTTGGTTCCTAAAAAGGTTTACACTAAAATATAGAAACCAAGTTGATCTTGCAATTTCTATTGAGAAGCCAACTCCAATAATCAAAAATCTTAGAGACTTGGACCAACTAACAAGGATCTAGTAAACCTTTCTGCACTTTAGGCTCTACAAAACTAGGGAGGGTGATCCCTTAATGCCCTCTAATACACACACTATACCAAAAATTGACATTACATAAAGAAGATAATCTCATATAAAGAAATAAACATAACAGGGAAATACTAGATAATGGTTAATTATCCATTGAACATCAACTTGAATGGAGCATGAGATAAGCACAACACAACAACATAATAAAAAGAAAGATTATTCTTGATTTTAATCATTTTGTAGCAAGAACAATATGAATTTGAACAACAAAACAATTCTAAAACCTACAATAGTTGAGATTAGTGCCTTATCCCATTGGGCATTTGAGTTCATTAGAAATATAATCTCATCTAATAATGTTTCACTAATAGTATATGATCTAAAAATATTGCATTACAATTTCCTCTAGTAATAACCCCAACCTAGCCTACTTATCAGAATCCCTGCACAAGTTAAGCCAATCTATAACTTATATTCAAGTATTTAATTGTCTCCTTAGGGGTAAAAGTACAAACCCATGTCACACTTTTATAAAGGAAAATGTCAACAACACACAAACTGTTCAACTTTAACAACATAAATGTGACATTTTTGTTTAGAATTTGAAGATGATGTAAACTGATGAAATGTGTAAAATTGGATAAAGTTTATTCCTATAATTTTTTTAAAAAAATTTGAACAAGAATTCACATATATTTTTAATTTTTGAAGGATATTTTTTAGTTGTTGAAAAATGCTTAAAATCTAGGGTCTAGTTCCCACCAAACAAGTATATAAAAATAATCTTTATTTCCTTTGATTTCAAAATATGTTATAGATGACATGTATAGCTAGTGTAGAAAAGAAGAAAGATTGATTTTTGATGTATATTTTCTCAGATATAACTACTCAAAGTCAAACATATCCAAAATCTACAGTTTTAATCTCCCATCAAATTTCCCTTATCGAGTATGATCCATTTAGAAAAAAAATTACATATTCTTGAAGAGGACTCTCTCCTCTAGTGTTAAATATAAATATAAATTTTGTTTTAAATGATTTACTATTTTTTTTCTTTATTTGAAGCAACATGTTCTCAAATGTTAAAATACCTACTTGCATTATTTTGAAATTATAATATATTAGATCTAATCAAAATACTATAAAACTTATATGACAATAATCTTGACTCTGAGCTCTACAAAAGGGTAATTTTGTATTTTAGAAAAAAATATCATTAAAAAGAGGAGTTATTGAAACATCACTTTTATGAAATAATTTTATTTCTTTGGTAATTGGACCCAAATTGGTATTAAACATCCATTTAATAGATATTTCCTATTGGAAAAGTTGAAGCACTTATCTAATGAATCTAGCTAGACCATATGTTTGAAAAAAATTAATTTTTAGTTAGAAATACTCAAATTCAACTGTGCTGATAAGTTAGCCTGAAATGTGACACAATTTTTTTCTTTTACCCTTAGATCAAAGCATGAACAACAAACTGCATATCTCACAACAAGACACTAAATGAAAAAAAATCTTTGATTCAATTCATTTAAAACTTGACTAGATTATACACTAGAGAGATATAATCAGAGTTCTATTTCTATAAAAGACCTTTGCTACCTCTGACAAATGACATTCATACAACTTAATCACTCAAAACCTGCAAAAACTCAACATAGATACATCATACATGCTCTATGAAATATTTTACACAGCTACTCACACACATCAAAACTTTCTAGTAGAACCACATAAGTTGGAACAACCCCCAAACTTGGAACCCCTCTAACAAGAGAAGAGAGAATACATAGAAGAGAGGGAAGAAATCCCAAAATTTATGTGTAAGAACCACATGTCCATTCAAACTCTCTCATGACCTTGGGATTTCAAATATTTGAATGCGACAAGCTTCAGGTCATTATCTCAATCAGAACTACCTAACAAGATTTGATACATAGAATCATTATCCTAACATTATATGCTACCTCCAAACCACTTTAGGGGAAAAAAATTGCCACTTGGTAGAAATTGAAAAGTCTTGTGTGATAACACCATATTCATGAGTCGTGCCAATATCAGCATGGAGTTTTGTGTATGTGCAGAGTTGACTTGTGTCTAGGATTTTTCAAACACTTTGTAAACACAAAATGGCCTTGATGCCCATTTCTACTGATATTTCTACAGAGAGTGTAAGGATGAAAAATTCCCAACAAACCCTTCCTCAAAATTGGAAGGATTTTGAAACATTTTCCTACTAGAACATGTATAACATTGAGGTCTCATTGGCCTCTTCTTAGTCCTGCCTCTCTTTGTGATTCCACCATCAGGAGACATGAGAATGTTAGCCTTTTGGATTTTGAGTCTTCTACTCCATTCATCTTTACATATCCTTTTTGCTATAGTTATCAATTTAAATATCCCCTAGCTATAATACACTCGACTCCTCCCTTCTATCCCAATATTGTTCTTGTAACTGCATCCTAATTTTTTTTTCAATGTTCCAAAAGTCATTCACCTTCTCTAGAACATCCATTTTTCTAACACTTGGATAATAAATTCTATTTGGAAGTGGTACTTATAAATTCCAATTTCTATACCCTCATCTTGTTATTTCATGTGATTGTTCTCATTGAACTAGGTTAGTTGGCATGTAACAATACTCTGCATATTCTTTTCTTTTGCAACATCAAATCTCATTTCCAATCCCCTAAAATTGAAGATCTCATGATTTCATCGGTTGTAAGTAACTCCTAGTTATTTGTGCATGTCATATCAACCAACCTCTAAATGTATACCCTTCATGTTTTTGATCTGATCCCTACCATTTTGTTTTTTACTAAGTTTTGAATCTCATGATATCATGATGGCCTACAAACCTATGCCATTAGCTCTCAAATGTTATCATGTAACTTCATATTTCACTTGGTCTAATTTCCTTCGACCGTGTAAGATAACCCATGTTACAAAATTTCATGACAATTTTAAAATCAGGTCATCGATTCCTTCCATGCTGGCATATAAAATGATACTCATTGGTCAACCTAACATTGACTTCTGACTTGGAACATGGACCCATCAAATGATGAATAGAATTTTCCAAGTGACCACCTCGTTATCTGGCCCCATCTTTTACCAACACCTTTTGACCAATCAAGGACATGTGGTGACATCTTGCTAACTCTCAGCTTCAAAAGCTTATTTCCACTAACACCCATGACATAACAAGTATTAACATCAAAAACCCTTTATCACAAAATCTCTATCATTATCCTTAACCATCACTAACCGACATGAGATAGAGACAACCATCAAATTTAAACCCTTTAGACACATGGCATGCACTCGCTAGTTCTCCAACCTTAAAAGAATATTCCATTTCATCTTGTGATTCAATTAAAAAGAAAAAAGGAAACATTTTGTTAGTCATAAAATTGAGATCCACAACAATCACTCACTAGCTCACAACATAATAACATTCAAGACCTCTTAGCCTTGCAAGTTGGTGACTAAAACAAAACTTAACCACTAACCCTTTACTCACCAATGCGTGGCTTAAAAATACTAAGACCAAACTGGCTCAAGACCTAGCAACAACCATAATTTCAATGACACTCTCCAGCTTGATAGATACAAAAATCAAAATTTCAAGAACCAGAGACCACACAACTAAAAACTTAAAAGCACTCGCTAACTTTCCATAGTTAAAGATAAAGACTAAGAAGCCTAGCGAGCTAATGACCAAGTTGAAGACTTTTTTACCAACTTTGACCGAAAGGACATGGACATGGACCAATAAGAGCGCGACAATTCATACTTAACCATTTATGACCAACAATGCCAGAGAAAAAGTGAAGACAATAAACCATTATTTCCATGAAAAAACAAATTCAGAACATAGGAAAAATAAGCATTTAAACCAAAAATAAATCTTCCCTCGACATAAAATAAGGACTATAACCCTGACTTATCCAATTCTTTTATAGTCCTTATAGTGGATGCAACTTGGGATGTATGCCTCTTGCAGACATAACAAGATCTCAAAATCTATGGATGAGAAGACCAAACTATCAACCATTGAGCATTATTACTTCATTAAGCAAGAATCTGACCCAACATCTATTTGGTGGCCCCAAGCCACCAAAAATGAAACACCAATTATTACCTTTATCAATAACCTAATTTTCATCAACATATGTAACCAGCAATCTGGAAATTCTACTATATACATACTGTCCACATACATAAGCATCCATGAGATGCAAGATAGTTCTATATTTAATATTACCCATGGCCTTCCTATCCACTTCCTATCCACTCCCTATCAGAATTAGGCTTGAAGAAATATGCATTATCACTTACCTCATTATTAGGTGGAATAGAAAAGCAACATTCATCAAGTAATGCATCTGTGTACAATATGAAACAATTGTCACAGACAACCACATGTCCATTTGACTAATAAGAAGTTGAAAACTCTGATGTGGTTTTATGCACATCACCAACTTCAAAAATTGGTACAACAACTATAACATCCAGTTTCTCAATTATTTCTTCATACAAAGGATTAGAAACCAAATGAAAACTCCTCTCAAAAATATTGTGGCAAAGCAATGGCTGGTCCATATCTACATCCTCATCAAATAATGCATTAAAAAATTCATTAAAAGAACCATCCACTTCAATTCCATACTCATTTTCACTAAGAAAAGAATGATCATAATTCGAACTAGAACAATGTTCAATATTGTAACATTCATAACATGAAAATTCCATGTCATGATCCCCATGAACTTCAGAAAAGTCACCACATAAAAAATTTTCACACTAACATTGTCTTCATCTGATGAGTAACCTTCCTCATCTTCTTCATACATGCTACATGACTCCTTTGAAACATAGAACAACAAATCAACTTTGCATGTAGCCTCCAAAGTGGAATAACTGATATTTATATTACATGGTGTGAAATCTGAAATCATTTCTATCTCTACTTCAACAATGTTACACAATTTCTCACTAACCTTTTTTTCATTAACATGAGGAATAACCATTGTCAGAAACAAGTTTTGTTCACTCACATTCTAATTCACATCATAATTAAACACATGCTTAGTGTGATCAACAAGAATACATATATCTTAACATTGCTTTCCACCTTTTAATTAACACCTTTCTTCTACATTTGATGTCTTATGACGATGAACACCAACATATAGAAAACCTCTCGTGATTTTATATTTTAAATTATTTTTAGTGTCCATTTCTATCATGAAAGCTTGATGCAAGGTTTTAGGTTCTTTATCTCTTAATAAGAAACTCATTTCTTCATCAAATGCAGCTAGATACACAACCAAACATACAACATCATTTGTTCTTTAACTTATTGGGATATCACCCAATGCTCTTGCAAATCTGAGATTAAAATAAGGAACAAGCTCATCATCTTCCTTTTGAATATTTATGAGTCTTTTTATCACTGCATGTGGATTAATTTTTTCACCAAACTATTCCATGAAAGATGAACTTAACTCTTCCCACGAAGAAATAGAACAAGCTAGAAAAAAACAAAGCCAATCCCTAGAATCCTCCTTCAAAGTTTGGAAAAAAAGTTTCATAAAGACATCCTCCTCACAAATCTCAAAATCAAGCATCAAATCTGAAAACTCTAGCAAATGCTGACATGTTGATTCATATTCTTTCCCATAAAAATTTGGCAAATACTTCCTAACTTTGGTAGGAGCAATATGTGGGAAACCTTTAATACCATCAAAACATAATGACATATATCTTTGGATAGAGAGAACTCTACAAGGATCTAACTAGGGTTGCATACTTTGTACATTCATATTTGATACCTCACAAAGACAAGCAAATGAAAAACCCACTTATACTCTTACAAATAACCTTGGAATTGAAAATTAATCAAGTTCTCTATCATGAAATAGAACTCAAACATACTCCAACACTTCAAGTGCATATGCTGAAAATATCTCAGAAGTATGTAAAAATTACTACCATTCCCTCACTTAGTGCTGAAATTAATTAATAGGGAAACATCTTCTACGAGCTAATTTTCATGGAAAAAACATTTACACATGAAAATCCAAAATACCATGGAGTACTGCAGTGGCTACAAATCAACTTCCTAGCTGGAAAAATGTGTAGATCTAAAACTAACTTCAGACTTTCATTTATTTCTTTGGTAGAGTCACCACCTCTTTGTAGAGGACAAAATTTTTGAATATATGAAACTTCTTCTCAACTCAAACTTTCTCAAAACTAGCAACAACACAACAACACCTCCATATACAACATTATGACCTCATATGTATTCCTTCCTTGACCAGGTACTTTATCATAAGAGCTCAAATCTACTTCATTCGCACTACAAATCCCTTCATTCTTTTTTAAAATAATGCACATTGGTGCATACAAAGATCTTGGAGTTGCCACTCACTCGTGAGATAATATGAAATAATCCTAAAACATGGACAAATCTAGACAAGACTTACATTAAAAGATGAAAATAAACTCTCATGCCACATTTATGAGAATTGACTCACTTGACAAGGAGCTGGAAAATGTTATAGTAAACACATGACTCTAAACAACAACATGGTCTGGGACTACTTTAGCAAAACAAGGATGACTTGCTTAAATTTTTCTGAAATCAAAGTTCTTCCACAACTTTTTCCAGTAGAGTCGCCATTTTGTTGGTGACTCGGATGGGTTTCTTCAATTGAATAACATGAATTTCAGTCCCTTTTAACATGCATTCCCCAACAGAGTCACCATTTTGTTGGTGACTTGAATGGGTTTCTTAACTCAAAAGTATGATTTGGCAATTTAAACACCAGAGATTTTTAGACAAGTTCAATAAGAATTTTACATCTCTATCCCCAACGGAGTCACCATTTTGTTGGTTCCTGAAAAGGTTTACACTACAAAATAGAAATGAAGTTGATCTTTCAATTTCTTATGGAGAAGATGAAGAGCACACGAATATACTGAGAGGGGGGGGGGGGTGAATCAGTATATTAATAGTTTTTAACTTTTAAAACTTTATTCAAAGATAACTTCAAATTCACAAACAAACCATTATGCACATGAACACAAATTTTACGTGGAAACCCAATATGGGAGAAAACCACTAAATAATTTCCTTTTATATATAATATTTTTCTTTTACAATGTTTTGTAGGCACCAACCTACTAGAGGCTCCAACCCCTATGTTTATGAGCACCAACTCACTGGAAGCACCAACTCCCACACTTCGCAGGCACCGACCTATTGGAAGCACCAACTCCCTGTCCAGATTCTGAGCACCAACTCCCCGTCCGGTTTCTGAGCACCAACTCACTCTTTATAAATTCTCTTTCCACCTTGACGATGTTGCTATCTTCAACGGATGATGGATTCAATTCGCTCCTTTAAGTCAGCCACAAAAAAAAATCTGAATATATGTCTCTTTAGCCTTCTCTTTTCTGCTCTTTTTGCTGTTCTCCCTTTTTGAGAATATATATATCTTTATTAATATTTATATTTAGAATATTTAATTATCTCTGCTCTTTTTCTTCTTTATTCCATTGCTGACTTGATTTTCAATTTCACAAAATGAATTGAATATTTATATATAAACTTTAGAGATGAAACAATGTGTCCTTTTAAGAGTTGTGCCTTTTCAATATGAAAAGGTGTCTATTATTAAAATATTATTAACTTAAAATAAGTTAATATTTTCTTTAATTAAAATTCTTCTCTTAATAAACACTTTTATATATACCTTATACCTTTTTAATGAACCTTATATAAATGTCTCCTGCTGCAAAAATATATCGACCTTTGTTAATAAATAAAACTTTATTTTATTTGCCTTTGATATAACTTCATCGCTGCATTATATATCCTTTGCTTTCGATACTTCTTGGAATTACCATCGAATATAATAATGTTACTAGGATGATAATCTGATGTGACTCTGCCGCATACTGCACTGGTATTATAATTAATCTTTGATATCGGCACATATATCTTTGACTCTGCCGCATACTGCTTTCAACGTTTTATCTGGGCTGTATAAAGTTTGTCTAAACAAAAATAATAATTAATGAAACTTTGATTGATCTTTGATCAGCCTTCGATAGTCTTCGATGATATAAGATGTCCGCTGCATACTTATCAACTTGTGATATATACTTTATTATATACGTTAATGCATCTATTTTTATTATTTTCGATAATTACTTTATCGCTGGAAACAAATTGGTTATCTTCGATCTTTAATCCATTGATAATGTTTTGGACACTTTATTTATTGCACTCAATGGCCAACCTTATACGTCTGTGTCTGTTCTTTTAAAGTGATTATCTTTTGCGACTAATACAAACTGGTCAACAAATTCCTTGTATTCACGATATGTTAGAAACACATATCTCTTCCTTCAACCTATTCTCTGTTTTTATACAGCTCCCGTGTGAGTTCATTCACGACAGAGAACGTTCAACATCCTTTTTATTCTCTGCGCTACCTGTGCCTACTATATGGTATTCATAAAACACAGAAACTGATACGCAGCATTCTCCTTTGACGGCATCCAAGAATATTAACCTTCGATAATATCATTTCTGAATGCTATCTCTGCTGCATATGTTTTAATTTATAATATCTGCCATTAGTTTGTTCACAATTTAGTCATAAGAATTACACAAATCATTCACTATATGCTCTATCACTTTCTTCTATATATTCACCATTTGTGAGTTGATTTGTTTTGTATAATATCCTCTTTCAAATCATAGTCATATTCATATATCTTCTTGTATATATGATCGATCACCGCACACTCATTATGCACCTTCCGTCTACAGCCATATAATTAATTTGACAGCACATATAAGCAGCATATACATTTAACACAATTCCAAGTATATCCTTGTCAAATCTGAATATCATATCTCTGCTAATTTATATTATTTATCTTTTTCTTCACAAAACACTCTACATACTTTGGTGCATACGATCTTCGATGTATATATAATGCACAATTACACTTCACTCATTTTTATTCATTCACATAAACCGGTATTGTATATCGAACTCTTTAAGACCGAATTCCATATCTCTTTTCAAATCAGTCAATATTAATTCCAATTCCACAAACCCGTTGTTCATATACATATATATCTCTGTATGTCGACCTCTGATTTTGACATCAATGACAATATGTTTATCAGAAGACAATTCCAATAATAAAAAATCTTTGAGACTAGACCAAAAAGGATCTAGTAAAACCTTTTGCACTTTAGGCTCTGCAAAACCAAGGAAGGTGATCCCTTAGTTCCCTCTAATACACACACTATACCCATAACTGGAATTAACATAAAGCACTTAATCTCATATAAGGAAATCAACATAAAAGGGGGATACTAGATAATGACTAATTATCCATTGAACATCAACCTGAATGGAGCATGAGATAAGAACAACACAACACCATACATAAAAATAAAGATTATTCTTGATTTTAATCATTTTGCCAAAAAAAACATGAATCTAAACAACAAAACACTTGCAAAACCCACAATAGCTGAGATTAGTGCCTTATTCCATTAGGCATTTGATTTCATAAAAAATATAATCTCATATGACAAAGTTTCACTAATAGTATATGATCTAAAAATATTGCCTTTTAATATCATATAGTAATAATCCCAAACTACCCTACTTATCAAAGTCCCTGCACAAGTTTAGCCAATGTGTAACTTCTATACAAGAATTTAATTGACCCCTTATATCAAAGCATGAAAAAAAAAACTCTATATTTCACAACAAGACACTAAATGATAAAAAATATTTAATTCATTTCATTCAAAACTTGACTAAATTGTACACTAGAGACATATGAATTAGAATTGTATTTATATAAAAGAAATTTTCTACCTCTGAAAAATGACATTCATACAACTTAATCACTCAAAACCTGCAAAAACTCAACACAAATTCATCATATATTTTCTATGAAAGATTTTACACAGCTTCTCACACACATCAAAACTTGCTACCAGAACCACAAAAGTTGGAACAACCCCCAAACTTGGAGCTCCTATGACAAAATACGAGAGAAGAATATATAGAAGAGAGGGATGAAACCCCAGACTTGATGTGTAAGAGACATGTGTCCCTTCCAACTCTCTTATGACCCTGGGATTCCAAAAATTGGAATGCGACAAGCTTCAGATCATTATCTCAATCAAACCTACCTAACAAGATTTGATACATAGAATCATTATCCTAACATTATATGCTACCTTCAAACCGCTTCAGTTGCAAAAAATTGCCAACTGGTAGAAACTAAAAATTCTTGTGTGATAACACCATATTCATGAGTCATGCCAATATCAGCGTGAAGTTTTATATATTTCCAAATTTGACTTGCATATAGTATTTTTCAAATGCTCCTCAAACATAAAAGGGCCTCGATGCCCATTTATACTAATATTTCTATAGAGAGTGCAAGGATGCAAAATTCTTAACAATCTCTTCCTCAAACTCAGAAGGATTCTCAAACTTGTTCCTAGTGGAACATGTATAACATTGAGGTCTCATTAGCCTCTTCTTCACCCCACCTCTCTCTGTAATGCCACCATCATGAGACATGAGAATGTTAGCCTTTTGGATTTTGAGTCTGCTGCTCCATTCATCTTCAAATATCCCTTTGGCTATAATACACTCGACTCCTCCCTTCTATCCCAATATTCTTTCTATAACTGCATCCTAACAATTTTAACAATGTTACATAAGTCATCCAGTTTCTCTAGAACATCCATTTTTCTAACACTTGGATAATAAAGTCTATTGGGAAGTGGTACTTATAACTTCCAATTTATATACCCTCCTCTTGGAAGTTCACGTGATTGTTCTCATTGAACACTAGATAGGTTGTTGGCATGTAACAATACTCCTTCATATTATTTTCCTTTGCAATATCAAATCTCATTGAAAATCCCCTGCACACTTGGAGATCTTTTGAATTTTCTAGTTGTAAGTAACCCTTAGGTCTTTGTGCATTTTATATCAACTGACCTCTAAATGGATACCCCTTCATGTTTTTGTTCTTACCCTTTCCATTCTATTTTGTACTGAGTTTTGAATCTCACAATATTGTGATGGAATGCAGACCTATTCTATTAGCTCTCAATTGTTATCCTATAACTTCATATTTCACTTGGTCTAACTGCCTTTGACCATGTAAGATAACCCATGTTACAACACTTCGTGAAAAGTTTAAAATTAGGCCATCAATTCCTTCCATGCTAGCATATCAAATGATACTCACTGGTCAACCTAACATTTAATTTTGACCTAGAACATAGGCCAATCAAAAGATAAATATAATTTCCCCAGTCACCGCATTTGTGTCTAGCCCCATCTTTTACCAACACCTTTTGACCAATCAAGGGCACATGGCGACATCCCGCTAACTCTTAGCTTCAAAATATCCTTTCCAATAACACATACAACCCAACAAGTATTAACATCAAAAACCCTTTATCGCCAACTCTCTTTCGTTATCCTTAACCATCACTAACCGACGTAAACTAGAGACAATCATTAGCTTTAAACCCTTTGGACACATGGTATGTACTCACCAGTTCTCCAACCTTAAAAGAATATTCCATTTCATATTGCGGGCCAATGACAAAGCAAAACAAAAACCTTTTGTTAGTCATAAAAGTGAGACACACAATTGTCACTCACTAGCTCGCAACATAATAACACTCAAGACCTCTTAGATTTGTGATCTGGCGATCGAAACAAAACTTAACCGCTAACCTTTTACTCGCCAATTCATGGCTTAAAAATACTAACATGAAACTAGCTTGAGACCTTGTCATGACCACAATTTCAAAAGCACTCTCTAGCTCAATAAATACAAAACTCAACATTTCGACACTAATACATTTAACCCTAATTTTTTACCAACATTTCTGACCAAGCATTAAAATGGTTTTTCTTGGTCAAATTATAAAATGAAATATTTGATTTTTTTTAATCCATTCCTGTGTTCGTCAGAATTACAACTACTAGGACAATTCATCAAAATTGAGATGACCACAAGCATAACTTTTAAAAAAAGTTTCATTTCAATTCATTATGTCTCATATTCATTTTCTACAGTTGCATGGCTAGGAAGAACTGAAGGTTGAGGGAACAAAGTGAGCTGAAGGTCGACTTGACATCTCAGGTTAGAGAATTTCATTTTGCCCCTGCATGCATTTGGTTGATAAATATTTAATTTCAAATAAATTCTTTTTTTAAAAAAAAATTCTACGATCATTGTGTATTACAAAACCAAAGCTACATTTTGTGTGTATGAATGGGCATTGATTTTATAAAATGGGTTGAATGCCTTCTATTTCATGTGTATGAATGGGCATGAATTCAAATGGGCATTTATTATGCTTTCCATTTTTACTACGTTCCTATTAGGGCATTTGCAAGTAGATCTTCCAGACCTTGACTAGTGCTATCTAGTCCATACCCTCAAACAACATTTACCTAGAGAACATTAACCAAAATGTGAAAATAAAACTATAACTGATTTCAGTCAGTTTTGGGAGGGTAGTTATGTAGTTGTGTCAAGTTTTAGAGAGTTGAGGGATCTATTTAATGAAGATCCACGTTAGTGTGAGTAGCATGTAGAGGTGTGTGGCAACGAAAGCATATGTAATGGTTTTTAATCAATAAAAAAAAATGTTCCTATGAATGTCATTAATCTACTCATAGGGCACAGTCCCTATTGATGAACTACAACTGATTGAATATCTGAATGAACTGAAGAAATAATGATTAGAGATCATTGAGTACTGGAATGATATGTAAGATGATTAAATTAGTCAATATGTTGTCATTGATGTCAACTAGTCTTGACAATACTTATCATGCTAGTTACAAATATCTGAACATCTGTTGAAGGAAGAAAAGATGAAGAACTAAGATATCTACATATGAAAAAGATGGATATGACAGATAAGGATAAGGTAAACATTGGGTAACTTATTGATGAGTCTATGGCTATATATTGTTGACTTGAGCATGTTACATTAATCTACTATAAAGAAGAGATTTGAAATTGAACAAGTCAATGTGATTAGTAATTGAATGTTTTTGTATACACCAAGCTAGTGCAGTGTATATCGACTGATAGTATTAACCGAGCTAGTTTAACTAGTTATCACTAACACATTTCTATATTAACCGATGCTGGATGAAAACATTAAATGCTAAGAACAACTAACTGAATTTGATGAGATGAAATTGTTATGATTTTGAGATTAAGGATTAAGTTTGTTATAAGATCCATGACTGACAAAATTCAGAGAAGATCTAAAGGATGAGATTGAAATGTGTTAATGAAACATCTACCGATAAAGGTTTAAGAGACAAAATGGATGAAGGAGATTAAGTGGAAAAATCTAATGGCTAATATAAAAATGGTTTACTTGTCTATATATGATGCAAGAGCATCCTGGGTGTAAGAGAAATCTTGCATCACCCAAAAATATTTTTGTTTTTGAATTCAATAAGGGCTATCTTGTGCAGAGCTGCTATTTATGGAAAGTTACTATTTTTGGTAATTTTTGTATGTGCTCGGAATGATCTGATTTCTTTCTTGGAGGTTCATTTTGGTCATATAAGTCTGCCAGTAAATTTTCATTGCCAGATCAAGTGTATATTGGAAGATATTGAAAATTTTCGGTATTGGCAGCAGGGTACAGAAACTTTGAACTCAGTTTTGAAGGCTTTAGAGGCCCTGGATGAGGTCGAAAATTTGGGTGATGGGTGCTTGCATGGGTCAAGCCTGTAGAGCGCTTCGTGGCATTTCTGAAATGGGGTTATAATAGCCGATCGGGTCAACTAGTGATGACTTATGGTCTTCGGAAGTTGGGCCACCTGAAATGGCGAAAAATAATTTTCTTCAAAATTTTTGTTCGAGTTTCAAAGCTTATCTTGAGCTGACTATGATGTAATAAAATGTAAGATAAAATAATTCTAAGTTTGGTCGGCCTTATTGGCTAAATTTCTGGAACCTTCCCAGGCGGTGGAGAAATTGCCTATATAAGGAAGGCTGTATTATTGTCTTAGGCAGTTCAGAATAGTTCTGGGTAGTAGATCTGGGAAATAATTCGAAGCTTTATCCTATAGAATATTTTAAGGGAATGCCCATGGGGCTTTGCATATTGTAATTCTGAAAGTTTGTAATTCCACATTTGTGGAGATAATAAGAAGCCAATTTTCTGTTCTTGCATATTGTTGTTGTTTCTCTATTTCTGTTATGTGTTTGTGGTATTAAGGGGAGCACCCTTCATCAAGTGGTATCAGAGCGGGAGTTCTTGAGAGTGTAAACAGATCACCGACTGTGAGGCAGTTTGCACCAGGACCGTGGTTAGGGTTTCAGCGTGCATCGTGAAAATGGCTCCACGAAGAGAACGTGACGGAAGAGCTGGTGCTGTGACACCTGACGTTAGAGAGCTACAAAGACAAGTGCGAGCATTGCAAGAAGAGATTCATAGAGGAATGAATCTTAATGTCAGAGATGAAAGCGAGGATGAAGCCGAAGAAGAATATCAAGAAGGAGAAGCTGAAATTCTGAACCAGGAGGAAGAAAGACTTTTTTGGGCAATTTCTAAGATTGGAAAAAGACCAAAGATTGAGGTTCCTATATTTTCTGTAAATCTTAACCCAGAGGAATTGATCGACTGGATCAATGAATGTGAGGAATATTTTGAGTACGAAGATGTTGAGGATCCTGATAGGGTCAAATTTGCGAAGGCCGGACTGAAAGGTCATGCGAAGATCTGGTGCAAGAAATTCAATTGGAGCGAAATAGAAGAGGGAAAAATAAAATCACAAGATGGGATCGGATGGTGGATAAATTGAAGTGACAGTTCATTCCTATTGATTATGAGCTTGACCTACTGAAGAAAATGTAGAGTTTGAAGCAAGCAGGAAGATCTGTTCAGGAGTATACAGAGGAGTTCTATCGACTTCTCATCAGAACAGGCCATGCAGAAGCTGATAAGGAGAAAGTTGCCCGATACCTTAATGGGTTAAAGCCAAGCATTCAGGAGGAGCTGAATCTGGTTCGAATGAACAGTATTGAAGAGGTATACCAATTTGCCCTAAAAGTAGAGGAAAAGTTGAACAAGAAGTTTGAGAGCAGACAAAATGGAAGAGGTCACGGTGGACGATCTGGTGGACGGTCATATGGTGGCCGAAATGAAGATCCGAAAAAGAAGGATGAGACCAGTAGCAGTCAAAATCAGTGAGAAAATAATTCCAATCGCTTCCAGGATCAGAATAATAGAGATCAGAGAGGAATAGGAAGAGGACAAGGATCTGGAAGAGGTGGCTTCCGTGGAATATATTTTCACTGTGGAGAAGAAGGTCATAGGGCATTTGAATGTCCTCAGCGCCAAGGCAGAACAGACAGGAGAAATGAAGGCCAGGCCAGAGTTGCACATGTAGATGAAGATGCCAGATCATCAAATTCTAAAGATGCTGAAAGAGGAGAAACGTTGATTAACAAAAGAGTCTTGTTGAGTGGTGAGAATGAACCTGAGCAAAGGAGGAGCCTGTTTCGCACTCGATGCAAGTGTGAGGGTAAATGCTGTGATGTGATTATTGATAGTGGAAGCACTGACAATTTGGTGTCAGAAGAGATGGTGACAAAGTTGAAGCTCAAGAGACAGAAACACCCACATCCATATCGGATTGCCTGGGTGCAGGATGACCACAAGGTCATGGTCAGTGAACAGTGCCTGGTAAAGTTCAAGATCGGTGGGTACCAAGATAAGGTACTATGTGATATCATCTCTATGGATGCATGTCATATGTTATTGGGTAGACCGTGGTAGTTTGACAGATGTGCTATACATGATGGTCATGTGAATACCTATTCCCTGACAAAGGATGGAGTGCGACACAAGCTAAAGCCATTGAAGGAGACCGAAGAAAAGGTATGTGGTAATGCAAGAATAACATTTGTTGATGGAAAAAAATTTCTAGATGGTATGAGGCATGAGCATGTGTGTTTTGCTTTAATTCCAAAAGTTGGTAAAGAAGAAGTAGAGGATGTACCTGTAGAGGTTGCAGATTTGTTGAATGAGTTTCAGGATATTGTATCTGATAATGTACCTGATGGATTACCACTGGTAAGAAAGATCAGTCATCAGATGGATTTGATTCTAGGAGCCAGTTTGCCAAACAAGGTAGCACATAGAATGACACCAATAGAAAGTGAAGAGTTGAACAGACAAGTACATGAGTTATTGCAGAAGGGGTTGATTCGAGAGAGTCTGAGTCCTTGTGTTGTACCACCAGTATTAGCACCAAAGAAGAATGGTGAATGGAGGATGTGTACAGATTCTAGGGCAATAAACAAGATCACAATCAAGTACAGGTTTCCATTGCCACGAATGGATGATATTATGGACTGTTTGAGTGGAGCTGTGTATTTCTCAAAGATAGATCTGAAGAGTGGATATCACCAGATTCAGATCAGAGAAGGAGATGAATGGAAGACTGCCTTCAAGACAAAAGAAGGACTGTATGAGTGGTTAGTCATACCTTTTGGGCTAACCAATGCACCGAGCACTTTCATGCGGCTCATGAATGAGGTTCTGAAATTTTTTTTGGGTAAGTTTGTCATTGTTTACCTAGATGATATTTTGATCTTTAGTAAGACATTGGATGAGCATATGATGCATATTCGTGTGGTATTTGAGAAGTTGAGAGAAGAGAAATTGCTGATTAATTTGAAGAAGTGCAGTTTTGTGAAGAAAGAGTTGGTGTATTTGGGGTTTGTAGTTTCAGGAGAAGGTCTAAAAATGGACCCAGAGAAGGTATAGGCTATCCTTGAATGGCCTACTCCAAGGAGTGCTACTGAGGTAAGATCTTTTCATGGTTTGGCTAGCTTTTACAGAAAGTTTATCAGAAATTTTAGCAGTATTTGTGGACCCTTGACTGAAACAATGAGAGGGGATAGAAAAGAGTTTAAGTGGACTAATGGGGCAGAAAAGAGTTTTCAATTGTTGAAACAAAAAGTTACAGAACAACTAGTTTTAGCACTTCCAGATTTTAATAAGGTGTTTCAAGTAGATTGTGATGCTAGTGGTACTGCAATAGGAGCTGTTATGAGCCAAGAAGGTAAACCTGTTGCTTATTTCAGTGAGAAATTAAATGATGCCAAGAGAAAATATTTTGTTTATGATCAAGAATTTTATGCTATAGTTCAGACATTGAAAAAGTGGAGGCATTATCTGCTTCCTAAGGAGTTTGTTTTGTATACTGATCATCAAGCTTTGCAATATTTGAATAGTCAAGGAAAATTGAATCAAAGGTATTTGAAATGGGTTGAGTTTTTGCAGAGTTATACATTTGTTTTGAAACACAGGAGAGGAAAGTCTAACAGGGTTGTAGATGCTCTTAGCAGAAGGCAACTATTGCTGACAGAAATGTAGATTGAAGTGGTTGGGTTCAAGGAACTCAATAATTTGTATCCAGAGGATCCTGATTTTGGTGAAGCTTGGAAAGCTTGTACAGAACCTGTTACTCTAGACAGGATGAAATGGCTGGATTTTATTATCCAAGATGATATGCTATTCAGAGGGAGTCAATTGTGCATTCCACGAAGTTCTATGAGGGAGAATCTCATCAAGGAGAAGCATAGTGGAGGATTGGCTAGACATTTTGGTCGTGATAAAACCCTTGCTTTGGTTGGTGAAAATTATTATTGGCCACAATTACAGCAAGATGTGAAGAAGTTTGTACAGAGTTGCAGAGTATGTCAGCTGGCAAAAGGAGTGAAGCAGAATACAGGGTTGTATCAGCCATTACCTATACCAGAGAAGCCTTGGGAGGATATCAGTATGGACTTTGTTCTTGGTTTACCGAGGACTCAGCGGGGACACGATTCAATTTTTGTGGTAGTTGACAAATTCTCAAAGATGACACATTTCATTCCCTGCAAAAAGACTAATGATGCTGTTCATGTAGCAGAATTGTTTTTCAGAGAAGTAGTGAGACTACATGGTTTGCCAAAGACCATAGTTTCAGATAGAGACACTAAGTTTGTTGGATATTTTTGGCGTACATTATGGAAGAAGTTGAAGATAGATTTGAAGTTCAGTTCATCACATCATCCACAGACTGATGGACAGACAGAGGTGGTGAATAAAAGTTTGGGAAATTTGCTGAGATGTTTTGTTGGAGATAAGCCAACAGGATGGGATTTGATTTTACCACAGGCGGAATTTGCATACAATAATTCTGTCAATAGGAGCACTGGTAAATCACCATTCCAGATTGTATATGGAAGTAGTCCAAGAAATGCATCTGAATTGAGGAAGATAGATAAAGGAGAAATAAGTAGTGCTGAAGCTGAGAATTTTGCAGAACATTTGAAGAACATTCATGAGGAGGTGAGGAAGCATATTACCAAGATGAATGTGCAATATAAGACTAAGGCAGATGAGAAGAGGCATAAGAAATTTTAGGTTGGAGATGAAGTCATGGTTCATTTACGGAAGGAGCGGTTTCCAGTTGGTACATATAACAAGTTGAAAATGAAGAAGTTTGGGCCATGTAAGATACTGAAGAAACATGATTCAGGAAATGCATATGAGGTAGAATTGCCTACTGAGCTAAATATTTCACCAGTGTTTAACATTTCAGATTTGACAGAGTATCATGAAGGAGGTGTTGAAGATGAGGTTGTAGCAGCACAGTGAAGTATTCCAGCAACCAGTTCAGATATCAAGGAGATTGAAGACATACTGGACAGTCGTGTTGGCAGAAGCACAAGGAACAGGACATATGAAGAGTATTTGGTCAAATGGAAAGGATGACCTATTGAAGATTCATCATGGCTAACAAAGGAGGAGGTCAACCGTCTTGGTTTTCCTCTGCACACCTGAGTCGTGACAAAGTCACTTCTCAAATTACCCTAGGTTTTTGATGCAGGAGCATCCTGGGTGTAAGAGCAATCTTGCATCACCCAAAAATATTTTTGTTTTTGAATTCAATAAGGGCTATCTTGTGTAGAGCTGCTATTTATGGAAAGTTACTATTTTTGGTAATTTTTGTATGTGCTCGGAATGATCTGATTTCTTTCTTGGAGGTTCATTTTGGTCATATAAGTCTGCCAGTAAATTTTCATTGCCAGATCAAGTGTATATTGGAAGATATTGAAAATTTTTGGTATTGGCAGCAAGGTACAGAAACTTTGAACTCAGTTTTGAAGGCTTTAGAGGCCCCGGATGAGGTCAAAAATTTGGGTGACAGGCACTTGCGCGGGTCAAGCCTGTAGAGCACTTCATGGCATTTCTGAAATGGGGTTATAATAGCCGATCGGGTCAATTGGTGATGACTTATGGTCTTTGGAAGTTGGGCCACCTGAAATGGTGAAAAATAATTTTCTTCAAAATTTTTGTTCGAGTTTCAAAGGTTATCTTGAGCTGACTATAATGTAATAAAATGTAAGATAAAATAATTCTAAGTTTGGTCGGCCTTATTGGCTAAAATTCTGGAACCTTCCCAGGCGGTGGAGAAATTGCCTATATAAGGAAGGCTGTATTATTGTCTTAGGTAGTTCAGAATAATTCTGGGTAGTAGATCTGGGCAATAATTTGAGGCTTTGTCCTACAGAATATTGTAAGGGAATGCCCATGGGGCTTTGCATATTGTAATTCTGAAAGTTTGTAATTCCACATTTGTGGAGATAATAAGAAGCCAATTTTCTGTTCTTGCATATTGTTGTTGTTTCTCTATTTCTATTCTGTGTTTGTGGTATTAAGGGGAGCACCCTTCATTAATATAAGTGATGCAAGAGCATCTCAGGTCCTTGGCAATCCTGTGTCACCAAAAACATATTTGAGTTTGTTTGTGTTACTCGGTTCCTACTTTGACCGAGTTGGTTCGGTGTTGCTCGGTTTCCTTTGTTCGTTTGTGTTGGTCAGTTATCTCTTTGGTGCTCATTGAATTTCCCTGGCGCTCGGTGATGTTTGTCTAGTGCTCAATTGGCTTTGCTTACTGACGAGTTTCTTTTGAGTTTCTATTGAGGCTGACTTGTGCATTGATTCTGGGTCACAGATTTAATGCTAGTATCTATCATTAGGAAGCGTGTGGTCCCAAATCTAACTGTTCTTTCCATTGATTATGGATCTGAAGGCCGACTCAGTTCGGTAGCCTCTTGTATAAATGTAGATGTTTGGTTAGAGTTTAGGGGTGAGTTTTAGGGAGGAAGTTTGGTAGAAGATAGAAGATTGAGATTAACTGTAGATCCTCGCATGTTTGAGGACTTCTATAATTCATTATAATATCTAGATGAAATCAGGAAGGCCTTATAGCTCAGCATGTATGAATCAATTTGAAATAAATATATGTGAATGATCCTGCATTTTCTCTCTCCCACTGTGTTGTTGTTGCTTTCGCGTGTTGTTGAGAAATGTGGTTCAAGTTAGGGTGTGCCATTTCTTGGCCCCTCTTGCTCTCTCTTGCATCAATAAGAGATATGAATTTCATTGTTGAAACATGCTGGAAGAAGAAGACTGTAGAGATATCATGTGAAGACTATTTATGCATGCCTGATCAGACTAGTTATTGAAATAATCAAATTGCAGAGTTAACCAAGTGTCAAAGAACCATCTACTAAGTGACAGTAAGTTGATGAATATTGAAGAAGTGCATTTGATTATTAATCAGATGATTTGTATGGGCTTAGCATAGATCTGAATATCTGCAATTGAGTTGTATTTGAATTAGATCATACTATATCAATTTAACCATTGATTTATAAAATATCTTAACCGAGTGGACTTAACGGTCTTATATTCTTCCCTAAGTCATTAAGAGAATGTGCATTGTTATATTGTTGACCCCATAGTGAATGATAGTCAAAAGTTAACTGTTAGTGTTAAATCCTCTAACCAAGTCACACTTAACAGTGTGTTTGTAACCTTTAACGGGGTTGGCTCTTCACCGAGCTCACTTCAGAAGAGTGAATTATTTTGGGTTACCCGTCCCAGGTGGTTTTTCCCTTAACAGGGTTTCCACATTAAATCATTATGTTATGTGTTATTTGGGATGATTATTTTTCTATCATACTTTACATACTGCATAATTGATTTGGTTGGTAATCATAGTTATCTATTTATTGGCAATCGGTAAAGTGAACAGACAAATTGATATTTTATGTTACCAAGCTGCATAATGTGTTGGAATTATTTGATAAGGTACATCTTTGTATTTGGGACTATAGGATAATTGATCTAACTGATTCACCCCCCCTCTTAGTTATTCTAACAATTGGTATCAGAGCACATTGGTTGCTTGGAAGAAAGTTTCAAGGACTTGAGCAGAAATATTACAAGATGTATAAGAGGGAAGTGTTGAAGCTGAACAAGGATAATTTTACTATATGGCAAAGCCGGATGAGACTTCACATATCTGGAGTCAGAGATTTTGCCTCACATTTATTGGACCATGGCTACTTATAACCGATGATTGGACCTTTGACTCTTGATCAATTTAGAGATTGACATGAGCATAATATTACTATGATAGAGATTGTTGCTGCTCTATCTAATTTTGAATTTGAGGATGTCAAGGATTTCACTACAATGAATCAAATGTGGGATAAATTTTCTCTAGTCTATGGTGGTGATGCAAATGTGATGAGAGCCAGAGCTGAAAGCTTGAGAGGAAAATTTGATGATATGAAAATGAAGGAGAGAACATTACACAGTATTAAAACTGAATCAAAGAGGTAGTCAATGATATCTGAGGAGCTAGTGGTATCATTGATGAAGATACAATGGTAAGTAAGATACTAAGAACCTTATTTCCTGCATATGCTATCAGAATATTTTCTATTCATGAAATGAGGTCTGCACCTAGTAGCACTCTTACTCTTGATAGTCTGATTAGAAAATTAACAACTTTTGAGCTGAACAATTTTGATAATAGTGTGGTACCAAGTATTGAGTCTTCTTTTATGTCTTCTCTGAAGATTGGTAAATCTAGCAGTAAGAATAGTATAAGGAATAAAAGTTATAGTAATAATAATGATGAGCTTGATGAACTTGAAGCTCTTATGACCCAAACACTATAGAAAGGTAAAGGTAGATTTAAGGGAGAATTACCTTTAGCTTGTTTTAATTGTAAAGAAGTAGGCCATATTGCTGCTAGATGTCCCAACAGGAAAGAGGAAGATAAAGATAGAGACCAATCTGGTGATTGAAGCCATGGAAGAAGGAACAACAGAGGTTACTAACACTACAAAAGTGATAATTGAGATCACAAGGATAAGGGGAAAAAGGCATGCTATCTCATTGAAGAAGATGACACCGACACTGTCACCGACACTGATGATGATATAGAGGTAGTGTTTGTTGCAATGAAAGATGATTCTAAAAAGGAGGAAAGGTATGTAGAAACAACACTCATTTCTAAAGTTAGTAAAAATGATACTTGGATCATTGATAGTGGTTGTACACATCACATGAGTGGTGATGAAGACAAGTTTGATCATCTTGAGAATTATAATGGAGGATCAGTAAAAATGGGAAATGACACACCTTGCATGGTTAAAGGAAAAGGATATATTCTATTGAATGATAGAATTAGATATGATAATGCATACTAGGTAAAAGGACTGAATTAAAATTTGTTGAGTGTGGTACAACTTAATAACTCAGGTCACCGAGTGGCATTTGAAATAAAGAAGGTAAAAATATATGATGAAAATGGAAAGCTTGTCAGAACAGGAGGGCAATCAAAAGGTAACTTATTTTATCTTGACAATGCTGATACTTCTTGTTTACTGGTGAAAAATGAAGATGCACGGTTATGGCATAAGAGATTATGTCATGTAAATTTTGATAACATGTTTAAGATCAGTAAAAAGAGAAAAGTTAGGGGATTGCCTAGCCTAACCAAACCTGATCATGTTATGTGTCATCAATGTCAGAAAGGGAAGATGAAAAAATCTAGTTTTAAAAGTAAGGACTACTCATCTAAAGGCATTTTGGAGTTGGTTCACACTGACTTATGTGGTCCCATGAGAACTCAAAGCTACTATGGAGATAGATACTTTATTTTGTTTGTTGATGACTATACTAGATTAATGAAAATTATGTTTTTAAAAGAAAAATCTGAGGCATTCAAAATGTTTAAATGGTATAAGGCTAAAGTAGAAAAAGAAAACAAAAAATAATTGAAATGTTTAAGGTCTGATAGAGGAGGTGAGTTTATTTATGATGAATTCACTAACTTCTGTAATGAGCATGGTATAAAAAGATAGGTTTCTGTACCTAGAACACCACACTAGAATGGAATTGCTGAAAGGAGAAATAGATCTATTGTTTATTGTACTAGAACATTGATGATTGAGAAGAATTTTGCACAAATTTACTGGAGAGAGGTAGTTAGCACAACTGTATATGTCCTGAACCGAGTTTAACTAAAGAAAGACACAAACAAGAGACCTTACAAGTTATGGTTTGGTTACACACTGAGTGTAAGTTATTTCAGAATCTTTGGTAGCAAGTGTTATATTCTGAAAGATGATAGGAATGGAAAATTTGACTCTAATGGTGAAGGAATATTATTAGGATATTCTATTAAGAGTAAAGCTTATAAATGTCTGAAAAAAGTTACAAATATGATGATAGAAAGTGCTAATGTAAAAGTTGATGAGTTTGCTAACAACAATGATGTAGAAAGCATGAAGGAGCTAGAAGAATATGGTAGGTTCACTTATGTTGATGATCCAAAGTATCTACCAAAGCCACATGCTGAGTCTACCAAGCATTAGGAAAATGCTACCGAGAATCAACAAATGGACACCAAGAATAAGGAAGAAGCTACTGAGAAAGAAACTGTACCTGAACATAATGAAGAATAGAGGAGAGATCAAGTGCTAGCAAGATTTGTCAGAAGACACCATCCTGAGAACCAAATCATTGGAGATAAGCAAGCTGGCATGCTGACAAGAAGTTAAGACATAACACATGCTTAGTTTGTGAGTTTGAACTGAAGAATGTTAGGGATGCACATGAAAATGAGGAATGGATAAATGCTATGAATGAGAAGATTGAACAAATTGAAAAGAATAAGACATGGACCTTAGTGCCTAGACCAAAAGATAAAAATGTTATCGATACTAAGTGGATTTTCAGGAATAAGCTGAATGAGAATGGAAAAGTTACAAGGAATTAGGTAAGACTTGTTTGCAAAGGATATGCACAATAAGAAGGTATTGATTATGGTGAAACCTTTGCACCTATTGCTAGATTGGAAGGAGTTCAAATATTGCTTGCCTATGTTGCACATAAGGGATTTAAGGTATATCAAATGGATGTGAAATCAGCATTTCTGAATGGAATTCTTGAGGAGGAGGTCTACATAGAACAACTTGAAGGGTTTGTTGATCCAAATCAGAAAGACATGGTATGTAGACTGCACAAAGCTTTATATGTACTAAAGCAAGCACTGAGGGCATGGTATGAAAGACTACATACTTATCTTATAAGTATTGGCTTTGTAAGAACTAGTGAAAACAATAATATGTACATGAAAGGAGATTCTGATGATAACATTTTGATTTCTGCAATATTTGTTGATGATATAATCTTTGGTGGACAAGATAGATTTGCAAATATTTTTTTGATGAAATGAGGAAGGAATTTGAGATGTCTATGTTTGGAGAGATTAAATTCTTTCTAGGTTTGTAGATTATACAACAGAAAGATGGGATTTTCATCACACAATAAAAATACATTAAAGAAGTATTGAAAACTTTTGGCATGGAAATTGCTAAACATGTGGGAACACCGATGGTGACTGATTGTAAATTGAAAAAGGATGATGAATCTACTGAGGTAAATCAAACTTTGTATCGATCTATGATTGGTAAATTGATGTATGTTGCACATATTAGGCCTGATATTGCACATGCAGTGGGGATTGTGGAAAGATTTTCTTCCAATCTTAAAGATTCACATATGGTTGTTGTAAAGAGAATCTTGAGATACCTGAAGAAAATAGAGGACTATGGATTATGGTACACATTGGAAGGAAAATTTGAATTGAAAGTTTACACCGATATAGATTGGGCTGGAAACATAGATGACTGGAAGAGCACAACTGGTGGAGCATTATTTTTAGGGGAAAGGCTTGTGACTTGGATTAGCAAGAAACAAGGATGCATTTCTTAGTTCACTGCTAAAGCAGAATATGTTGCTGCTACTGCAAATTGTTCAAATATAGCTTGGATTAGAAAAGTGTTGGAAGGAATGAATGAGGTAATTATTAATATGATTTAGAACAACAGAGGGGGGGGGGGTGAATCAGTTGTTCTCAGGTCCTGATGTATAAAAATAACTTCAAAAAATGGTCCTTAAATCAGATCAAGCAACCAAATCAACCTCGTTCATCACTGATTCAATAATAGAAACATATGACTCAGCAGTCCACTGCCCAGCTATATCTAACTTGTAAAACATAGAAATGTTCAAACCAAAATATTCACACAAGTTTTGACACCAAGATTTATAGTGGAAACCCAATATGGGAAAAACCACTTTGTAACATGCTACTATTATTTTCACTATTCTGAAGTGAGCTCGATTAAAAGCCAACCCTGTCAAAGGTTACAATACACCCTATCAAGTGTGACCCGGTTAAAGGATTTCAATCACCCTGTTAAAAGTGAGCCTGGTCAAAGGACTTACATACACTCCACTAGAATGCAACCTTCTTCAAATTTGACATATGACTATTAGGTCAACCTCTGTTAAAAGGATTTTGACTGTTACAATGGTTAGAAAGTAGCAATAGTATTGATCTGAAAACATACAACTCACTTTGCAAATATCAGATCCAATTCAGTACACAAATGCTAGTTTAATGACTTTGAAACTTTTCCATCTCCACTCCTAATCTGCTTGGAACTTTCCTTCAAGCAATCACCACGCTTTTTTCTTTAGCCTTTTCACTTATACAGTCAATAAAACTTTACTGTTCTTCCAACATCTCCTTCACCAATGCATACACATACCTAATACTTCAGTTCCCTTAATACCTTCCTCTGTTAGGTTAACTTATCTTTTGCCACTTAATCTCCTTCGTAGATCTTAGGGTTAGGTCAGATTCATTGAATCTACCCGCTTCATGTTCTTCATCTCCTCTTCTAGAATCATCTCAAATCTCATAAAGATTTACAATAAAACATTTTACAAAGCATTAAATGCTTCCATAAAATCAATAAATAAAGTCAACATGTTTTACATAATCCAAGAATTCAAACAATGTCATCCCCAAAAAGAATTCTCTTCAAATATAAAATTGTTGATGCTCGGTCAATACTGTGATCATCCACTCGGTCACCATGTAAAATGCTCAGTCACTACTAAAACTATTTCCTCGACATATACTGTCCTCCTCGATAATTTACTGATACTCGGTCGACACTAGATTTTTGCTCAACATCCACTAACTCAGTCAACTTTGTCATAACTCGGCTTAAACATGATTTCTTCATTTTTGCTCGGTTAAGCCTACAAGTTTAGTCTTCAACCTTACTAAGATAAACAATACATTGTCTCATCATTGTGCAACATAATCAAGTACACTTTGCAGTATCAAGACAACTCAACCTTTTCTTAGGTGCTATTGTTACCACCCTTTCTTTCCCTTCTCACAATAGATATAGTACTTTCCTAAGTAGCAATAGTATTACCAGTTAAGGTTTGACATCAATGACAATACAATAATTACTTCAATTACAATTTCCAACAGTAATCATTGCCCTGGTGATTATATATTGTGACAACACCAGTGCTATAAATATTTCTAAGAACCTTGTGATGCATTCAAAGACAAATCATATATCTATTAAGTATCACTACTTAAGAGAACAAGTTAAAGAGAAGCAAGTACAACTAGAATTTGTAACATCTAAGGAAAAACTTGCTAACATCTTTACTAAACCATTACCAAAGGACACATTTGAATATTTGAGAACTAGACTTGGGGTCCATCCCTTGTCTACCGGTCACTGAGGTGATTAGGAGGTTGCATCAACTTACACTTATCCAAAGATCATTCATGTTGATGCACATAGCTCACACTTCAAATTTTGTCTAAGGTTGTGAAATAGAAGTTGGAACATAAATTTATTTATCAATACATTGAATGTACATGATATGAACTGAACAACAGAGAATACTTGGTTGTTGCAGAGCTGTATGTTTTTTTTTTGTTTGTCTGCTTGTATATTTCTTTTGGCATTGTTGTCAAAGGGAGAGAAAATGAATATGAAAAAATAGGGAGAGAGGATGAATATGGAAAATCAGTTACTAAGAACACACAAAAATGAAGAGACTTGAATATTTGTTACTAAGAACAAAGGGAATTTGAGAGCTGAAAAGATCAAATCCATACGGAGAGTCTGCACTTGTAAAGCTGTTATGTTTTGTAGTGATCAAACATATTAAATACTTACCGAGCTACAAAATTTTTATTATATAGTTTTAGAATACATGTTTTGGTATGTGTTTGGCATATTTTCATAGTGCTTGTGTTGCCATCAATGCCAAAGGGAGAGATTGATGAACTATAACTGATTGAATATATGAATGAACTAAAGAAATAGTGATTAGAGATCACTGAGTATTGGAATGATATGTAAGATGATTAAATCAGTCAATATGTTGTCATTGATGTCAACTAGTCTTGAAAGTACTTATCATGTTAGTTACAAACATCTGAACATCTATTGAAGGAAGAAAATATGAAGAACTAAGATATCTACATATGAAAAAGATGGATATGATAGATAAGGATAAGGTAAACATTGGGTAACTTATTGATGATTCTATGGTTGTATATTGTTGACTTCAGCATGTTACATTAATCTACTATGAAGAAGAGATTTGAAATTGAACAAGTCAATGTGGTTGGTAATTGAATATTTTTGTATACGTCGAGCCAATGCAGTGTCTATCGACTGACAGTATTAACCGAGCTAGTTTAACTAGTTATCACTAACACATTTCTATATTAACTGACATTGGATGAAAATATTAAATGCTAAGAAAAGCCGACTGAATTTGATGAGCTGGAATTGTTATGATTTCAAAATTAAGGATTAAGTTTGTTATGAGATTCATGGTTGAAACATGTCAAAAGAAGAAGACTATAGAGATATCACGTGAAGACTATTCATGCATGCCTGATCAAACTAGTTATTGAATGAACTAAACTGCAGAGTTAACCGAGTGTCAAAGAACCATTTACCGTGTGATAGTAAGTTGATCAATTGATGCAGGAGCATCCTAGGATTCTTAGCAATCTTGTATCAACCAAAAATATGTTTTACTTTGAAGGTAGATTGTTAGTTTTGATCTTGGTTTGGTGGAGTTCTTGCTTGGTTTGGGAGACTGGTTGCTCAATTTATGTGGTTACCGGGGTGCTCGGTCTCTGAAGAATGCTTAGATACTGAAGGTGTTAGTTCACTAGTGCTCGGCAATAACTGTGTTGCTCGGTCATGCTTGGTATGGTCGGTTGACTGGTGCTCAGTTATTTCCCTGTTGCTCAGTGTTCTTGCTTACCGACTGGATTGTTTTGTTAGATCAGCTTGGCCAACTGGTTCTGTTGATTTGGGTTGCACTCCTTGAGTTATGGATTGACTGTGGGATGTGTGGGGACCTAGATCTAGTGTGTTGCATTCTTCTATGTGGATTTGATGACAGTTGGGGCCATCTTTGAGAGTTTATTTATTTTTAAGGCTATGTGAGAGCCGACTGATGTTTTAGCATTTAATATTTATTTGTAGGGGTTTATTGTTTCATTAGCCAACTTGTGGTTGGGAATCAATATTTATAGGTTACTTGGGTAGATGTTTAGGGGGGGAGATTGTTGGAAAAGAAGGTTAGTAGCCTACGAGCTTAGGAGAAGCAAGATTACTTGGAAGTTTGAGTACAAGTTTAGATCTTTCCTGGGTGCCTACTAGTGTGTTGTGTGTTATAGACCTAGGCTAGTTGAATACTGATGTTGGGGAAAAGATTTAGATCTTGTGAGATCTTGTAGACTGTTAGTTGCATTGTAATTGGCTATAACCGAGAAGGCCTTACAGCCTAGCACATTGCATGCAATCAGTGACTTGATGAATAAAGACTTCTATTTGATTCCAGATCTATTGTTGTTATTGTGTATTTCCACTACATATTGGTTTGGCCGCAAGGTCGATCAGTCCTTAATTGGATCCACCAGCCTTGAATGCATCAAGTGGTATCAGAGCGAAGTTTTTTTCTATTTGAGAAAATTCTATTCCTGTTGGAGCTGAGTAGATCTTGTGTGTTCGTGTCTAGATCTTGATTTGAAGATGCCTCTGAGGAGAAATTGTGAGATCTCTGAGGAAGAAGAAACTACTGGAGAATTCAGTCTTAATGATTTTAGGGCTTTGCAGAAACAAGTGCAAGACTTACAAGAAGAGTTGAGAAAGAAGAAGCCTACCTTGAAAGAGGATAGTGCTAATAAATATGAGGAAGATCATTTTGAAGAAGTTGTCAAAGAAGCTAGAGATCTTGAGGAGAATCGAATTCTAAAAGCTATGTCTAAGATTGGGAAAAGACCTAAGATTGAAGTTTCTGCATTTGCTGGAAGCCTAAGACCAGAAGAGTTGATTTATTGGATCAATGAGATTGATGAATACTTTGAGTATGAAGAAATAGAAGATCCTAATAGGGTTAGATTTGCAAAGACTAAGTTGAAAGGTCATGCAAAAATTTGGTGGAGAGAAGTTCAGTTGGAAAGAGGTAGAAGAGGAAAGGAAAAGATCACTAAGTGGAACTGAATGGTGGACAAGTTGAAGAAGCAATTCATTCTAGTGGATTATAAATTGGACATGTTTAAGAAGATGCAAGCTTTCAAGAAGAATAACAAATCAGTATAGGATTATACTGAGGAGTTTTATAGAATCCTGATTAGGACTGGTCATTCTGAAGTTGATAAAGAAAGGGTTGCTAGGTATGTCTATGGTTTGAGACCTAGTATTCAAGAAGACTTACTTACTATGTGGATAACAAAAATCGATGATTCTTATCAGATGGCACTGAAGATTGAAGAGAAGTCGAATAAGAAGTATGAAGAAAAATAGAACAATAGGAACCGAGGTGGTAAAACTAGTGAGATAGCTGTTGAGAGTAATGTAACAAAGAATCCTAAGTCTGATGTGGAATCTAGCAGTGGTCAAGTCACTATGAATACTGGACAGAGAGGAAGGTGGAAGAATGAGTTCACCAGTACTTGTTATAATTGTGGTGAAGCTAGTCATAGAAGTTGGCAGTGTTCTAAGAAAAGGGTTGCACTGACCACTGAAGAAGATATTGTGAATATTGCAGAAAAAGGTGAGACACTTATCACTAGGATTAGCTGCGTGTGTTCATGAAATGGTGAAAAGAAGGAATTTGTTTAGAACCAGATGTAAGTACATGGATAAGGTATGTAATGTCATAATTGATGGTGGCAGTTCTAAGAACTTTGTTTCAGATGAAATGGTTAGTAAATTGAATTTGGAAAGAAGAAAACATCTGAATCCTTATCAGATTAGTTGGATACAAGATGTGTCTAAGGTTAGAATTAAAGAACAATGCTTGGTTAAGTTTCAGATTGGATGTTACCATGATGAGATATTGTGTGATGTATTTCCCATGGATGCTTGTCATCTATTGCTCAGTAGACCTTGGCAGTTTGACATAAATGTTTTATTTGATGGTCGTGCTAATACCTATGTGGTGAGGCATGAAGGATCTTGACATAAGCTAATACCTTTACAGGAGACAGGGGTTAAGGGATGTGGAGTAATTAGGTGTTGTCCTTATGACAAACCTCAGGAGCACAAGGTTGATGAACCTATTCTTGTTAATTCTAGTTTGAAGGAGAAGGAGAATGATATCTCTAAAGAGTTTGTTGAGATTAAGAGATAGATGGTCTTGCTGGCAGAGATCATACAATAGATGGTGACATTTGTGACACAAAGAGATGCAGATGATACTGAGTTGGTTGAGGAGTCTAGAATGAATGACACTTACCGGGGCACTAATGTGATCAGTAGTGGTCAGAGTCAGTTGCTATCAGTTGCCGACCGGAGGGGTAAAAAAATTGGAAAGTAGAAGGACTTTTTGCATGAGATAATGAATGAAGTGAAGACTACTTGGGATGAAGGACAAGAGGAGATATGGGTGAAGAACAAATTTGGCATACCTATTCTAATTCCTTGAGGCATTCTTGATTTCCTTATGAGAAAATATTTCTTACCTGGGGTGTCTGATGCAAGAGCATCCTAGGATTCTTGGCAATCCTATATCAACCAAAAATATGTTTGTTTTTGAAGGTAGATTGTTAGTTTTGATCTTGGTTTGGTGGAGTTCTTACTCAGTTTAGGAGACTAGTTGCTTGGTTTATGTGGTTTTTGGGGTGCTTGATCTCTGAAGAATGCTCAGTGACTGAAGGCGTCAGTTCAATCGCACTCGATGATAACTGCATTTCTTGGTCATGCTTGGTGTGGTCGGTCGACTAGTGCTTAGTTATTTCCCCATTGCTCGATGTTCTTGCTTACCAACTAGATTATTTTGTTGGATCGGCTTGGCCAATTGGATTCATTGATTTGGGTTACACTCCTTGAGTTATGGATTGACCATGGGATGTGTGGGGACCTAGATCTAGCATGTTGCATTCCTCTATGCAGATATGATGACCATTGGGGCCATCTTTGAGAGTTTATTTATTTTTAAGCCTATGTGAGAGCTGACTGATGTTTTAGCATTTAATATTTGTTTGTAGGGGTTTATTGTTTCATCAACCAACTTGTGGCTGGGAATCAATATTTATAGGTTTCTTTGGTAGATGTTTAGGGAGGGGGAGATTGTTGGAAAAGAAGGTTAGTAGCCTACGAGCTTAGGAGCAGGAAGATTACTTGGAAATTTGAGTACAAGTTTAGATCTTTCCTGGGTGCCTACCAGTGTGCTGTGTGTTATAGACCTGGGCTAGCTAAATACTGATGTTGGGGAAAAGATTTGGATATTGTGAGATCTTGTATACTATTACTTGCACTGTAATTTGTCATAACCAGGAAGGCCTTACATCCTGGCATAGTGCATGCAATCGGTAACTTGATGAATAAAGACTTCTATTTGATTCTAGATTTGTTGTTGTTATTGTGTATTTCCACTGCATATTGGTTTGGCTACAAGGTTAGTCAGTCCTCAATTGGATCCACCAGCCTTGACTGCATCGGGTGGTATCAGAGTGAAGTTTTTTCCTATTTGAGAAAAGTTTTTTCCTATTGGAGCCGAGTGGATCTCATGTGTTTGTGTCTAGATCTTGATTTGAAGATGCCTCCGAGGATAAATCATGAGATCTTTGAGGAACAAGAAACTACTGGAGAATTCAGTCTTGATGATTTTAGGGCTTTATAGAAATAAGTGCAAGACTTACAAGAAGAGTTGAGAAAGAAGAAGCCTACCTTGAAAGAGGATAGTGATGATGAATATGAGGAAGATCATTTTGAAGATGTCGAAGAAGCTAGAGATCCTGAGGAGAATCAAATTTTGAAAGCTATGTCTAAGATTGGGAAAATACGTAAGATTGAAGTTTATGCATTTTCTGGAAGCCTTAGGCCAGAAGAATTGATTGATTGGATCAATGAGATTGATGAATACTTTGAGTATGAAGAAATAGAAGATCTTGATAGGGTTAGATTTTCAAAGAATAAGTTGAAAGGTCATGCAAATATTGGTGGAGAGAAGTTCAGTTGGAAAGAGGTAGAAGAGGAAAGGAAAAGATCACTAAGTGGAACCGAATGGTGGACAAGTTGAAGAAGCAATTCATTCCGGTGGATTATAAATTGGACATGTTTAAGAAGATGCAAGCTTTGAAGTAGACTAAAAAATTGGTACAGGAGTATACCAAGGAGTTTTATAGAATCCTGATTAGGACTGGTCATTCTAAAGTTGATAAAGAAAAGGTTGCTAGGTATGTCTATGGTTTTAGACCTAGTATTCAAGAAGAGTTACTTACTATGTAGATGACAATAATCAGTGATGCTTATCAGATGGAATTGAAGATTTAAGAGAAGCTAAATAAGAAGTATGAAGGAAAATAGAACAATAGGAACCGAGGTGGTAAAACTGGTGAGACAGTTTTTGAGAGTAATGTAAAAGAGAATCCTAAGTCTGATGTGGGATCTAGCAGTGGTCAAGTCACTAAGAATACTAGACAGAGAGGAAGGTGGAAGAATGAGTTCACCGGTACTTGTTATAATTATGGTGAAGCTGGTCATAGAAGTTGACAATGTTCTAAGAAAAGGGTTGCATTGAGTGCTGAAGAAGATATTGTGAATGTTGCAAAAAAAGGTGAGACACTTATCACTAGGATATTAGTTGCATGTGTTCATGAACTGGTGCAAAGAAAGAATTTTTTTAGAACCTGATGTAAGTGCATGGATAAGGTATGTAATGTCATAGTTGATGGTGGCAGTTCTTAGAACTTTGTTTCAAATGAAATGGTTAGTAAATTGAATTTGGAAAGAAGAAAACATTTGAATCCTTATCAGATTAGTTGGATACAAGATGTGTCTAAGGTTATAATTATAATACCCCAAAAATGGGCTATAAGTTCATTAATCTCCTATATCGACAAATCGAACGAAATCAACATCAAAGTCCTAACCTAAGGCACATCTAAACATCATCGAATCATAATTGATTATCTTAAATTCTGCATCGGGGAATATTCCTAGTAATATTCCTAATCATCATAATTATCTTTAACTTTATAATTATTTGGCAATAAATCACATTTATCTTAAAATTTGATTAATTAAATATTTTGCATATTTAATTAATTAAGATTTAATATTTGCCACTTAATTGTTTAATTAAATTTAATTCTATCTATTATTAATTGTATTATTTAATTTTGACAATAAATCCAATATTCCTATCTTTAATTGATTAAATTCTTATTTAATTAATTAAGCATGTTGTCATTATTTAATAATATAATTTTTAATAAAAGTTTGATAAAATAGTTAATTAACCCATAAATTAATTATTTTATTTCAAAAAGTAGTTAAGTTGAGAATAAATCACTTTATTTATTTATTAAATCATAATTATCCATGTGCACATTCAAGGACCAGTTAAACTCCAAATCAGAAAATCAATGCAAGTTATTGACTTTTTGGAACTCAACATCCCTTTGGAGTTCAAAAAGCTGATCTAAACTCTAATTTGAGTTAAAAAGCTATTTTTGCATGTTTTTGCATATTAACTATCTTTCATGATCAGATAACTCAAAAATCAAGATGAGTTAATTTGAGTGATTTATGGCTTTTATCCATGCACCTCCAAAGCCCTGGATTTCTATAAATTAAAGGCTTCAGCTCTTCACAAATCATCTCATATTTTTGCACAATCACGCTGGAGAATTGGAATTGAAGAATCAAAGCTCTTGTGAACCGACATCTTTGTGAGATCAATCTTATTTTTGCATTCATATTTCATATCATTGTTAGATTAGCATAGCATATTAGTTTTCATATAGATTAATTTCATATCAATTTTTCATTCATTCTTATTGCATAGAAAAATCCAAAAAAATAGCTTAATTGCATTTATTTCATATCCATCTTTTGCATTCAAATCCTTCATTTAGATGTCATCTAGGTCATTGATCTCGATTACAATCTGAGAACATCAATCTCGCACCTATTAGAAGGCAGTAAATCACTTGGTTAGATTAGATTTCAATTTTGCACGATTTTGATTATCACTAACCTCTAATGTTTTACTGAGTGTTGTGTCTACAGATCAGGTACAATTTTCACACACACATTTCTGGCGCCCACCATGGGGCAACCCACCTTTGCATGCTGATTTTGATTCTTGGAGCTAAAACCCTAAAGTTTCAAAGATTTAATTTTATCTCCAAAAAGGCTTGGATTTTTGGTCTGAAATGTTTTTTGCAGGTTGGAGACATATCAAGGAAGCTTCGAAAAAAAATTCAGAATTTTTTGAATTATTTTGAATTTTTAATAAATTTTTTTCAATTTTTCATAAAAAATTAATATCTGACGCAAATTAGCATATTTTTTAGAAATTTTTATATTTTCAAAAATCTCTTTAAATTTTACAATGGGTTCATTCTTTTTGTTTTAAATTTGGACATGATATAATAGCTCAAATAGTCAATTTACAAAAATTGGTCTATTTTGATAAAATGGGTCTCTAGGGCACAAATGAAGAGATTTTTCTAAAAATTTTGCATTTTTGGAAAGCTCTCTATTTTTTAGTAGGGGTATCTATTCTGAATTTCTATTTTTGTGACCAAAATCATATCAAAAAAATTAGATCTTGTTGACTAGGTCAAATGTAGTGCAAAAAAATTAAAATTTTGTGATGGGTATGCACTTATTTTTCATATGATTCAATGCATGATATGAGTTGTCATTTGGATTAATTTATGGTTATTATTGCTCCTAACAATTGATTTTTAGAGCTAACCCTATGGTTTTCATAAGTTGAATATATTTTGCATATCTTGTTTGCTTGTTTGCTTGTTGGAGAGTTCGTCACTTGCTTGCATGGAAAAGCTCAACAAGAATTGCTAAAAATCAAGTAAAATCTACTAAGCGCGTTGCGAGGATCCTAGGTATTCTCCTTCATCTAATAATATTTTGATTTGGGACTTAAAATAAATCTCTTATGTGTCAAGCTTGTGTGCATCTTTTCATGCTTTTGATCTATTTCTACACACTTGCATAATTTGATACTAGGTTGTGATCCCTTAAGGATTCATTAAGTAGTCTTAGAATACTTGTGATTGATCTTGATTGCTATCTTGGGTTATTGGACTCGCTAATCCGCCGGCCCCTCATTTCTGCCCCGTGGTTGCAATCTCAGTGCCATAAAGGGGAGGGGTCAACAGGATAGAAGCGTTAAGTGTTCCACTTGGCAACCCTTTTGTGCTTTTAGGAACTCACTTGTTTTCTAAGTTGGGGACTCATTTTCAGCTTGCGTGAGGTGTTAAGTGTTCCACCTTGTGGACTCATCTCATATTCACTTTAAGCGTTAAGTGTTCCTCTTTCTGCTTTTTGGATGTTTTTGGTAGATTTGCTTTCGAGAATATATCTGTGCTCACATAGTAATTAGGCCCTATGAACACTATTTGTGATTCTTGAAAGATTGGATTGCCAGCCAAATCCTTCTTGATGATAGAATCCTTGTAGGTAGGGAGGATACTTAGTGCGTTTCACATTCAACTTGGTTAGTGGATCTTCTCTTATTGATCGACACATTCTCTCTTCAGAGAGGTTGATAGATCACGTAGGGTTGATATCATGAGCTTTGGTGAATCAAAATTGGTTAGTGTGTCTTCTCTTATTGATTGATACATTCTCTCCCCGGAGAGGTTGATAGATCACGTGGAGTTGATATCACAGACCTTGGTGGAACAAAACTTTGTCTTAGCGTGTCGGATTAATCTGCTTGCTTTGTTTGGGTTAAAAGTGAAGAGGTGTCAAAACCTTGAATCTGGAGCCAAGTCCCCTTGTGGTATAAATCTGCGAGTCATCTTTAGAGAGGGTCAACCGTAGCGAACAATCCCTTCACAGGGCAAACTGCGTTGATGAAACCTCAAGCGGTCATAGCCATTTTCACCGTGGTAGTGACAGCTGCTATATAAATGTCCTTGTGGAAGAAATCTCCATGGGTATGGTTCATTGTTGGGTTGTCAGATCTCCCTAGCATCTCTTGAAGATTAAGTTCTCGGACTGTGTCAAAACCCTGGTGCGCCGGGATTGGAGTTCACCCCTTTGAATCATAAAAGTTGCAGAGTCAAACCATTACTAAAAACCCTAGAGAGGCCAATTTTTCACTTTCAGGTATATGTGTGTTATTGCAAAACTTTTCAGAACATACACAATTAGTACTCTCAGGGATTAGCACAATTTGGTCACTTGATTGTTCATGCGCAAGGTTGCTTTTGCCCTTGTTCATTGTTTTCAGACGTGCTTGGAATCACTTGCTTGCTGTTCTGCATGCTTATTTATCTACTTGGCTATTAAAAATGATCAAATCTGGTATAACCTTCAAAATCTGGACAATACAATTTGCAAACAATCCAAAACTGAAGACCTTAAATTTTGCAAAAATTGACGTAAAATCTTTCTGGAGTCAAAAGTCATTTCAGGAAGTCAAAAGTCGTACGAGTTTTGTCAGGTGTCATTTCAGTATTACCCAACTGTCGTATGAGTTTAGCAACTGTCGTTTCATAGACTACCCAGTGTCGTACGAGTCTGCAGAGTGTCGTTTGGAAAAATTTGAGAGAGTTGTCAGAAATTGTCAAATTGCAAGATATCCAATGTTTCCAGCCTAGTTCCAGAATCTGTCAAAAATATCATTGTGTCAAGAATAAATCAGTAGCTATTGAAAAGAAGTACACATGTCTCAAAGAATCAGTACACATGAGGAAGAAATTCTGATTGCCGCTATGATGAAGCAGTTGCAAGCTATGCAAGTCCAGCTTGACAAACTTGAGAAAGAAAAGGAACCTCTATACTCTTTTCCATTTGATAAAGACTTGTACATGTCACCATGCCCCCGGAAAAAAATTGAGCAATATGATACCTCTTCCACGGAGAGTGACACATCTAGCTTTGAAGACTATGATGACTATGACGACAGACAATGTAATGATACCTATGACACCTCTGTTCCTAAGAGTCCTCCTCATCATCCATTCCTGCTTACTACAAATGGGCTGTCACATTGGATAGATCATGAGGGTGATCCATATGATTCTGATTATGAAAGAGACTTTGATGATTTCTATGCACAATACCTAGATGATCCATCTATTTCACTTGAGGAAGGGAAAGTTTACCACGCTGATTATAAACGTCAATACTATAAGGATCTCTCCTCTAAGAACTCTCCAGCTGAAAATAAAGATTACACTCTCAAGCAAGATCATGTTAATGTTGGACCCTTGTCTTGTGATGGTTCCCTTCCATCCCCTACTTCCTCCAATACCCATACATTTCCTAAAGCTTCTGATTCTTTCACATCTTTCACAGAACCTTCATCTGACACAAGCCCTGATACTTTTCATGTGGTTCCCTATAGTTATCCCCCAGGGCTACCTCTTAAAGAAACTCAAGCTAACCTTCACTTGGCTGCAAAGACTTTCAATAATGATAAATCTAAAGAGCCTAAGCCTTCATATGCTATAATCCCTACTTCAGCTAGTCCTCCACCATCTCTTCCAAAGTCATCCATACAATCCCAACATGCTTCCTTGTCCTTAGAAGTGGCTCCATGTCAAGAGGACTCTAAAAATGATAAAGAAAAGAACATAAAGAAAGATCAAGATCAAGAACCCTCCATGTCATCCACTCCTTTTCCCGATGTCTCTTATCCGCTTCATGGTTCTTTTGATCCTATACACCCTTTTTCATGCATTCCACCATGTCTTAAGTCTTCTCTTAAGCAAGATCAAGCTACTACTTACATTGTTGAGCTTATTGACAATCAAAATGACCTTACTACACTTGCACTTTCCAAAGATGATACTTCCATTAAGGTTGGTAAAAATAGTGTTGTTACTTCCAATGTTAAGCCTATTGAAAATCAAGAGACAAATTATGCGCTTATGCTATCCAAAGATCCTTGTCAAGATCAAAGTCTTCCATCTTCTTGTTCTACCACTCCATGTTCACTTCCACTTTCTACTCTTCCTAAGTCTTTGCAAGCTTTGAACAATCCTATCAAAGAAGGTGCTCATATTCAAGATGTCCATGATTCTATTGAAAATTCTAATGCTCACTCTAAAGATATTGATATCCTTGGTTGTCATATAGATGTTGATGAACTTATTGATTATCCTTTTACATCTTCCACTTCCATCCTTGGACCTCTTCCACCACTACTAAGGGCTTCATGCCTTCCTTCCATCTTGGGTCCTTATGTCCCTTCACTTTCCCCTCCTAACTCTCCTAATTCACCATCCATCTTGGGTCCTTACATACCTCCATCTCCCATCTTTCCTCAAGATCAACATAGATGCATACCCTTGAATCCTTTTCATCCACCCACCCATCTAAACCAGTCATATCCTCCTTCTTCCATAAGTCCCAAGTCTTTTGGAAGTAACTTGAATGCTCAATACAAGAAAAAGAAGCAATACAAGAATCTATCAATAAGAGAAGATCACCATGTCTCCTCTAATCGACATGGAGGCATAAAGTCAAAAGAGATATCTAAGAAAAAAACTACAAGACAAGTATGGGTTCCAAAATCTATCATTGAAGATATTCTCTCTAAATTACCAAAAAGAAATGAAAAGCCTACAACCATATGGATTCCAAAGTCTCTCTTGAAAGAGTCTAGTGTTGAGCAAAAAATGAAATTGACATTCAAGCTTCCAAAGGCTTCCACTTCATTTCCTTCCAAAAATATTCTTCCATTTCATGCACCCAAACCTCAACCTCTGCTATCCATTCACCATATTCCTTCACGTATTCCTTCATTCATGTTTCCTCCACCCTCTCACCACCCTTCAGGGTGTGTGTTTACATTGATCTTGCCTTCCTTTCCATCTACCCTTTCACAATCTTTCCATGCATTATCCTTCTACCTTCTATCATTTTTCCTCATTTGCCTATTCCTCCTATCTTCCATCCTCACTCACTTTACATAAAACCCTATCCTCCATTTTCCTCCTCCATATTCCTTTCCCTATCAGCATCTTTGAGCATATCATTTTGAATCCTTGGCATATCATGGTTTATCCTTTCAAGGAGCACTATCTAAAAAGCTGCCTTCTTCCAAAAATTCAAAAATAAAATAAAATTGAAAATGTGCCTTGGTGAAAACTTGGAAACAGGCACCTTGGTAGCAAAAGTAAAGAGAAAAAAAAATTTCATCCTAAGGTGAAAACCACTCCCTTGTGGCGCCTTGGATAAGTACCATGATGAAAACCTGGCAATCAGGCATCATGCGTAATTCTTCTACATATTTCATCTTCTCTCTTTGATCTTGACAATGTTGATCTATACACGAACATTTGGCTATTTTGTGAGTTGTCTGATGATGATCTTGCTTTCAATCCCTTCCTATTTAGCCTTCATATTTATTTTCCTTCATTCATTTTCACCTGTCGCTATCCTTTTCCCCTTTGGTCTTGATCTAAGAAAGAAAGAGTAAAACACGGTGCTATGAAGCCTCTTGACATGTCTACTCCTTTAGATTACATCCTTTCCTGCTCTTGCATTATGATTTTGTGCTTATCCTATGCTAGCCTTTCATTGCTTGTCCAAATGCGCTTTACATGACAATTTTTCCCTAGCTTGGGTATTCTTGAGGAGTTTCCCCTTGAGAATTTCTTCCCTTCATTTTCCTTCATTCTCTTATCTTCCATCTCTTCCACCAGCTTGCTAATTCCTCTTGTTCTCCACCTTGCTAGACATTGGGACTGCACGATATGATCTTGCTTGGGAGTTTGCAAATGGAAAAAGATGCTATCAAGTATACCAAGTATCAGAACAATTATCAGAACAAGTATCAGAACCAGTATTAGAATAATTATCAGAACAAGCATCAGAACCAGTATCAGAACAATTATCAGAATCAGTATCAGAATCAGTATCAGAACAAGCATCAGAACCAGTATCAGAACAATTATCAGAATCAGTATCAGAACCAGTATCAGAACCAGTATCAGAACAAGTATCAGAATGGGCCTACAAAACAAGTATCAGAACACCTATTGGGGCTACACCTTTCGCTTTAGTTTATGGGTCTGAAGCAGTACTACCTATTAAGGTTGAAATCCCATCACTTAGAATCAGAATGCATGGACTTGTCACTAATGAAGACTACAGAGTGTCTAGGTTACAAGAACTAGAATTACTAGATGAGTGCAGGCAAGCAGCGTATGATCATCTCAGAGTGTATCAGAAAAGAATGTCTAGAGGCTACAACAAGAAAGTCAGACATAGAGAATTTCAGGTTGGCGATCTAGTGTTGAGAGAAAATCCTAAAAATCAATCACATCGAGAACGCAAGGGGAAGTTCGAACCCAATTGGTTGGGTCCCTTTGTTATCACTGCTACTTTTGGCTCTGGTGCCTATCAACTCTCAACGACTGAAGGAGAATAGCTCCGAGAACCAATCAACGTTCTCCATCTGAAGAAATTCTACGCCTAAGGCATTCAGTGCTTGGTAAATGTCCTGAAAAAAATCTTAAAAATCAGAAAAAGTCCTAAAAAAATGAACATCTTGGTGAAAACCTAGCAATAGGCACTTTGATGATTCACAAAAAAATCAAAAAATATCCAAAAATGAAAAAAAAAATTGAAAAAATGAAAAATACAAAAAAATGAAAAAAGAAAAAAAAAGTGCCTTGGTGAAAACCTGGAAACAGGCACCTCGGTAGCAAAAATAGAATCTCTACCAAGATGGTGAAAACTCTGCAAATGGGTGCCACTTGTTCCAAATGCTCCATCTATCAGCACAATCTTGGTCTTTCCCAGCTTTCAGTCTTGCTTTAGTTTGTACATATCTCCCGGTTTGTTTCTGCATATCCTGGTTTCAATAAGTCGGTCTGTACACCAATCAGCTCAAGCGTCTGTATCCTATCAATGTTCAAATTTGGGGGGCAATCAATGTCATATCCTATGGTCTCCCATGTATCTTAAACATTTCCTATCCAGTCAGAGTCCTTTGAAGCTTCCTATTGAGTCAGTCTCATCTCCAAAAAGGATTTTGCATCTACAACACAATCAAACATCAAAACTCAACTGAAAAAAATCTATGCTTTTTTACATGCTTTTATCTCCTTGTATGCTTACTGATTCGCATTGAGATTTTTGCATATTGTGTCCCTTCGAGCTCTTCGATGATGTCTTTTATAGGATTTAGAGAGTGATTACTAGGGGCATAATCTTTTCTTTGTCTTCTTCTTGTATGTGAAAATCTAACGTCTTTGGAAATTTTGGATTGAAATGGTGTCCGACTATAAGAGCCTCTATCTTGAATTGGATGGCCATGCGTACCTCGACCATTGATACCTGGAAAATTCAAGGAAGTTTGATCTAACTATTATCTTTTTGAAGTAAATTCTTTCTCCTACTATGAAACGCGCTCTTGCCTAAGGAGGTGAACGATAAAGGGTCACTACGGGTAATTCACATTGGATTTAGAATGATCTCTTGATTGTTTGATGTGTTTGCAATGCAAGGCGTACTCAGATCATCACGACATTTATGTTTTGATGCTTATACAAATTGCTATATCAAAATGGACCTGATATTCAGGTCATCCTGGCGCTTGTGCCTTGGTGCTTATATCTAATCCGACATTCCGAACACAAAATCAATATTCATATATCCATGGTAGTTGACCAGTGGGTGTTGTATTGATTCTTGCACATACAAATCGATATTCATATGTCTATGGTTTCATAGCTAGTGGGCATTGTATTGATTTATCCGGTTACCTAAAAGTTCAATGATGATAACAAATCGACATATGATCAGTGACTAAGTCCTAGGTCTTAGGTTGCATTTCATTTTGCATGTCTCATTGCATTTTTCATGTTTGCATGATCTCACAATGATTAAACGAACTTCAATGCTTAAAGGATTCTTCAAATCGCATCTTCAAGTCTAACAAGAACTGCATCTCACACGAAGGTTCCTCCAATGAAATAGCAAGTAGAATCCTTTTTCGGGATCAAAATTCAAATCTGAGATCATTCATATTATTAATTGCTTGCATAATCAACCTTCAATCATCATAGAAATCTAGTATTCAACTTAACTGATTATCTTACATCAAACTATCAAAATTTCAACTTGGTCAACCATGGTCAACTCATGGTCAAACCTAGTCAAATTCGGTCTCCAGGACCTCCAAACGATGCAGAATGCATTCTCAGATGTATATAACCACTTTTCCAATCAATTCACATGCTTCTAAACTCTCAACGTTGACTTTTCTTGTCAGATTTCAATTTTAATCCCGAAGGGGGCATGGTATTGCATATCATTCAAAGTCTGTAATCAAATTTGAAATCATATCTTTATGGCAATCATATCTCCCTCAATAATCAAGACAACAATCACGTCTAGTCGCTGATTCATCAAAAGTCCTCATCGCTCGGGGCAAATCTATCATCACTTGGGGCATATTAGATTCATCAAGATCCATATCAATTTGGTATTCTCCTAAGCTTGTAAACTGTATCAGTTTTTGCAACCATCAGATCATAGTGTTCTTTCCTTGGTTCTTCGACAACTGAAGGGTTTGGATGTGATACTTGCTAGTTCTGCTAAGACAATCGAGTCTAGAATGGGTCACTCACTTCTTATCAATCCTAAGGTTCAGAATCAGACATTTTGACACTTTTTCTCAATCATCGGTTCATCGCTGCTACAGTGAACATTATCTTTGGTCATTCAAGACCTATTATCTTCATATCAATTCAATATCAATCAACTCCTATCTCAATATCTTTCAATTGGTTTCTATCTTGAAATCGGTTTATCTTTTGAATCAGTTTCATATCTTTATCAAACACAGACTATCTTTGAACCACTGCGCTTCGCACAGTAATTCAAAGAGGGGCAAAATGTAATACCCCAAAAATGGGCTATAAGTTCATTAATCTCCTACATCTTCAATTCAAATGAAATCGACATCAAAGTCCTAATCTAAGGCACATCTAAACATCATCGAATCATAATTGATTATCTTAAATTCTACATCAAGGAATATTCCTAGTAATATTCCTGATCATCATAATTATCTTTAATTTTATAATTATTTGGCAATAAATCACATTTATCCTAAAGTTTGATTAATTGAATATTTTCATATTTAATTAATTAGATTTAATATTTGCCACTTAATTGTGTAATTAAATTTAATTATATCTATTATTAATTGTATTATTTAATTTTGACAATAAATCCAAATATCCTATGAATAATTGATTAAATTTTTATTTAATTAATTAAAGCAAGTTGTCATTATTTAATAATATAGTTTTTAATAAAAGTTTGATTAAATAATTGATTAACCCATAAATCAATTGTTTTATTTTTAAAAGCAGTTAAGTTGGAAATAAATCACTTTATTATTAAATTAATTCATAAATAAAACATGCACAATCATAAAAGTAAACAACTATCAATTATCAATTAAAGCTAAACTCTATTTTGAGTTAAAACTTAACTTTTTGCATGATTTTGAGAATTAACTATCTTTCATGATCAGATAACTCAAAAATCAAGATGAGTTAATTTGAGTGATTTATGGCTTTTTCTCATGCACCTCCAAAGCCCTGGATTTCTATAAATTAAAGGCTTCAGCTCTTCACAAATCATCTCATATTTTGCATAATCACGCTGGAGAATTGGAATTGAAGAATCAAAGCTCTTGCGAATCAACATCTTTGTGAGATCAATCTTATTTTTGCATTCATATTGCATATCATTGTTAGATTAGCATTGCATATCAATTTTCAATAGCATTCATAGCATATCAATTTCCATACTAGCATAGATTCATATCAAGTTTTTATCATTCTTATTGCATAGAAAATTCAAAAAAATATAGATTAATTGCATTCAATTTCATATCCATCTTTTGCATTCAAAATCTTTCATTTAGGTGTCGTCTAGGTCACTGATCTCGATAATAATCTGAGAACATTAATCTCGCACCTATTAGAAGGCATTAAATCGCTTGGTTAGATAGCTTTCAATTTTGCACGATTTCAATTTTAGCTAACCTCTAATGTTTTACTGAGTGTTGTGTCTACAGATCAGGTACAATTTTCACACACACAATAATTGAAGAACAATGCTTGGTTAAGTTTCAGATTGGATCTTACTGTGATGTATTTCCCATGGATACTTGTCATCTGTTGCTCGGTAGACCATGGTAGTTTGACAGAAATGTTTTGTTTGATGGTTGTGCTAATACCTATGTGGTTAGGAATGAAGGAGCTTGACATATGTTGATACCTTTACAGGAGACAGAGGTTAAGGGATGTGGAGTTATCAGGTGTTGTCCTTATGAAAAACATCAAGAGCACAAGGTTGATGAACCTATTCCTGTTAAGTCTAGTTTGAAGGAGAAGGAGAATGATATCTCTAAAGAGTTTGTTGAGATTAAGAGATAGATGGTGTTGCTGGAAGAGATGGTACAATATATGGTGACATTTGTGACGCAAAGAGATGCAGATGATACTAAGCTAGTTGAGGATTCTAGAATGGATGAACCTTATCAGGGCACTGATGTGATCATTAGTGGTCAGAGTTGGTTGCTATCAGTTGCTGATCAGAGGGGTAAACAATGTGGAATGCAAAAGGACTTTCTACATGAGACAGTGAATGAAGTGAAGACTACTTGGGATGAAGGACAAGAGGAGATATGGGTGAAGAACAGATTTGGCATACCTGTTTTGATTCCTTGAGGCGTTCCTGATTTCCTTATGCAAAAATCTTTCTTACCTAGGGTGTCTGATGTAGGAGCAGCCTAGGATTCTTGGCAATCCTGTATCAACCAAAAATATGTTTTTCTTTGAAGGTAGATTGTTAGTTTTGATCTTGGTTTGGTGGAGTTCTTGCTCAGTTTGGGAGACTAGTTGCTCAGTTTATGTGGTTATTGGGGAACTCGGTCTCTGAAGAACACTCAGTGACTGAAGGCATCAGTTCACTAGTGCTCGATGATAACTGTGTTGCTCAGTCATGCTTGGCATGGTCGGTTGACTGGTGCTTGGTTATTTCCCTTTTGCTAGGTGTTCTTCCTTACTGACTGGATTGTTTTGTTAGATTGGCTTGGCCGACTGGCTCCATTGATTTGGGTCACATTCCTTGAGTTATGGATTGACCGTGGGATGTGTGGGGACCTAGATATGGCATGTTGCATTCTTCTATGCAGATCTGATGACCGTTGGGGCCATCTTTGAGAGTTTATTTATTTTTAAGGCTATGTGAGAGTCGACTGATGTTTTAGCATTTAATATTTGTTTATAGGGGTTTATTGTTTCATCAGCCGACTTGTGGCTAGGAATCAATATTTATAAGTTTCTTGGGTAGATGTTTTGGGGGGGAGATTGTTGGAAAAGAAGGTTAGTATCCTATGAGCTTAGGAGTAGGAATATTACTTGGAAGTTTGAGTACAATTTTAGATCTTTCTTGGGTGCCTACCAGTGTGTTGTGTGTTATAGACCTGGGCTACCTAAATACTGATGTTGGGGAAAAGATTTGGATCTTGCGAGATCTTGTAGACTGTTAATTGCATTGTAATTGGCCATAACTGGGAAGGCCTTACATCCTGACACAGTGCATGCAATTGGTAACTTGATGAATAAAGACTTCTATTTGATTCCAGATCTGTTGTTGTTATTGTGTATTTCCGTTGCATATTGGTTTGGCTACAAGTTCGGTCAGTCCTTAATTGGATCCACCAGCCTTGACTGCATCATGAATATTGAAGAAGTGAATTTGATTATTGATCACAGGATTTGTATGGGCTTAGAATAGATCTGAATATGTGGAATTGAGTTGTAGTTGAATTAGATCATACTGTATTAGTTTAACCATTGATTCATAAAATCTCTTAACCAAGTGGATTTAACAATATTATATTCTGCCCTATGTCATTCAAAGAATGTACATTGTTATCTTGTTGACCCCATAGTGAATGTTGGTCAAAATTTAACTATCAATTTTAAATCCTCTAACCAGGTCACACTTAACAGTGTGTTTGTAACCTTTAACAGGGTTGGCTCTTCATCAAGTTCACTTTAGAAGAGTGAATTATTTTGGGTTACCGGTCCCAAGTGGTTTTTCCCTTAACAAGGTTTCCATGTTAAAACATTGTGTTATGTGTTATTTGTGATTATTTTTTTCTATCATACTTTACATACTGCGTAATTGATTTGGTCGGTATTCACAGTTAGCTATTTATTGGTAATCAGTAAAGTGAACAAACAGATTGATATTTTATGTTATCGAGCTACATAATTTGTTGGAATTATTTGATAAGGTACATCTTTGTATTTGGGACTATAGGATAACTGATCTAACTGATTCACCCCCCACCCCCTCCCCTCTCAGTTATTCTAACACATGTTTCTATGATCTCAAACCCTTTGATCATTGAAAAAATGATTGGGGATTGAAGTAGAATAGTTTTATTTTGATTAGTTTCCTTTTCCACATCATTGGAGGAATGTTCTATTAAGTTGCGAGCCAAAGAATCTCAGTTACTTGTTGACTGTTCCTAGAAGGGTGTGAAATCAAAATTTTGTTTGTTATTTGACCCAAGTTATAATAGGGTCAATGAGGCATATGGAATATGATTTGTTTATTTTCTATGTCTTCAATTATATTTTGGTTAATATAATAGATTTTTTTAGTTATTCATTAAGTTGGAGTTTGGTATGTTAAATATATTTTGGCTTAAATAATATATTTCAAACATTAATTTGTTTAGGTGGGTCATTTTAAATCACACTCATAGATGGGTTATATTTAAGAAGTGAGTATGATTTTAAATGAATCACCTAAACAAGTTATATCTTAGATGGTGATGTTTGAATCCAACTATTAAATACAAGAAATGATCTCCTTCCAAGTAGTTTGATAATTTGTCCACAACCTTCATATGATTTATGATGTGATTTTTCTTTTTCAAATCTTGGATTTTGAGTGAGTTTTATGAGTAAACATAACATCTTCATTTTTTAGTTGGATTTTCAAATAAGATGTTAGAGGGTATATCAAGCAAAAAAAGAGAACAAAAAGTAGAGAGTGGGAAATTTCAAAGATATTTTTATAAATCTCATTTTACAACCCATGCAAACTTATAAATGACACTGAAGGATGAAGCAATTTATACTATTATTATAAAAAAAGTGCAAGAATTTTTTGGAGATGAGAAAAAAGAAAACATGTTATATCGATCATGAAAAGAGGGTAGTAACTATAGATTAGAAGTATTTCCAAAAGAATTTTGTAGAAATATTCTCATTTTGCAACTTGGATGTAAACTTGTAAATGACACATTATAAAGGATGATGGTAATAATATATTTGTACCAATAAAAGAAGTGCAAGAAACTTCCAATGGTAAGAAGAAGAAGAATAAGAAGAAGAAAACAACACCACCAAGAGAAAAAGGGATCCATAAACTAGTAAATTGGGTGGATAAGTAGATGTTGTACTTTTTAATCATACTATAACATAAAAAGGATTCTAGGAACATGATGATGAAGAAAATAAAGGTGAAAGGGAGGTAGTCTCAAATAATGTGCCAAAATATGAATACTTTGACCAACCTTTGAGGAGGGAGAAGGAAAACATGTAGTTCTAGAGGGAAGAGCTAAATTAGTTAAGATCAACGGTTATTGGGAGGAAGGAAAAATAATGCTAGTGGAAAAGGTATTCAAAAAGTATGAATATGTATTTATCTGTACATTTACCAACCTAAAAGGTAGAAAGGAGGAAGTCATGATTATGATAAATCAATTAAAAGATGTTGCTAGTTAGAAAGAAGGAAGAGACCATATATAATGAAAATAGACACATAATAGCCAATAATACAATCAATTATAATACTCCCAACTACCTTCTCATGAAAATAGACATATAATAGCCTACAATACAATCAATTATCAATTAGTTTCAATCCACATTTTTGAAAAGAAATAAATGAAATGAAGAAAACCCAAGAAAACGCTAAAACTACATTGTATTACATAGTCTCTTCTTCATTCAATATTTCTCAAACTCCAACTACATCCTCTACATGATGGATTCAGGAATACATAGCATTTAAAAACTTATTTCAATTGAACAAACTACTTTTTGAACTTTTTATGTCAAACTAACCTTCCATCTTCCTAAACTTTACAATTTTGCATGTTTACAATTTGTCAGCTTTTGTTAGCTTTTGTAATTTTTATAATATTTACCCAATTAAACTTTAATGACTCAAAAAACATTACAAATGACATTTCCATGGCCTTATTACATAAGACTAACTCAAAACCTTCAAAATTACCTTTATTAAGGTCTTAGGCCACCTAGGTGCACCTACACAATTCATTCTCATTATGAGGAGTGTGAGAAAAGTGATTTTCAGTGTAAGCATAGGGGAATCACCTAAATTCCCATGGGAAATTCTACTTGACAAGTCTATAACATCTTCTTATAGAGATATTATATGTAGGGATCAAGGTCATTAAATTCATGTAGAAAACTCACTAGAAAGCTCATTAGTGGCTCCTTATGCTTTTTGTCAATGTGAAAAAATGAGTCACCTCAGGCCACAAAAGCTAAATACACCAAATATTTATCCCAAGGGTCTACAATTTGGCACATATGTTCATTTAGGATATATAAAGATTCTTGCAAAACCTATTGTTACGAGGATCAATCGGTGACCTTTGACTGTCATCATTCCTCATCCTCATTTATTTATTGAATGAGGAAATGTTACTCTTCATTAGTAGTGCATGATAGAGGTTATAAGGAGTTATCAAGTACAACAAAATAAGTTTCCTTATGGGTCTTTCATCAATTAAGGGATAATTTTAGAATGAAAATGGAAAATTTCCCTTAGTTTGACTATGTACTTCTTAACTCCTTACACCATCAAATTGACCATTCAAACTCACTATATCTACACATTAGATGTTAGAATTGTATAGTACATGGAATATTATGATCCCTCAATGTTGTTTAAGAGTAACTTCTTCTACAAGAAAAAAAAAATCTAGATCTCCCCTTTTCTACAGCTAACAAGTAAAATGGACACTCTTTCCCTCTCTCAAATGATATCCTATAAGGAAGTGCATTATTTGTAGTTGCAGTAAAAGTTTGAAAATTTTCAAGATCCCTAGAAACATAGGATAAACTATTATATCTTCCTTCCATGAAGAAGAATTAGTTTTATTTATTTTGAACTTCAATCAAAATGGTCTAGTGTGAGTTTTGAACTACGAGATATGGTTATCATATTCACAAAAATAGTTTAGAACTTCAGAGTTGTAAAGAGTAGGATTGCTAAACAAAAATAGTTTAGAACTTGAGATTTGTAAAGAATAGTTCTCAAAATGGTCTAAAGTTCCCAAACGCTTTACTTTGTCCTTCTTCCGCATTGCTAATGAATGTGTGGATCCATTCAAAATTTTAGAGAATGAATGAAATATGAATCATGATTAGATTGAATGTACAATGCTTTGCAGTCAAAATCTATTTAATGGATTTACACTTGATTTTATACAAGATACTACTAATGATAGTATGTTTATATTTGAAGGCTAACAACATTAATATCTTAATTCAGAGTATAGGAGATAATTATTTGGTATAATTATTGCCCAAATATTTTCCTGTGAAGAAAGACCATGTTTGACAATATGAACCCAAAACAAAATAAGGAGACAATTGCTAGATTGTGGTCTAAGTTAAAAAGAAAAGGTGATGGAAAATGTTATTGTCCCTACAAAAATTGCAAGGGCTTAAAGACTTGAATACTTCTAATCAAAACAACTAAGAAACATTGTAGGTAGCACGGTCACATTGAAGGGGGACATGATTTTCATCCATTGGTAAGTATTTCAATATATTATTTTAACAATTTATATACATAAGAAATCAATTGATGATGAGATCATGGTCATGGTTAATTTAAGGTCATCATTTTGATATAGGTCAACCACCCTAGGTTACATGTTATGGACCATAACAATCCAAAAAATGTGAATTTCCATGTGGAGGAACATGGATGTGTGAATATCGAAGGAGAAGATAATGATCCCATGGAAGAAGATGATCCTACGACAAAGAACACAATTGAAGATGATGGTATTGTCACAGTTGATCATGTGCCAGAGAACATGATTGAAGATGATAGTACTCGCATTGATCATGATGATGAACATGGCCTTGATTTACCTATACTTGAGAAGGCATAGGAGCCCCTATACAAAGGCTCCCAAACAACTCTTCTCTCTGTTGTATTGTTGTTGGTGAACTTCAAGGTTATGAATGGTTTATCTAATGTAGAAATCTCACGTATGTTAAGGTATGTCATATATGTCATCTTTTTTCATCTATTTCAGTAGTAATTTCCTTATAGTTAACAAAGGGTGAATCATGTACCATTAATATTCTTTATATTAACAAATTATATTTTTTGTTGTAGGTTGATAAGTGAGTGTTTGTTACCACCATAAAACATTCTACCTTTCTCATACTGAGAATTATCTACCATTATAAAGATATTGGAATGGAGTATCAAAAAATACATGCATGTCCCAATGATCATATTATATATCATAAACAACATGAATTTTCAATAGCATGCCCTGATTGTCATATTAGTAGATATCAATGAGATCAAATAACAAAAAGGGTTCCTTGTAAGGTTCTTCAGTATACTCCCATTATTCCACATCTGCAATGATTATTTAGGTGCACTACCTTGGCACAATTAATGGATTACCATGCATACAATAGAAGTCAAGATGACATTATGTGAATTCCTACAAATGGTTCCACATTTAAGGACATAGATGAAACTTGGCCACACTTTAAAGAACCTTGTAATCTCAAGCTTTCATTAGTAGCGAATGGTGTCAATCTATTTGGAGAGATGAGATCTGTTTACTTGGTGTGGCATGTTTTTGTTATCAACAATAACATTCCTCCTTAGATATACATAAAGAGGGAGCACATAATCACTAGTACATTTGAGGCCAAATTTTGATGGCCATTTGTCGGATTTTCAAAGGCCATTTTTTGAAACTACGACACATCTATCTGTCGATATTTTTGTGTTGGAAATGGTGATGAAAGTGATAACCATCGGTACTTCAACATCACTACCCAACAAAATTGGCCACATAAATAGAAATTTTACTATGTGACTGATCTATCAAAAAATTCTTCTTATCACATTTCGTCAATCGAAAAGGCGATGGATATTCAGTAGATCTTCGACAGGAGTACTTGTCAGAGGTATACCCGTCTCATCACACCCATCTGTCAAATTGGGGTCCCGCCACCGGTTACCTATGGAATGTCCAACAATAGGTAATCAAGTTCTGACACAAGTAGCCATCATAGGAATAGTTCTTGTGTCAGAAAAGGATTACTACGTATCAAAAAACTGACGGATGAGCATAATAAAAATAACAAAGCTCAAGAGACCATCATAGTTCATCTCTTTCTTTGGTCCCTATACTGAAAAAAAATTTTATATTTCATTAGCTCATCAAATGAGGGGATTTGAAAGAATTTAATAGAATATTTTCATGATAATGTATATTATTTAAGTTGATGTTGCACAAATTTATCGACTTCACACACTTGTATACTACGAGCATAGCCATAAAGAAGCATGTCCTCCCATGGCCTACATTAATCAAGCCATAGGAGGGGATGCTTCTTTATGGCTATGCTTAATGTATATAAGTGCATGAAGTAGATAAATTCATTCACCATCAAACTAAAATAATATACATTTTACATGAAAATATCATCCATTAAATTCTTTCAAATCACCACATTTGATGAGCTAACAAAATGTAAAATGTTTTATCAATATATGAACCAAGGACGGAGACCAACTATGATGGTTTCTTGAGCTCTACTATCTTCAGTCCTAGCTATTGGGTAAGGGCTAGAAGACTTATACATGTCGATCATTGATAATAATCACGGCCTTGCCTTTATGTACATTGCACAGTATCCAATATAAGAGAAGGCAAAAAATATGAATGGATAAAAGAAATGAAAGATATAATAAAATTATCTTGTTGTTTACCTTCTCATAATTGATCCCAGTCTCGCAAAAGTAATTTTATACGATCACTAGCACATTTTGTGCATGGATGAGAAACAATATCCAAAGTTTCTAGATTCTGAGAAGAGGTATGAGTAGAGGCCAAAAAAGGGATATTTGTGAAGGTTTATAGACATAGTACTAAATCATCATCTCTGCAATGGTACTCAATCTATAAACCCTCTCTAGCAAATCTCCACATCTAGAAAATCTCCACAAAAATCCCTTCTGGCCTCCATTGCATATACATCTTCTTAGTATCTAAAAACTCTCCAGCATTGATTCCTGTCATTTTTCACCATCTCTGTGGATTGAGACCTTAAATTATTGAGCTTCTCTTTGTTTTGAGAATAATTTAACATTCTCTACTTAACATGGCCAACCACATGAAGGTGGAAGCTCATTTGGCCCCTCCTAGGATCCTCTTATGACCCTTTATGACATTTTAAGACCTCTAAGATGTGTATTCTTAGGGGTCATAAAGGGTTGTAAAGGGTCATAAAGGGTCCTAGGACACAACAGATGAGAAACATAAATGTAGGCATCATGGTCACAATTTTTTGAATACAACATAATTGAGTGGTATACCTATATGATGCAAAGCAACCACTACTCCTCTGGAATCAGAGGAGTAGTAGTGCTTTGCATCGTCTGGGTATACAACTCAATTATGTCATCTCCAAAAAATTGTGACCATGATGCCTACTATTACCCAAAAATTTCCTATCATTCATTTTTGGCCACGATCCTTTTTTCCAAAGAAATGCTCAAGTGTCAACAGTCCAGTGTGTTTTCGACCTTCACTCTGAAAGCCCAGGATGTTTTCAACCTTCTCCCTGAGAATTCTCTATGTTTTCAACCTCCAGTTTGAAAAAACCTTCTATGTTTTCGACCACTTCTGCACTTTACACTTCTCCGGCGTTAGTGTTTTCTATCTGCGCAACTCCAACAGGTGGGGCCCAGTTGTTTTTCAACAAATGGTTATGCGGTTGTCACATGATCACATAGGCCTTTTTCACCCTATGTGATCATGTGACTAAGGGGTTTCTTCTTGCACCCTGGCTTTTAATGTTACCGTGGGCTCATCCAGGCAGTCAGCAAACAACGAGGTGGCGGTCAGTGGCTAACATCTTACGGTTGGTCGTATGATCGCATGGGCTCTTCCGAGCCCATGTGACCATGTGACAAACCATCAACAGTTTCAGTGGTGCCGCCAATGGTCATTGGATAGCATCTTTCGATTGGTTGCATGTTCACATGAAGATTCCTAATCACATGCGCCCATGCGACAAACCATTAGCGGTCAAGTAAAGTAGATTTTGGTGGTATGGCATGGGCCCCGTAGGTGCAAGATCTACGGTGGTCACATGTTTGCATGAGATCTTTTGAGCTCATGTGATCATGTGACTACCGTCAGATTCTTCTAGCATTTCTTGTAGTGCTATCGTGGGATTGACTCAGGTGGCGTATTTTGTGGGCCCAAGCATCCATGTGGCAAGCGGAGGTAGATTCTCAAAGGCTTGTTGCATGATCACATGAAGCCTTTCGGGCTCATGCGATCATGCAACCTTTGACTTTTTCAAGCGGTGCGGCCTATTTTCGCAGGCTTTCTTCTGAGGGAAATGTTTGTAAGTGCGGGTAGCTAGAAATTGATGATTTTTAGAGGCGGTTGCAATTAAAGAATGTGCAGAGATCTTTTAGGCAGCCATTTTGGGTCCTTTCCAGTATCTGAGATCATATTTGAGCATTCATGGCTGAGTGGGTTGCAGGGGGTTCTCAGGTCAAGGCTTTTGATCTGCGAGCAGGATCAGTACAGGCATGGGCATGCAAAGAAGATATATCTGATCTGTTGTGATATTTTCAAGATGAACATTTATGATCAGAAGTGACTGGTTTTAGGGTTCATTATTTTATGTAGTTTTATGTAACTCTGGTTAATTTTGACTCCTACCTGCATGCAATTGAGTGATGTATATATTGTTTTTTTGGAGCCTATAGTGCTTAGAATCCAGCAATTGTAAAAAGAAGGTTTCCTTTCTCAAAGAGAAATTTGTGGCATTTTCTTGCCCTTTGGCTTTCTGCAATTGTAAAATTCCCATTGATTGTTCAAATATTGCAAAGCATTTTGTGACATTTTTTATGTCCCTGTGTTTTCTTGTGTGGATTATCTCTTATTGGATCAAAGTGTATGCATGTTTTCAATGATATCTTAGGTTTTCCTGATTCCTCTTTCTTTTAGCAATTCATGTGTATGTTTATGAATGATCTGATTCGAATGCTTTTATGGGCATACTTCCACCCTTGGCAATCTATCTCATTCCTATACCCAATTGCAGAGATGAATGTTTGTCTGCAGGTTATAGTCTGTGTCTGATTCTTTAGGAGTACTACTGTCTTGAGAAATCCCCTTTTCCCTGCATAGTATTCCTTTACTGCAGACCCCTCTATAAAATATTTATGCAGGCCTATTTATTGATTTGTAATCTCCTAGACCTAAGTCTTTCACTAGTTTCATCCCTCTATACTGAGATCCAAACCCTAGTTTCAGTGCATCACCTAGTAGGATAGATTTTCTTTCAGTCATTCCCCTTTCATGCATTCCTTCTATCCCTTTCCCTCAAAATTTTACTTTCCTATTTAAAAGAAAATCAAGGTGATTATCCAAGAGGAACCAGCCTAGAATCTAGAGGTCTCATCTCAGTTAGCAAAAGTTCGCACAACCTTGAGATGATTCCCATGTTATACTGGATTATCAAGACTATGAGAGCTTGAGATCAAAGGCACAAATTTAGTGTATAACATCTCTGGCATGCCCAGTGGGACAGTAAAGAAGTTCATCTGTTGAAGATTGTGTCATCTCTGATATACAGATTGCATAATATAGACCTTTAGAGGTTGTTCTATCAAGTGTATCTGGTGACTCCACTGGTTTCAAAGATTTAGGCCAACCTTTTTTAAGGTTTATGAGAAAGATCAAGACTAGAAGCTCAAAGCCTACTAAATTTTTAGAGTTGCCCTTGAAAAGAAGCTACAAAGGCAGGTCAACTTAGAGAGAATCTCCTGCAAGAAGAGTCCAATCTACACCTCCTAATACTTTAGAGAGGAGACCTTTCCTCTTTCATTTTAGAAGAAGAGGTAGATCTCTGACCAGAGATCTAGAAGAGGAAGAAGATCCAAATCTAGCAAATACAACTCATATAGTTGTTAATCTTCAGGTTACACCTCCTACAATGGCTAGAAATTTTGCCTTTGCACCTTTCAATTAGGGGAGCCCATTAAATTTTGCAGTGCATCATGATGTGCCCTTGGTGGCATTAAAGAGTATACCTGATTTCATAGGGGAGGGACAAACAACAACCTTTGAGCACATAAGAGATGCGACCACCATTTGCAACATACACAACATTACTCAAGAGGATGTGGCCACCAAATTATTAGTAGCATCTCTTAAAGGTAAGGCTCTAGAGTGGTTTAGGACTTTAACTGTTGGTTCTATTACTTCATGGGATGAATTAGGGGATGCATTAAGCAAGCATTTTGAGGATAAATCAGATAATTTGTCTCTGGTTGAGCAATTAACAACTATAAAGAGAGACCCTCAAGAGAAAATGACAGATTATAATAGTAGATTCCTTAAAACATGGAATAGAATCCCAGTCTCTGTAAGGCTATCAGTTGACCATGCCTTCCTGCACTACTTGCAAAGTCTAAATAAATAAATTTCTATCATGATCCAGTCTATGGGTGGTACCACTTTACCCCAAGCCTTTGACACTGCTGTCAGGGCTAAAAATTATTTGATCCAAGTAGGCATGATACAGAGAAGACCTCCCATGCCTATCTTCCCTAGTCTTCAGCCCATTGCACCTACACAAGTACCCCCATTTACCCCTATTCCCACAATATCAACACCTCAAGCTAGTACCAGTGGTCAAGAGCATGCTACAACAAATTTCTCCCAAGGGTTGCAAGAGGTGAAGGGTAGTCAGCAAACTAGTATACAAGAAATGGAAAACTTGCTACAGACTCTAACCAAAGAGGTCACAAACTTGAAGAAATAAAACCAAGGCATCAGGCCACCCTTCCAATCACAAGCCCAAAGTCCTAATCAGCAATACCAAAATCAAGGATAGCCTTATCAACAAAATAGGCCACCATACCAAGGAGGCTATCAAGGGCAAAGACAAAATTTTAATCAAAGACCATTCCAACCATATAACCCTACACCTCTTAATTCTGTAAATCCAGTCAAGGATATGGTTCCTAGTCAAAACAATATGGCCATGGATAATGAATGGTGTTTCCCTTGCAATCAGCCCCACAATCAAGCTATGTGTTCTAATGCATGGATGAACCAAGCACTAATGGTTCAAAATGCTTCACAAGCTCAGATAGAAGCTCCTTCTAGTGGGACAGCTCCTCAACAAGAAACACAAGAGAATGAGACTACTCTTTTCAATTGGGAGCAACTAGATTTCAATGGAGTCAATGATGAAGCTACTTTTGTTGCCTACACAAGAGCAAAGAGGAGAGCCCAAGACATGGAGGGAGTAGATACTGGTACTAAGGCCACTACATTTGTAGAGCCATTGTAGCAAGTTGCCCCTATCACATCCAAGTAGGCCCCTGTCGTCACAAGCAAAGAAGGCCAAGTTCCAAAAGAGGTAGAACCCATCATAATAAAAGCACAACAAAGAGTACACACTGTGGCACCTTATAATATTGTAGACAACATGAAGAAGGTGAATTTCACCATGTCTATGTGGGACTCTTTGTCTATTCTAGGAAAACCTAAAATTTTGGAGAAGGCCATGAGAGAGGCAGCAAATCCTCAACCTACAAAAGAAACTACAAAACCAGTGTTGGTCAACACTGATCAAGAAAAGGAGACTCCAACTAGAAACTCCAAGGCAAATACCATGCAAGGTAGGAATTTAAAGCCACCTCCCTTTTACGTATCTTTAATTATTGGGAAATCTTTAGTGCATAATTGTATGGTAGATAGTGGAGCTACTAGCACTGTAATGCCCAGGAAAGTGGCTGATCAATTAGGACTTAAATATGAACCCTTCCAAAAGAAGGTTACACAACTTGATGGATCCTCAGTCAGTACTATAGGTGTGGCCAAGGATACCAGACTAATTCTCCATGCTAGTCCTAATTTTTCCATTCTCCTCGACATATATATCATAGATCTCCCTGCATTGTTTGCCATATGTCTCTCAAGAGAGTTCATAGCCAAGATAGGAGGTTATCTTTCTCCGACTGGTCTCACATGCTCTTTCATACAAGGTATGGTACAAAAGTCACCATTAAATCAAAAGCCTTAGCAATACATCATATAGAGCCATATGTGTCTAATTCCATCAATACTAATTGCCCTATATTTGATGACAATGATTTTCCAACCATTAGTGAAGCAAGCACCAAAATAGAGAATATCCCTGATATTCTCCTAGATGAAAGAACCTCAGAGATCCAAGAGATTCTTGTTTGGGATTTTGGTTTGGGGAGTTATCTGATTCAAGAAAGTGGAGCCATAGAACCAAGCCTTCTCAAAGAACACACTAATTCAGATGATCGGGATAGTCAGGTCTGGGAACTATTTTTTGATGGAGCAAGAAGTAGACATCATTTTGGTGGAGGTGCTATGCTGGTGTCCCCAAAAGGAGAAAGGTATTATACTGCCTTTAGATTCAGTTTTTCCTGCACCAGCAACACTACAGAGTATGAAAGTCTAGTTAATGGACTAGAATGGGCTAGAAAAAGAGGGCTTAAAGCGTTAAAAGTGTATGGTGATAGTGAACTTGTTGTCAGCCAAGTAAGAGGGATGAGTGCAACCAAAAATGATGTCATGAAAGCATACAAACATAGAGTTTGGATGCAATTGAAGATTTCCATGCTTTCAATATCGTTGCTATCCCTAGAAAATTAAATCAAAATGCTGATAGGTTAGCTGCTATTGGATCTCAGTTTGACATTCCCAATAGCATTTCAAAAGAGGCAGATCAGCAACACATCAAGATTATTGTCAGACCTTCAATTCCTGATAATAATATTAGTTGGCAAGTGTTTAACAATGATGAACAAATTATGCAGTTCTTGTTTGAAGAAGATGTCTTTTCAAGGCACAATCAAAAGAGGTTATCACATAACTATGGTGATCAAGTGATACAACTTAGATCTAATAAGATGTCTAAAGGTCTTGTCACCTTAGAGACTATCTTCAACAAGGATGATGAAGTCAAGAAAAATAAAGCTGGCCTGGTAGTCCAACAAGAACATTGTGCTAAATTAGAATTGGAACCAGGTAAAAATTAAACACTAATTTAGAAAAGCAAGCTTACACTAAATTGTTCAGAGAATTCAGTGATGTTTTTGCATGGGGGTATGGAGACCTCAAGGGTTTTGATCCTACCCTTGCTCAGCACACTATTGAATTGGAGCCTAATGCTAAACTAGTAAGGCAAAAGCAAAGGCCTATTAATCCCAAGCTTGAACCACTTATGCATAAGGAAGTACTCAAACTAATAGAAAGTGGCATCATCTACCCCATCAAACATACTAGCTGGGTTTCCAACCTTGTTCCTGTCAGGAAGAAGAATGGGGAGCTGAGGTTATGTGTTGATTTCAGGGATTTGAACAGAGCCTCATTAAAAGACCGCCATCCACTACCCTCTATGGAACAAATTCTACAATGTGTCTCTGGATCCGAGAGATTCTCATTGTTGGATGGCTATTCAAGATACAATCAAATCTTAGTGAAAGAAGAGGATCAATATAAGACTACATTTACAACCAAGTGGGGAACCATGGCATATCAAAAGATGCCCTTTGGTTTGTCAAATGCAGGTGCTACATTTCAAAAGGGCAATGGATATGGCCTTTAAGGGCCTCATGTACAAGTTTTTTCTGGTCTACCTAGATGACATAACTGTCTACTCAAAGCATGCAGTAGACCACATCAGACATTTGAGGTGGATTTTTGAAAGATGCAGAGAATTTGGGATATCCCTTAATCCCAAGAAATGTGTGTTTGCAGTTCATGAAGGAAAACTATTGGGATATATAGTATCCAAAGAAGGAATTATAGTGGATCCTGAGAGAATTACAACCATCTTAGAACTACCATTACCACATCACAAGAAAGGACTCCAATCTTTCATAGGAAAGATTAACTTTGTTAGGAGATTCTTGCCTAACATTGCAGAGTTACTCAAGCCTTTGACAGCCATGTTGAGGAAGGGTTCAGCCTTCAGTTGGACCAAAGAAGGAAAAGTTAATTTCCAAGCTATTAAAGAAGCCTTAACAGAAGCTCCTACTCTCCTAAACCCAAATTTTAGTAAGAATTTTATCCTTTATGCTTATGAGGGTCATGATGCTATATTTGCAATGTTGACTCAAGAAAATGCTGAAGGATTGGAGCAACCTATTGCTTTCTTTAGCAAAGGTTTAGAAGAGTATGAACAAAGATACTCTTTTGTAGAAAAACATGTTCTTGCTGTGGTAAAGAGCCTCAAAAAATTTAGACATTTGTTGACCCATAGCAAGGTGCATTTGATGGTTACTCATCCAAGTGTCAAAGAATTTTTTCTTTCTAAGGACCTAAATGAAAAAAGAGCTGGTTGGATCACTAAGGTGATGGAATATGACATAGATATTCAGACTACCAAGCTAGTTAGAGGAAGAGGTCTTTGTGAGCATCTAGCAAAAGATGAAAGTTCAAAGAAATTGGAATACATAGATGCATCTCTGATGGTGCATTCTACAGGAGAGCAAGCCAAGGCAACTAGTTGGTTGCCTAATATGATCAATTATTTGAAGATGGGACAATATCCTGCAGGCCTAGATTCAACAAAAAGGAGGTATTACAGGTTATAATCTGTTCCTTTTGTGCTGATAGATGAAATTCTTTTCAAAAAGGATCACAATGGTGTCCTTCTAAGATGCATAGATTCAGAAAGGGTTGCAGATGTCTTATTTGAGTTTCATGATGGAGCTTCTGGTGGCCATTTCTCCCCTAGGACTATAGCTTTTAAGATCATGAGGGCTGGATACTATTGGCCATCTATCTTCAAAGATAGTCATGATTATGTTAGAAGATGCGTCAAATGTGCTATTTTTCTAGGGAAAGAAAGACTTGCAACTCTGCCCCTATAGCCAGTCAAAACAGAGCAGCCCTTCATGAAGTGGGGTATAGATTTCATTGGCATGATTAACCCTCCATCTAGTGCAGGACACAAGTGGATAATCACTGCAACCGATTATTTCACTAGGTGGACAGAGGCAGTTGCTTTAAAGGAAGCTAATGAGAATGTTGTTTTAAATTTTTATGATGACATCATTCATAGATTTGGCATTCCAGATTCTACAGTTTCAGACAATGCATTAGCATTTACAAGCCTCAAAGTCTCAGAGTGGGCAGTCAAGAAGGGCATCTATCTGAATACAAGTTCCAATTACTATCCTCAGGGGAATGGTTTGGTAGAATCAACAAATAAGAATCTGATTAGAATAATCAAAAAGACCCTGCAAGACCGTCAGAGGGACTGGCATACCAAATTGAGATCTGCCTTGTGGTTAGATAGAATTACTCCACAGAAAATCATTGGTAATTCCCCATACATGTTGGTGTATGGTAGACAGGCTAATTTATCTATTTCAACTGAATTACTATCTTTGGACTTGGCCACTCGGTATGCCTTGTTTGAAGAAAGTGATCCTATGCAAATCAGATATGCCCAGTTGATGGAGCTAGAAGAGATCAGAGATAAATCAATGCAAGATATGGCATTCCATCAGATTCAAATGAAGAGAAGCTTTGATAAAAGAGCCAGGGTCAGAAACTTCAAGGTTGGAGATGTAGTTCTCAAATGGGATGAGTTTAGGTCAAAACCTGGCAAGCACACAAAGTTTGATTCCTTTTGGGATGGACCATTTGTTATAACAGAGTGCAAAGGATCTAATGCTTTTTAGCTTTTAACCCTTGAAGGAGATGCCTTGCCAATCTCAGTGAATGGTTTCCACTTGAAGCCTTTTTTTGAGGTTAATCCCTCTCTGTAGGTCCTTCTTGTAAATTCTTGTAAATATGTTTCTTGCTTTCTTTCCCTGCTTTCTAGGTTAGTTCTTGTTTCCCAAGAAGTGCATGTACACAGGTTTGTCTTGCTGGTTTAGTTTTCTCTTTGTCAAACTCTTGTGTTCCTGTGGTGACTCCTATGCCCAATGGATTGCTTCAAGGCAACTGGTCTAAATGTCTAGCAGGCTAACATCCCGCAGAGGTCGCCAAAATGTTACCCAAAAATTCCCTATCATTCATTTTTGGCCACGGTCCTTTTTTCCAAAGAAATGCTCAAATGTCAAAGGTCTAGTGTGTTTTCGACCTTCTCTCTAAAAGCCTAGGATGTTTTTGACCTTCTCCTTGAGAATTCTCTATGTTTTCGACCTCCAGTTTGAAAAAACCTTCTGTGTTTTTTACCACTTCTGCACTTTACACTTCTCCGGCGTCAGTGTTTTCTATCCGTGTAACTCTGACAAGTGGGGCCCAGTTGGTTTTCAGCAAATGGTTATGTAGTTGTCGCATGATCGCATATGCCTTTTTCACCCTATGTGATCATGTGACTAAGGGGTTTCTTCTTGCACCTTGGCTTTTAATGTTACCATGGGCTCATCTAGGCAGTCAGCAAACAACGAGGTGGCGGTCAGTGGCTAACATCTTACGGTTGGTTGCATGATTGCATGGGCTCTTCTGATCCCATGCGACCATGTGACAAACCATCAATGGTTTTGGTGGTGCCGCTAGTGGTCATTGGATAGCATCTTCCAGTTGGTTGCATGTTTGCATGCAGATTCCTAACCACATGCGCCCATGCAACAACCGTTAGCAGTCAAGTAAAGTAGATTTTGGTGGTATGGCATGGGCCCCGTAGGTGCAAGATCTACGATGGTCGCATGTTCGCATGAGATCTTTTGAGCTCATGCGATCATGCGACTACCATCATATTCTTTTGACATTTCTTGTAGTGTTGTCATGGGATTGACTGAGGTGGCATATTTTGTGGGCTCGAGGGTCTATGTGGCAAGCAGAGGTAGATTCTCAAAGGCTTGTCACATGATCACATGAAACCTTTCAGGCTCATGCGATCATGCAACCATTGACTTTTTCAAGCAGTGCGGCCTATTTTCGTGGGCTTTCTTCTGAGGGAAATGTTTGAAAGTGTGGGTAGCTAGAAATTGATGATTTTTGCAGGCAGTTGCAGTTAAAGAATGTGTAGAGATCTTTTAGGCAGCTGTTTTGGGTCCTTTCTAGTATCTGAGATCATATTTGAGCATTCATGGCTGAGTGGGTTGCAGGGGGTTCTCAGGTCATGGCTTTTGATTTGCGAGCAGGATCAATACAGGCATAGGCATGCAAAGAAGATATATATGATCTGTTGTGATATTTTCAAGATGGACATTTATGATCAAAAGCGACTGGTTTTAGGGTTGATTATTTTATGCAGTTTTATGTAACCCTAGTTAATTTTGACTCCTGCCTGCGTGCAGTTGAGTGATGTATATATATATTTTTTTGGAGCCTGTAGTGCTTAGAATCTAGCAATTGTAAAAAGAAGGTTTCCTTTCTTAGAGAGCAATTTGTGGCATTTTCTTGCCCTTTGGCTTTCTGCAATTGTAAAATTCCCATTGATTGTTCAAATATTGCAAAGCATTCTGTGACATTTTTTATGTCCCTATGTTTTCTTGTGTGGATTATCTCTTATTGGATCAAAGTGTATGCATGTTTTCAATGATATCTTAGGTTTTCCTGATTCCTCTTTCTTTCTGCAATTCATGTGTATGTTTATGAATGATATGATTCAAATGCTTTTGTGGGCATACTTCCACCCCTGGCAATCTCTCTCATTCCTATACCCAATTGTAGAGATGAATGTTTGTCTGCAGGTTATAGTCTATGTCTGATTCTTTAGGAGTACTGATGTCTTGAGAAATCCCCTTTTCCCTGCATAGTATTCCTTTACTGCAGACCCCTCTATAAAATATTTATGCAGGCCTATTTATTGAGTTGTAATCTCCCAGACCTAAGTCTTTCACTGGTTTCATCCCTCTATACTGAGATCCAAACCCTAGTTTCGGTGCATCACCTAGTAGGATAGATTTGCTTTCAGTCATTTCCCTTTCATGAATTCCTTCTATCCCTTTCCCTCAAAAGTTTACTTTCCTATTTAAAAGCTAATCAAGGTGATTATCCAAGAGGAACCAGCCTAGAATCTAGAGGTCTCATCTTGGTTAGAAAAAGGTCCCACAACCTTGAGATGATTCCCATGTTATACTGGATTATCAAGACTACGAGAGCTTGAGATCAGAGGTGCAAATTTAGTGTATAACACCTACATTTATGTTTCTCAGCTGTTGTGATATCTACATTTATGTTTATTAGTTGTCGTACACATTTATGTGCATTTTTTTTATGTGTTTGGGAAGACATATTTCTAGCCTGGGCCTAGATGCTATGACAATTAGCTTCATAACAATGAAGTAGATGACAGATGAGCAATTAGCTTCCCAAGAAAAATTGAACTATGCATACCCCAATTCTTGTGGCCTCTTTGCGTACCCAAAGGATAAATTTGAAACACAAGGGTAAGGCTTAAAGATCTGTCTAGTGATGCAAAATTAACTTCTTTAATCCTTACACCTGTTGTTTCAAATATATCCTTCAGGTACACACAAAGGGCACATGAATTGGGGGTACACATAGTTCATTTATGAGATTTTTCTTGGAAGCTAATTGCTTAGCTCTCATCTGCTTCATTTATTATCAAGCTAATTGTCGAAGGATCCAAGCCCAAGCTAGAAAGATGTCTTCCCATTTTGTTTAAGCCATATTCCTTGTTCTTTTCAAACTTCCTTGGTACGGTAGGCGTGCTCTCTGTAATACTCTTCTTCAATTTGTGTTCAATGATAAGCATCTTCTTCTTCTTCCTAATTGCAGCCAAAGCTTCCTTTTCATCAGGATTCAACTCCACTTCCCCCATCTCATCATCCTCATCACCCTCAGCTTCCATCCTAATCCCTTCTTCCCTCTCCGGTTCTTCAAGCCTCTGCAAGATATCTAGATTAATAAATTCTGTAACATTGTGTCCATCCATGATCTCAGGAATATCATCTTCTTTCCACTCTTCATTTGCCAAAATATACCGTTTCTTCAAGCTTGTAGTCTCTAGTGGTTGCAAATCAATCTTATTACAAACTACAATAAGAGGCTTATTGGAAAACAAATGTTTTATGATGTGAAACATAGCTGCCTGTTGTGCAATAATATAACCACAGGACCCTAAAACATCAAGGGAAAATAAAACAACCACCTTCAAATGAGCCAAGGTAATAATATTGAGCATCTCTATGGTGTTCCTATCCTCCAAGGGGTGGTCCAAAATACCAAGCGTATCAATAGGCTAAATAGCTTCAGACTGTCACAGAGGCCTAATGGCTCTGCCTTGTAGCCCACAACATAAAGCACGGTGCTCAAAGCAAATTACATGTCCATATTGTAGAAATGGAAAAGAAACAACAAGAAAACAAATAAAAAAGAAAATATTGCAATTAAATAATCACCAACAATGATACACATAATACCTCTGTATGCAGCCCACATTTAACATTTCAAATGCAAGAATGAAAGAAAACATAGAACTAAGCCCACAGTTCATAGGCCCACAGAGGGACATTTATCATAGTCATAGAAATATGATTATTTTTAAATGGAATACACCAAAGAGTACCATCAGAAATATTGACCATTTACAATCATGAACAGTGAATAATCAAATAGCTCATTTTTTTATCAACATGTGTAGTCTCTGTGTATATGAAAAATGAATGAAATATCAAGCTGAAATAAAAAAGTGAACAAAAATTCAAATTCAAGGCCTAATTTATGAAGAGCAACAAACATTAGGACAAAAAAAAAATCATTAAGACTATAGAAAAATCATTAGGACTACAGAAAAATCATTAAGACTAGAAAATCAAGTTCTAGAAAAATCATTATGACTATAGAAAAAACATTTAGACTAGAAAATCAAGTTCTAGAAATGGACGGTTCTGATGCTTTGCCATTACAACAATTGAGCATTCATCATTTTGTACTTCTTGGTGTATTCCATTTAAGTTTTTCAGATGTCGTGTTTATGTGCATGTTCTTTATGTGTTTGGCTTCTCTCCCTCGCAAGGGATATGTCACTAGGTAATTGATTTGAAAGCATAATGATTTGACAATTTTTTTTTAGGATAGGGGCAATCATCCCACCAACCTTAATTAGCAACATTTGTGATGTATGTCAAGTACTTATAATCAGTATGTCCTTTGGTTTACTAGTTTAATTTGGTTTAAGAATGGTTTGTTTCATGTTTGAATGTACCATTGAATGAAGCTTGGCTATATTAAGTACAATCTTAAGACTCGTGACTCTAAATGTTCATCAAAGCTTAAGCAAATCTGAATGTTCATCACATGTGCATGTAAGTGTTGATCATAGAAGGTATATGCACAGGTGAAAAACATGCATATTTGACCAAGCAATACTAGGAGCTAGACCCAACAGCAAATAGATTTGTGGTGATTTTCACAATAGTACATGTGTTGTTGGGTAAGCTCCCAATAGCACTCAGGAAAATATGCATGTTCATCACCTGTGCATATGAAGTGGCTCTAATGGAAGATACAATCACTAAATTCTGCATACTCCTTATTTTGTTATGGGTTGATATTGTCAAACATGGTCTTTCTTGAATGGAATGACTTGTTACTTGTACATTGACTAGAATGTTGGTGGAAGAAGGATGATTTATTTGCAACCATTTTTTCAACTCTAATTTTCTCAACACAAAGGGACATTTATCAAAGTCATAGAAACATGATTATTTTAAATGGAATACACCAAGGAGTACCATAAAAAATATTGACCATTTACAATCATGAATAGTTAACCTAAATCAAATAGCTCATTTTTTTATCAGCATGTGTAGTCTCTATGTATATGAAAAATGAATGAAATATCAAGTTGAAATAAAATAGTGAACAAAAATTTGAATACAAGGCCTAATTTATCAAGAGCAAAAAACATTAGGATGAAAGAAAAATCATTAAGACTATAGAAAAATCATTAGGACTATAGAAAAATCATTAAGACTAGAAAATCAAGCTCTAGAAAAATCATTACGACTATAGAAAAATTATTTAGACTAGAAAATCAAGTTCTAGAAATGGACGGTTCTGATGTTTTTCCATTACAAAAATTGAGCATTCATCATTTGGTACTTCTTGGTGTATTCCATTTAAGTTTTTCAGCTGTTGTGTTTATGTGCATGTTCTTTATGTGTTTGGCTTCTCTCCCTCACAAGGGATACGCCGATAGGTAATTGATTTGAAAGCATAATGATTTGATAGTCTTTTTTTAGGATAGGCGTAATCATCCCTCCAACCTTAATTAGCAACATTTGTGATATATGTCAAGTACTTATAATCAGTATGCCCAACAAATAGAGACTTGGTAGTAAAAGCATAAGGTTACACATCCACATCCGCCCTAGTAAGTATTAGAGCCTTTCAAATTTGTAAAGAACACAAACTTTGCAAATAAAATTGAGATTTCATTAAAACCTATGTTCTTGATCAAGTTCTTAAAGATTAAAACATGAAATAAAAAGAAGATGCAATGAAGACAACATGTGCCTTGTAGTGAGGACATTCAAGAGAGGTTTGATGAGTATTCAGATTGCTCAAAGATTGATTTTGAATCAGCACTTGGTGAAGAACATGAAGTGGTGTGTGGTGAATCTGAAGATGAGGAAAATCTAAATTTAGTGGTGTGTGGTGAATCTGAAGATGGAAGGAAAGAAAAGTCCCAAGTTTTGAATTTGGATAGTAGAGGCTCCTTTCCTCATTCTCACAAATCTGCAAATTTGTCACATGGATTAATTAGTAAAGAAGAGGCATCTAGCATTGGCATTCAAGATATAAAGGTTGGGCCTGATCGACCATTGCATAAAAAAGGTGCTTGTATCCATTTAAAATTTGTCACTAGGGTATGACCATAATTATGAGTTCATAATAGTGACATAACTCCACTACCTCAAGATATGGCAGCCTTTGGTCAAGAAGAGAAAAATAATTTACATCTTATATTTGAGGTTACACATGGTGCAAGCATGGGACATGATGGGAATGATACAACTCATCATAATTAATAAAAGAACTCTTGCCAACATTAGGGTACCCGCATATCAAAATAGTCTTGGTATTTGGGTCAATAGATGGAAACCTTTCCATATGTTGCCTCACCTATTTGAGGTAAGCCAAACTTAGTCCAATTCTCTTAACAATGGTACACATCTGTCCAAGTGCAGCAACCTTCAAAGATTTGCAGCGGTAAAGAGAATCACTATGGTCATCACAGGATGGAGTGATATATAGTAGAGAGATATATAGGGATGGTTGATAGTGTTCCTTGAGGGAAGGGGGATTGTGAAAGACTTGTTATCATTGTATTGTGTATTTCCAATATGTTTGGATGCAAGGCACACTAGGAGGATGAAGGATCACTCACTGATTGCATGATAACCCTATTTTGAAGGGTCACTGGTTGAGGGGGTAGTCAAGGTCTTGATGTTGATAGTGTTCCTTGAGGGAAGGGGGATTGTGAAAGACTTGTTATCATTGTATTCTGTATTTCCAATATGTTTATATGCAGGGCAAACCAGGAGAATGAAGGATCACTCATTGATTGCATGATAACCCAGTTTTGAAGAACCACTGGTTGAGGGGACAATCAAGGTCTGGATGTTGATAGTGAATTCCTTGAGGGAAGGGGGATTGCGAAAGACTTGTTATCATTGTATTGTGTATTTCCAATATGTTTGGATTCCAAAATATAGTTAAGAATTCAAAATTCATCCTCTAAACTAGAGACAGATTAGTATAGGGGTTATCTCTTCTCAATGGGTATACATAAGATACTACTGCATTTGTGAACATTTAAAAACTAAAACCATTCAAATATTAAATTTTCCACATACATCAGCACATAGTTTTGTGAGTAACCTTTCCAATAGGATAAAAACAAATCTCTTTTATGGAACAAGTTATTTTTTCCCATAAGATCTAAGGTATACTGATAGGATAATATCTAATATCAACTTACACGTAAGATGGAATACACATAAAGATATTCCTAAGAAATTTTAACATGATTCATTAAGTTACAGTTTCGTCAACATTACTTATTAACTAGCTTATTTAACCAATTCCATATCCTAGAAATCCATAATAATCTTCTTACAAGTATATCTTTTCCCAACATTAACAAGTTGTTTTGAATTTTACCATTTTCCAAAATAAAAGTCATAGATTCTTTAATAGAGGGAGAGAAATACATGAGTCATATGGCTACCCTCTTATTCAATCAAATTAATATGTTCAACCCACTAACATTTTGTACACACATTTTAATAAAAGAGCATTTGTGGAGTAACTACAAGTATTGTTATCCTTATACGCATCTTCTATATGACATCTATACCATTTCCTACAAATTCACATTCTTATGATATTTTGATTTTGATGTAGGGGCATTCTACGGTACTTGGTGAATCTACATGGAGGTGTGTTATTTTCCCAGTGTTACTCAGTTGCTGTCTTGATCAACGGTCTCGGTCATTGAAGGAAGCTCGGTCGCTAAAGGAACTCGGTAATCTTTGGTGCTTGGTGAAAGTGTTACTCAACGATTCCTGCAGTGCTCGGTCGACACTAGTGCTCGGTGATGCCTAGCATGCTCAATTATTTCACTGTTGCTTGGTAGTTATGGTTTACCAACTATAGTTCTGTGTATTTTTTGGCCTGACTTGGTGCATTTATTGTTGGTAGTTGTTGTTACAAGCCGACATGTTGAATTTAATTATTGTAAGGCTATTTTGAAGCTGACTTATATTGCATTTAATATTTGTTGGGGGGAGTTAATGGTTTAATCCATCCGACTTGTGGCTGATGATTAGTATTTAAAGGGGTGTTTGGGTAGATGTTTAGGGGCAGTGAGGGGCATGACTTGAAAGACATAGCGAATCATATCAGAGGTTCTGAAAGCTAGAGTTAGCAAAGTTATGGAAAAGATCTTGCATTATCTTGCAGATCAGATTGTTATCTAATAATTTGTAGTTGCAGAGCTAGTGGTTTGCACACTTGGAGACAACAAGATTTATTGGAGGCTTGCGAGCTCAAGTTTAGATCTGCCTTAGGGTTTCCATCAGTTACTGATTGTTTCAGAGTTGAACTAGCTAAGGTTGCATTGGATCTGTGTAGATCTTGAAGAACTTGTTCTGTTTGTAATTGGCCCTAACCTAGAAGGCCTTACAGTCGGGTGAGTTAATGAAAATTGATTTGAAACCTCTTGTTGTGTTGTGATTTCCATTGTGTAATTCTGAAGCTACAAGGCTAGATTGTCCTTAATTGGATCCTCCCTGCCTTGGTCTGTGTCATATTTTAGGACAGTTAGAAAGTTTGACTTAAATATTATTCTAATAGACATGTTATTATTCCTTTCATAATAACTCATTGTTACTATATAAACCTGACCATGTCATGTGTAAACAATGTCAAAAAAGAAAAATGTCTAAATCTAGTTTCAAGAGAAAAAATTATTCATCTAATGATATTTTGGAGTTGGTTCATACTGACTTGTGTGGTCCTATGAGAACTCAAAGGTTTTTTATTACGGTAAAAATAAGTTTTGAAGGGGCGCCAAAACCCTTTGACAAAGATATAGAAAGATAGGCATGATAGACCAAAAAAACAACAAACTATCCCAAAAAGGAATAGTCTACATAAGGAACACTTCCCATATTTTCAGTAAAAACTATCTTCAAAAAGAAAAAAGTGCAAAAAACTAAACAAAGCAACAAAAAACCATCAACAAAGTTAAACCAAAAAGTCCTTCAACACCAAGATCAGGTTAGAGTCTTCAAAAAGCACTCTGATTCCTCCAGCTAACTCTGCATAGTCTTGATTGAGTCTTTCAGCTTCATGATATCCTAATCCTCAACCTTAATCTTCTTCTTAATATTCAACCTAGTTCTAGTTGTCTGCCCCATATGTTGATTGGGAACAGTCAAATTGATTTTATCGATCATAGAGCCATCTTTTTTACCTTCTAGCACACTGGTTAAAGTATTCAGGTTCTCCAAAGTAGACTTCATTCCAGAATTTTCCATAATGAGAAAATTCTTTAGCATAGCTTCATTCTTGCTTGTCTTCTCATTAATCGGAACCATGGCTATCTCTACAAATTTTTTGATTTTGTCCTCTAGCTTAGTACCATAATAAAAAAAAATCAACTTTAGCATTAGAAGCTACCTCCTTCCTAAGATTATCAATATTTTCCTCTAGCATAATATTCTTTATTTCTAGCCTAATACACCTATTCTTCAATTCAACAAGATCATTCTGCACCCATTCATCTAGTTTGTAGCTGTAGATAGACTTATTCTTAGCAATTTGAAAGGGAGTCGTAACAATAGATCTTTTAACATGAGAATCCATCTCTTTGAGGTCTTCCTATAAAGAGCGGGACCTTTTTCTGTTAGAGCTTCTCTCACTATCATCCTTCTTATTCTCCTTACCAGAGCTAGGGGAATCGGTAGAATCTGGCTTTTCCTCATCCATGGCCCTTAGGCTCTCTTTACCAGAGTCTTCAACAGTATTATCCACAACATTGTTGACCTCCTTATCAATTTTATTCCCTCCTCATCCTCATGATCATGGTTAATCTTTCCCTCAACCTCATTAATAAGAACATCACCAGTGGCTGAGATATCAAGGTTGGTCTTCTCCCCAATGTTGAGATTGTCCCGCTCAATCTCGAAATAACCCTCCACGGTACCAATGATGTTTTTAATAACAACCTCAGGATTAAAAATTTCTTCCTCCTCAAGGATGTGGTTGCAAGAGTTAGACTCATCAGTATGGCCCTCATGGGAATCATCAGTAGCCTTAGCTTCATTTTTACAAAAATCCCTATTCACGGTCTCCTTATTTGTAGGCTCCATAATATCATCACTCACTTTCTCCTGACTGGCTTTCAACCTAGAATCTTCATTAGAAGCCACATTATCCTTAACAACCTTAGAATAATTTTTGTCTGAGGAGTCCTTCATAGTCTCTGAACCTTCCTTGAGCCCAGTAGAAACAGAGGGGAGGGATTTTTTACAAGGAGGGATTTTCTTCCTGGAAGTAGAACCCAGGTTCTTCCTTTTCTTAGTGCTGACCTGGGGGGGGTAGGATTAGGAATATGGTCCCTAGCATAATCAGTGATAAGGAGGATAAGCCCAACATGAAGAATAGGGAAATTCTTCACCCTGTATTCAGTAATACTTTGATTTAGCGAGCACAAAAGGAAATAGGGGAAAGAAATCCTTTTCTCATGTCTAAAATAGTTCTCTAAAACAAAGTGGTAATTATAAACCCTTGAGTACCGACCTTCAAGAGTAAAATAATCCATCATGACCCTGATAACAAAACCCCAAATTTTATCAATGTTATCCATTTCCACATAATCCTTCTTACCTTTAACCATGAGAGCACATTCTTCATCCGCATCAGGAAACATCTTGTAGGCTCTGTTACCAACTTTAATCTCCTTCGAGTACTTCAAACCCTCCAAGGGGAGGCCAGTAATATCAGAAAGGATCTCTAGGCTGAGGCTAAAGGACTTGCCTGCCAAATTCACCGTGCCCTTATCCCAACCATCAGCGAAGGCTTTGGAGACATCGTTGTCGAACCCATGAAGTCTCTTGAGATACTAGTGGACCTGGCCTTTTTTCAACACATTCCAAACTTCCTTGTTCGGCTTCCATTTGCACTCAGTCAGTTCTTCTCTTCTAAGATCTCCTCCCATGGCCGAAAAATCACCCAGATCTTTTTTCATAGGAATATAGTTCTCCTTTCTATGCATCAAAGAAACAATGCAATCATAGTAATCACTCTTATGATATGATGGCAGTTGATATGGTACTTAACCCTGATTGCATGCGAGAACTGGCAACCATAACTAGTAATAATGACAAGGCACATCAAATTTAGAGTCATCATTATAGAAAAAGATTTCTACATCGCTGATATGTACTTGGCAATTTTCCACATCACCTCTGAATTTGCCAAGGACTGATTTGATTTATGATGTATTCTCATTGATATTACTAAAAATGACCCCTTCTTTTTGTCTGAGCTTATCATAATTAATGCATGAGATTATCTCATCATTAATTATAGTGGCGCCATACCATTTTTTAATTCTATCACTTTTGGCTCCAATATTTGCAAGGCCATCAGCAACCTGATTAGTTTCTCGATAACTGTGAGAAATGTGGAATGAATCAAAGGATTGGGTAATAATGTTAATTTTAGAGATTATGTTCTCTATAGTCCAAGAGGGAGAGTTGATTCCTTTAATATTATTGACTATATTTAAAGAATCACCTTCTAGCCAAACTCTGTTGAGACCTAATTCTTCCACCAGCATAATAGTATTGAGAGCTTCCATTGCCTATGCTCTATGGTTGGACTGAAAACCCAAAGGGGCAGCTATGGCTCCCAAGAAATTTCCATTACTATCTCTAATAATACCACCACCCCCCAAGGCTCTCGGGTTGCCTTTGGTGGCACCATCAAAATTCTCTTTGACCCAACCTCTTAGGGGAGCAATCCACACCAAGCTATCTCTAGAAGGATTGGACTGTAATTTAGGAGAAGAAAAATTTCAATTTATCAAATCAACATGTGAGAGTCTTTCCCTAAGCTTGTTCTTACTATTTTTTATTGCATTGGTGAAGTTTTCCTCTAGAGCTCTAAATATGTTGTTTCCAATGACCTCCGGTTTAGCATGTTTCTCTCTGAAAATTCTATTGTTTCTTTCCTTCCATATACACTAGCATAGGTGAGGTGGGATAAGGTTCCAGAATTCTTTGGCCAACTCATTAGAAAAATGACATCTCCATTAAGTAACAAAGTCTTGCCAAGAGTTAGGAAACAACCAACACAAGTTCCATTTTTTAAAAATAAGATTCCATACCCTACGAGTAAAGTTACAATGAAGCATAAGGTGATCATAGGATTCAACTTTTTCTAGACAAAGAAAGCATCTATTAACTAAAAAGAAGCCTCTTTTAGCAAGATTATCAAGAGTAAGGGGCTTGTTTTGGATAAGGATCCAGAAGAGAAAGTTTATGTTTGGGGTGAGAAATTTGTACCAGACAGTAGCACACAAAATTTTAACTTCTTTAGAGAAAACAAGACAACACGCAGAAGCTACTATGAATTCACCATTTGGGGAAGGGTTCCAGACAATTTTATCAAAGAAATTATCCTTTATGAACCAGGATTGCAAATCATTCATAAGAGGAGATAGTATGTTGTCAATGATTGTAATGTCCTTCCAAGTGTTATTATGCAAATAGTCAGAGACTTTGATTCCAAATGAAGCTTTAGCTTGTATAATAGCTTCCTTCCACTCTTTCTTATTGGATAAAGGTTCTTTTTGGATCCAAGGGTCATCCCAAAAATTGATTTTGACCCCATCTCCCAACTTCCATCTCCTCCCTTCAAGAATAATGTCTTTTGAATAGAAAAGATTGTTCCATATATAGGATCCTCTGACCTTAACATCATTATTTATAAAGTCCTCCAAATTGTTAAAATCATAGAGGTACTTCTAATAATCTCATACCACTGCTTTCTATCCCCATAAACTCTCCATATTTGCTTAGCAAGAAGGGATTTTTTGACAAGATTGATTGGTCTTAGACCCAACCCCCCTTTACTCTTAGGTTTACAAACCTTTTCCCAAGCAACCAAGCTTAATCTTTTTTTATCTTCAACCCCAGTCCACAAAAATCTTTTTTGGATAGTTTCAAGCACCACTGCAAACTTATGAGGTATCTTGAAAAGAATTAGAGCATAAACAAGGAGATTTTGTAGAGTTGATTTTAACAATTGAAGCTTACCATAATTGCTAAGAAGGGAACCTTTCTATCTTGCCAATTTTCTATTAAATATGTCCACTATAAGATTCCAAAAGCTATCAGGAGGCTTGGATCAAAGGGGGAGACCCAGGTAAGAAGAAGGGAGGGTCCCAATGTTGCAACCAAGAATTTTAGAAATCTTAATATGTCTCTTAGGGGGGAGTGTTTATAAAAAACATAAAACTCTTGTTCCAATTGATAAGTTGACACAAGGCTGAGGTATAGATAGAAAAGGCTTTTTTAAGATTCCTTGCTTCTTTGATAGTAGCCTCTCCCATAAAGAGATTATCATCAACAAATTGCTCATGGGAACAGATAAATCTAACTGAGGAAGGTTGGAGACCTAAAATTCATCCATCATTAACAAGTTTATTAATATATCCTCCTAGACCCTTAGCCAAAATGGAAAATAGAATCGAAGAAATTGGGTCCCCTTGCCTAAGACCTTTGAAGGGTTTGAAAAAATTAGAAGAGCCCCCATTCACAATGATAGAGGAAGAGACCATGGAAACTAGCTGGGATATAAGTTTTTGAACCCCAGAGTCAAAACCAAATCTACTCAGCACTTTCTGAAGAAACTGCCAATCAACCCTATCATAGGCTTTAGAAAAATCAAGTTTCATAAGGAAACCCTGCTTCTTCACTGCTTCAAGGGAATGAATATTCTCATGGGCCACCACAATGGAATCAAGAATTTGCCTACCTAGGACAAACCCATTTTTCTAAGGTGAGATAATAGAGGGAAGCAGAGCAAGCAATCTAGTAGTCATAACTTTGGCTATAATCTTGTAAATCCTATTGCAAAGACTAATGGGTCTGAAAGAATCAACCGTGTTGGCACCAGGATTTTTGGGAATCAGGACCAAAAAAGTGGCATTAAGTTCCCACAAAAGAGCTTTAGTACCAAAGAATTCTTTAACATCATTCTGAACATCTTGACCAGTAATCTCCCAAAACTGATGAAAGAAAAAAAGGCGGAAGCCATCAGGACCTAGGGATTTATCCCCTTCAAAGGAGAACATGGCATCTCTGATTTCCTTATCATTTGAAATTGCTTTCAGTCTAGAATTAGGTCTACAGTCAATCATATTTGGGATGGTAGAGAGGATCTCATTTTGATTATGCATATCTAGATTTTCCTCTTTAGAAAGTAACGAGGAGAAAGATAGGAGCATTTCCTTTCTAATATCTTCTTCCTTAAACAGGGTTTTTCCATTAGAAACAAGGGAAGAGATTCTATTAATTTCTTTGTGTTTCATACTTGTCATATGGAAGAATCTCATATTTCTATCCCCATCTTTTAACCATAGGGCTATAGATCTCTACCTCCACAAGGATTCATCTTTAGAAATGATGTTAGGATAATCAGCCACCAGCGAATTCTCTAATTTTCTACATTCCTCTGAGAGACCCTCTTTTTGAATTGGCTCCTGAATGTCCTTTAACTCTTCTTGTTTTCTGCTTTTGGCCTTGAAGATATCTCCAAAAATTTCCTTATTCTAGGTTCTAACTTTTCTTTTAATCATGCTTAGCTTTTTGGCTATTTTGTACATTGCATTACCTTCCTGGTTGTAGTTCCACCATTTTGAAATACACTCCTTCAAACTAGGATGGGCAGGCCACATTTTTTCAAAATGGAAAAGAACGTTCTTTTTCCCATTTAGAATATTAGCATTGAATATTATAGGGAAATGGTCAGATCCTATTCTAATAGAGGAAGACAAAGAGTAGGAAAACTTAGAAATCCAATCAAATGATAAGAGAGCTCTATCAAATTTCACCTAGATAAGATCAGCTCCAATTCTTCTATTCAACCAAGTGTAGGAGATTCCTTCAAGCTCCATGTCAATGAGAGATTGATTGTTGATGTACTCCATAAGATCCAATCTACTATCGACTTGAGAAGGAACCCCACCAAATTTTTCATTAGCCTGAAGGGGAGTATTAAAATCTCCCATAACCATCCAACTGGTCTCTTGAAAATTACTTCTGATTTCTTTCAATCTTTCCCAGAATTTCAATCTACCATTTTTAGTATTAAGAGCATAGATATTCATCAGATTCCAAGAGAAGTCAACTTTGATATGTTTTACTTGGACAAGGATAATGTTTTTCTCAACAAGTAAAACTGTACAATTAATAAAAGAATTATTCCAAAAGATGACAACACCACCAGAGGCACCATCAGAGTCACTACCAATGCTATTGCCATTCTTAAAAGGATGGATTTTTTCAACTTTAGTTCTAGCCATCTTGGTTTCTTGAATAAGCATTATATCAAGTTTAATATATCTAACAATATTTCTTAGGACATCTTGTTTATGAGGACCGTTCAATCCTCTAATGTTCCAGGACATAATCTTCATTTAGAGGGTTGGGGAACAGATCTCTAGGATAGTAGACCGTTTACCATCTGCTATATTCTTTTTTTCTTCTTGTTTTCTTGTTATTTTATGAGTAGGTCTGCCTCTTCCCCCTTGTGGTGAGCCAACATCAACTTTCTTCCTTCTTGTTTGAACTCCTCCCTGAGGAGTATTTTTTGAATTTTTACCTGATTCTGATATTCTTTGGTTCAATCCTCCTTTCTTAAAGAGTTTTTTTATTTTCTTTTTATCTATCACCTTTGACCAGGGTGAATCTTGAAGTTCTAGGATTGGGGAGACTTCATCCAGTCTCTCCTTTTGGTTGTCCTCCTCACTAACTCCTGACCAACTCCTGCTGTAATTCCCAATAATAGGGGAGTTATCCTACCCATTTATTAAAGATATAGCTAAAGCAGACTTACCCACCTCAGGACCTCCCAACCCTGGGTTGGTCGAGGTATTTCCCCTCACTTCTTTGCTTAGGCTTGGTGTCTCTAGCTAAATAAAATCTTCCTAAGATTCAGAATGAGGCTGGTTATTTTCAATAGGTATCTCTCCTTTCGAAGGACTAGTGTTTTCAGTTGGGACTGTTTGATCAACATTATCCTCAAGATCATGAGATTGATTTGATCCCTCCTTGATTTGATCTTTTTGTTCACCTTCAATATTTAAGACTTCATTAGTCTTCTTATCCTCAATAGACATGTTAGGTTTGGATTGGGTCTCTGTTGTGCCATTTTTTCTCTCCATTTAGTTCTTGGTTCTTTCTTTTTTAGTTTTTCCTTTGGTTTTAATGGACATTATTTTTCCTAGTGCCCAGACTTTTTACAAGTGAAGTAGACAAAGGGAAGAGATTCAAATTCCACCACTTGAATGTGTTTACCCAATTTGGAATTGATTGTGATTACTTTCAGAAGGTTTGCCTTTTGATTGATATTGACACAAACTCTGGCATATACGAGTCTTGTCCTCGCTGCAATGCTAATGTTCATCTTCATGCCAATGTTCCAGAGGAAGCCCCTGAAAATGAACCCAAACTGGGGCCACCTCAAACATATCTGCATTCAGATCAAGTCTAGTTCCCCATTTTTAAAGAGCCAAAGATGATTTTTTGTACATTCAAGGACCTCCGCACAAGACATCAAAGAGGTCTTTAGAGATTGAAAAAACAAATGTAAAAAAGGCCTTTGGCAGAGCAACTATATCTACTTGGCCCTTGAGCTTCCATTTTCTGGCTATAAACAATCTTACAACATCTATGTTAGGTCTTGGGCCAATAAATTTTCCCACTAGCATATTTTTCATTGTGGCAACAGTATGATCAACCAAAGAATTTGGAAGAGATATACTAAAAATACCTTTCTTAGGATCTGACGTATTATCTACTAAAGGAAAAGAAGATTTTCCAGTTGGTTTAACTCTAAACAAAGAAGACCAACTACCTTTAATAGAGTTTTCAAAAAAAATTTGACCATTGATCCCAGTAATAGATGTCTTACGGACAATGTTTTCAATTTTTGAGTCTCCTTCTCGATTCTGGGATCTAGTTGGGTCTTTGTCCCCCATTTTTTCTATAGTGGAGCCCTCCTCTACTTCACCATTGACCTTTTTCTACTCTTTTGGCACAGAAATGCTCTAAGCGCTTCCAGAAGCAATATTCCTGCTCGTGGCATATTTTGAAAAAACCTATTTTCCACCTTCTCGGGAATGATTGCAATCTGGGTCTTTATCCCCTTCTGCATCTTTATCTCCCCCATTGTTCTTCTGATCACCTGCCACTGTAGATGCCTAAGACCTGCCTATTGCAGGTTTCCCATCCAATGATATTTTTTAATTTTCTCCCTCCAGTCATTGCCTTCCCTCTCCGCTCTACATGTTGTAGTATGAGAACTCGGAGTTATTATGGAGAAAAATATTTTATTTTATTTTTTTATGACTACTCTAGGATGATGATTGTTATATTTTTGAAAGAAAAATTTGAAGGTTTCAAGATTTTTAAATGGTATCAATCTAAAGTGGAAAAGGAAATTGGAAAAGAGTTAAAATGCTTGAGATAAGATAAAGGTGGTGAATTTATTTCTAATGAATTCACTAACTTTTGTAATGAGCATGGAATTAAAAGACAAGTTTATGCATTGAGGACACCACAACAGAATGAAATTACTGAAAGGAGGAATAGATCTATTGTTGATTGTGCTAGAACAATGATGATTAAAAAAGATGTTGCACAAATGTACTAGAGAGAAGTTATTAGTATTGTTGTCTATAGATTGAACCGAGTACAAATGAAGAAATATTTTTAAAAAACACCCTATGAGTTATGGTATGGGTACACACCGAATGTAAGTTATTTCAGAATATTTCGAAGTAGATGTTATATTCTAAACGATGGTAGAAATGGGAAATTTGATTCAAAAGGTGCTGAAGGAATATTCTTAAGATATTCTACTAAAAGAAAATTTTACAAATGTTTGAATAAGGTTACTAACAAAATGATTGAAAGTGAAAATGTGAGAGTTGATGATTTTTCTGAGAAAAATGATGAAGAAAGAAAAAAGGAACTAGAAGATTATGGTAGATTTACATACATTGAGCAACCTGACACTCTACTTGAGCAACGGGCTGAAATTATTGAGCAACAGGATAATGATATCGAGCATCAGCCTACAAAGACTGAGGATTAGGAAATAGTCACCAAGGAAGATATTGATCCTACATCGAATGATGAGTAAAGAAGAGAACAAGTACTGGAAAAATTTGTGAGGAGACACCATCCACAGAATCAGATTATTAGTGACAAGAAAGCTAGCATGATGACATGAAGTAAGTTGAGAAACAACACATGTTTAGTTTTTGAATTTGAACCTAAAAATGTTAGAGATGCACTTGAGAATGATGAATGAATAAATAGATTAGATACTGAAAAATAAAAAATGGACATTGGTATCGAGACCGAATGATAAGAATATAATTGGAACCAAATGGATATTCAGAAACAAGTTCAACGAGAATGGTGAAGTTATTAGCAAGACTTGTATGCAAAGGATATGCAGAAGAAGAAGGAATTGATTATGGTGATACTTTTACACCAGTTGCAAGACTTGAAGGAGTTAGAATATTGCTTGCATATGCTTTCTACAAAGGATTTAAAGTATATCAAATGGATGCCAAATCTACAGTTTTGAATGCAATACTTGAGGAAGAGGTATATATTGAACAACCTGAAGGCTTTGTTGATCCAAATCATAAAAACAAGGTATGTAAGTTGCACAAAGCTCTATATGGATTGAAACAAGCACTGAGATCATGGTATGAAAGACTGCATTCATATCTTATTAGTATTGGATTTGTAAGAACAAGTGACAACAATAATTAATACTTGAAAGATGAAACTGATGACAAGATTCTTATTGCTGAATTTTTTGTTGATAATATCATATTTGGAGGACATGATATTCTATGCAAATCATTTTCTGATGAAATGAGAAAAGAATTTGAAATGTCAATGTTTGGAGAGATTAAATTCTTTCTTGGTTTGCAAATTTTACAACAAAGTGAAGGTATTTTCATTACACAATCAAAGTACATCAAAGTATTAAAGACCTTTAGAATGGAAGATCCAAAACTAATTGGTACACCTATGGTTATAGGATGCGAATTAAAAAAACATGATTAATCAACCAAGGAAAATTAGACATTATAAAAATCAATGATTGGTAAGTTGATGTATGTTGTGCAGTAGTAGACCGGACATTTCACATGCAGTTGGGACTGTAGCAAGATTTTCTACTAATCCTAAATAATCACATATGACTATTGTTGGCAAGTTGACTATATTGTTGTATATGACTAGATATAGTGTTTTCATTATAGCAAAAAATTCATATAGAGTTTTGGAGTCAGCGCACATTATCATAAGGTCAGAATATGGCTAAGTATAGAAGACTGGACAGTTAGCAGAGCACTAGTAGATCAGAGCATCAACGCATGTGCGTATGACTGAGTTATGGTATGCGCCCTTGAAGTTAAGATGGTAAGTGTGTATTTATGCTAATTCTAAGAGTGCATGATCAGATGAGACAATATGATGAAGATACAGATAGTTGAAGAGGTACAACCAGTGAACACCAGAACATAACAAAGTATGCAGCCGACTGTTACTATTTTGATTAGTGGTTATAATATTGTTTTTTAAAGGTTATGCACCTATTGTAATTAGGTTGTAGACATATAAACATCTTTTTTTGTAAATACGCTTCAGCCAATTCACTTGGAAGCATTGTATGTAATCAGTTATAGGCTAACCTAGTTAATTGTTTTGGTAGCGCATATAAATATTAGATGCACCTTTGTAATAAAGCATGGAAGTTGATATAGAGATAAGATAAGCAGAGAAAAAGTATGCAAAGAGTAGTTAAAATGTATTAGAGCTTTTCAAGAGGTCAAAGCATCAGCACATCAAAGGAACTGATCAAACAAGCAGTGTCACAACACTAGTTCATCCAGTAGATATAGTGTGTATCTGAGATCAGAAGGTTGTAGCCTTCACCACTTGAGTAGTGAGCTCTAGGATAGTGTGTCCCCACCCCTAATAGGGTTATTGTAAAAGAATCCTAATAGGGTCTAACTCTTGACAAGGTCATTGTACTAAAAGCATTGTAAAGAACAACTCCTAACAGGGTTACAGATCTTCTAACAAGGATCATAAGACACTAGTGCATTTCTTAGTGGATGTCAATTCCCACTAAGGTTTTTACCTATTTGGATTTCCCCGTAACCATATTGGTGTTATGTGTTGTGATTGTTTATCTTATTTACATTAAAGTTTATTTCAGTACTTAAGAGATCAAGTTAAGTTTCAAGAGTAAAGTAAAAAGATTAAAAGTGAACACTGATTCACCCCCCCCCCCTCTCTCAGTGTTCCCATTCCTAACAATTGGTATCAGAGCTCTGGTCCTCTGAAGATAAGTTTAACCACTTTAGGAGATCAATGGGTTTAGAAGAAGAAAAACATCTGAAGAAGAATCTTATGGAAGCTCTCGAAGAACTTGACAGATCTAAGAAAGAAATTGAAGAACCAAAATTGAAAGTCAGTGGCGCACAAGTATTCATCAAGATGTTAAGAAAATATTTGAAAGATTGTTCAAATAATGATTTAGGGAAAATGGTCAAAAATCTAAATGAAGAGAACACATCTCTAAAAGATCAGATTCAAGAATTGGATGATAACCTAACTAACAATCAAGAATTTTATGATGAACAGATCAAAGAGAACCTTCAACTCAATGAAGAATCAAGGCAAGTAAACATGGAAATCTTGGAGCTAAGAAATAGCAAAGAAAAGTTAGAATTTGAATTGATTGAAGAAAATAATCACATTGATAAATTACACACAAGTAAGGATCTGATAGAATCTCAGTTATATGCTCGGAATCTTAAAGGAGATACCAGTGGCATTGGATTCAATGAAGCACAAAATTAGATTGATGACATGCGAGAAAGGATGAAATCACCAGAAGACACCACAGATGCTAAGGAGACTGGAAATCAGACTAAAGACAATATTGAACTATCTAAGGATGAGTGCAAGCTAGTAGACCTAACTTGTTATGCAAGTAACAAGCATGGACATATAGAAAGGAATTGTAACGAGGTAAGACCTTTCAATGGTTACTGTTATTCATGCAATAAATTTGGTCATAGAGCTATGAATTGTAGAATAAGTCAGAAGAACAAGCCTCAGCATAATCAAAGAAATCAAAATCAACCAAATACAAGAAGTTCTTAGAGTATTACATGTCAGATATATAATTATAATGGTCACTCAGCTAGACAGTGTAAAATGGTAACCCATATCAATGTGTCGAGCAATTTATGGCCTCCAGTTATCTGTCACTCTTGTAACAAGGTTGGACACATCTCAAAGTTTTGTAGATCAAGAACACAAAGTTAGGAAAGCCCTAAAAAGTCAGAAGAATCAATATTGGATACCAAAGGATAAGTCAAGTTTGTGAAAGCTTCAGAAGATGCGAGCTTGATTTGGTTAGAAGCAAAGAAGGATAAGGTTGATGAGTATGTATTGGATGCATCCATAGTGGATGCACCCTCTACATCTGGATGAATGACCCTTAGGGTCATAGGGAGAGCTAATTTAGCTCTAGACCCCTACGCAGCCAGTATACTCACCCTCAAAGTATGTGCCTTTGGATTTAACATCTTGGAGATAATGTGATGCTATGTGCAAGAGCACACTACCTGATCGATTGCAAGATGGAAATTGGAAAATCTCAGTCGAATTCTTGTTTACACGGCAAGCATTAATGGCAAAAAATCACTTTATAGTCTATGGAAACTTATAGATCACTCATTACATTCAAGTTTGAGTGACTAAAGACCACAGAAGCCCTAGTAGTTGAATTGTGAAGTATTGGAGCTTGATTTACTAGCAAAGAAGTGTGATTGATCAGTTGCAAATCCCTAGTTCGACATGATGATTCATAAGTCTTTGAAACCCATTTCTAAGCATTAACCAAGTATGGCATGGCTACACCTGTTGTATTTGATATCACAATAAGGAAGAGATATGTCTTTAAAAGGAACCCTTTTAAGTCAACCCTAGATGACCTAGAAGGTGCATTTTCAAGAACCCCTATGGGTGTAATTTATGTTGAAGATATCCGCGTGTATATATACTGCAAAAAGGAACTAGTTAGACTTGATAAGATAAGGTCACACCTAGAGTCTATGATGAAACCAGATAAAACATTCCTAGATGAATTTGGGCATTTAGAAAATCATCCTATTGTTGAGTTTTCTATGGCACATGAGTTCTACAAATCTGAGTGGACCAAGATCTTGTTAAGTAGAATCCACGATGACCTATTTTGGATAGGTGAAATCCTAGTAAGAATCATAGGAGATCTCATTCATAAGATGACAGGCCTTTCTAAGGTAGGCATCATTATTCCAGTGGGCAAGGATGTAAGGAAATTAGTTGAATAAACATGTAAGTCCAGAAGTGATAGGCGCAGTATGACAATTGAGCCTATTGAAGAGAAAGACATCAAATTGATGTCTATGATACTAGGTTATAGGTTTTAGCACACCAATAGGGTGAATACTGTGTCTACAGCCACTATTCTTGTAGCAATCAGAATTGTGAGAGAAAATGGAGAGTTCAATCTGTGTGAAATCTTGACACATGGTTGATTGATAACATTAGAGCTATCAAACATGATAAGACCAAAATATTCATTTTTGGGTCTTTAATCATCTACATGTACTTCCATATACTTGTAAAGGTTTCAAATATGTACCTAGACAAAAGTATACCTACAATGCCTCAAATATATCTTAAGGAATATACTAAGAGCACATTGGAGGATTACATGGAGCTGAAATTGAAGACATTCATAATCAAAATGAAAATGAGGTATAGAATACCAGAATGAATTGTAGACAAATATAAAGACAACATTTGTTTTATGGTAGAAACTGATATAACATGTGTGGAAGTAGTTGAACCTAGAACAAAGTGGATCCATCCACTTGGTTATGAGGTAGAGGAACCAATTTTGGAAGCATATGCACAAGTACTACTTTCAGCACCTAAGGACCCTAATGAACCTAGGTGGGGTACTTATGAAGAAAAGATAAGGGAAGTTGATGCAGTTCCAAACAATGCAGCAACTAAGAGGAAAGCCTCTAAGATTACATCTGAAATACTTAGAATTC